>CM066998.1:13582500-14175000 GCA_033977485.1 Hydrangea macrophylla | reverse complement strand
TATGCAGGTTAAGGAAGATGATGAGGCACAACGGGAGAACATCTTTCATACGAGATGTCATGTCAAAGATAAGGTGTGTAGTGTGATCATAGATGGGGGGAGTTGTACTAACGTTGCTAGCACAACTTTGGTGGAGAAATTAGGGCTGCCAACAATCAAGCATCCACGACCTTATAAATTGCAATGGCTCAATGATAGTGGTGAAGTAAGGGTAACTAAACAGGTGTTAGTTTCTTTTCGTATTGGGAAATATGAAGATGAAGTTTTGAGTGATGTGGTTCCGATGCAAGCTGGACACTTGTTGTTAGGGAGGCCATGGCAATTTGATCGACGTGTTAAGCATGATGGTTTCACAAATAAATACTCGTTCGTGCTTAATCAAAGGACAATCACCTTAGTGCCTTTGACACCGAAGCAAGTTTATGAAGATCAAGTGAGGTTGCAAAGGGAGAGTGAACAAAAGAGAAAGAGTGAGAAAAATGAGAGAGAAAAAGAAAAGAAAAATGCAGCCATTGAGGGAAAATTAGAGGGAAACCAAAAAAAGAATTTTTATGCAAAAGCGAGTGAGATCAAACGAGCGTTGTTTTCAAATCAGCCTATGATTGTACTTTTGTACAAAGAGGCATTTTTAAACACTAACCAAATTGACTCATCTTTGCCTAGTTCTGTTGTTTCTCTTTTGCAGGAGTTTGGTGATATCTTTCCCGAGTAGGTTCCACATGGTTTACCCCCTATTCGAGGGATTGAACATCAAATTGATTTCGTGCCCGGTGCTACCATTCCAAACCGACCAGCCTATAGAAGCAATCCTGAGGAGACAAAGGAGCTACAAAAGCAGGTTAGTGAGTTGATGGAAAAGGGGTACGTAAGAGAAAGTATGAGTCCATGCGCCGTTCCGGTGATTTTGGTTCCTAAGAAGGATGGGACGTGGAGAATGTGCGTTGATTGCCGAGCCGTCAACAACATAACGGTAAAGTACCGACACCCTATTCCTCGCTTAGATGATATGTTAGATGAGTTGCATGGTTCTTGTATATTTTCTAAGATTGATTTGAAAAGTGGGTATCATCAAATTAGAATGAAAGAAGGTGATGAATGGAAAACTGCATTTAAAACAAAATATGGTTTGTATGAATGGTTAGTTATGCCTTTTGGATTAACTAATGCTCCTAGTACTTTTATGAGATTGATGAACCATGTTTTGCGTGCTTTCATTAGAAAATTTGTAGTTGTTTATTTTGATGATATCCTGATTTATAGCAAAAACTTGGAAGAGCATTTGAAGCATTTAAAACTTGTGTTAGATGTGCTTAGAAATGAAAAGTTGTTTGCTAACCTAAAGAAGTGCACTTTTTGCACCGATAAGCTTGTGTTTATTGGTTTTGTTGTGTGTGCCCAAGGAATACAGGTTGATGAAGAAAAGATTCGTGCTATCCAAGAATGGCCAAGCCCATCTAGTGTAAGTAATGTGCGAAGTTTTCATGGACTTGCTAGTTTTTACAGGAGGTTCGTGAAAGACTTCAGTAATATAGCTGCACCGATAACCGAAGTCATCAAGAAAAATATTGGGTTCAAATGGGGGGAAGAGCAAGAGAAGGCATTTCAATTACTCAAGGAGAAGTTAACTCATGCACCTTTACTTGCTTTACCTAACTTTACAAAAACTTTTGAAATTGAATGTGATGCTTCAGGTTTAGGTATTGGCGCCGTGCTTATGCAAGAAGGGAGACCGATTGCATATTTTAGTGAGAAGTTAAGTGGGGCTGCCTTGAACTATCCCACGTATGACAAAGAGATGTATGCATTGGTTCGAGCTTTGGAGACATGGCAGCATTATTTGTGGCCTAAAGAGTTTGTGATTCACACCGATCATGAGTCTTTAAAGCACCTTAAAGTCCAACACAAGTTGAACAAGAGGCATGCACGATGGGTTGAATTCATTGAGACGTTTCCATACGTCATTCGATATAAACAAGGTAAGGAGAACATCGTTGCCGATGCACTTTCTCGAAGGTACATTCTAATCTCCACTCTTGATGCTAAGATTCTTGGTTTTGAGCATATTAAAGAATTATATCCTTTAGACCTAGATTTTAGGGAAGAGTTTGAATCTTGTGCAAAAATTGCCCATAATAAATTCTATAGGCATGAGGGGTTTTTATTTCGAGAAAATAAATTGTGCATTCCAAATTGTTCTGTGAGAGAGTTGCTTGTGAGGGAGTCACATGGGGGAGGGTTAATGGGACATTTTGGGGTAGTTAAAACATTAGTCGTTTTGCAAGAACATTTCTATTGGCCACGCATGAAACAAGATGTTGAGAGGATTTGTGGTAGATGTGTCACATGTAGGCGAGCGAAATCTAGAGTACAACCCCATGGCTTATACACACCGCTTCCAATTCCTAGTGAACCATGGATTGATATTTCAATGGATTTTGTGTTAGGTTTACCTAGGACTAAACACGGTCGAGACTCAATTTTTGTAGTTGTGGATAGATTTTCCAAGATGGCACATTTTATTCCATGTCACAAAACTGATGATGCTTCACATGTTGCTGATTTGTTCTTTAAGGAGATTGTGAGATTACATGGTATGCCTAGAACCATTGTTTCAGATAGAGATGTTAAGTTCTTGAGTTACTTTTGGAAGACCTTGTGGTGTAAGTTGGGGACTAAGTTATTATTTTCTACTACTTGTCATCCACAAACTGATGGTCAAACCGAAGTAGTAAATAGGACTTTATCTACTTTGTTAAGGGCTATTATTAAAAAGAACATCAAAACATGGGAAGAATGTTTACCACATGTTGAGTTTGCTTATAATCGTACTATCCATTCTGCTACTAAATTTTCACCCTTTGAAATTGTGTATGGTTTTAATCCTTTAACTCCTTTGGATTTATCTCCTTTACCTGTTACTGAGCATGTTAATTTAGATGGCAAAAAGAAAGCAGATTTTGTTAAGCAGATTCATGAGAAAGCAAGGCTCAATATTGAGCGAAGAACGGAGCAATATGCGACGCAAGCTAACAAAGGGCGACGTAATATCATCTTTGAACCCGGAGATTGGGTTTGGGTACACATGCGAAAAGAAAGATTTCCTGCACAGAGGCGTTCTAAATTGCTTCCCCGAGGCGATGGTCCTTTTTCAAGTTCTTGAGCGCATCAATGATAATGCCTACAAGCTAGAGTTGCCTGGTGAGTATAATGTTAGTACTACTTTTAATGTTGCTGATTTATCTCCTTTTGATGTAGGTGATGATTTGAGGACAAATCCTTTTCAAGAGGAGGGGAATGATGAGAACATGGCGGCTAGCACAAGGTGGAATGCGGACCCGAACCACGTGTCAATTGGTCCGGTTACAAGGGCGCGAGCAAAGCGGTTCAAGGACAATCTCAATGGGCTGGTTCAACAAATTTGGGTTGAGACTAATCTGAGTGGCCCAAAGGAGGATACTAGTGATCCACAAGGCTGGGTGTCCATGATTCAAGCTCTAGAATAAATTATAGGCTTGCATGCCAACTTAGGGATTTTTTATATTCATTAGTTTCCTTTTATTTTAGTTTTGGGATGAATTATGTTGGACCATAATATTTCGTAGGCTTAAAAGGGCCCAACTTTAAGCCTCAGCTATTTAAACAGTTTTAGGGTTTGTAATATTCAGTTTTTGATCATTAATAATATTGTGAGAGTTTTCTCTTTGGTTCTTTGAAGAACTATTCGAACTTATCAGATTTACTCTGTGGCGTTCATACCTTGACTTATCAATCGAGTTTTCCATCCTTGATTGTGACGTTTCCATCCTTTATACCAAGGTTCGCATCTGTTATAGGTGTTGGGTCGCGGTTTCCATTGAATCTGACAGTAGAACGGTCCGAGACATTAATCGTGTTACGGGTTTCGTCACAGTATTGGCGGGGTTCGTATCATGCTGCTTCTACATCATCAGCGTCACCGCTTGTTACGGAGATACCACTACCACCTCCTCTTGTCGTGGCCGACACACCCTTATCTATTCCAGCTGCCACGACTACGAGTGACCCAGCAGCACCGACTGTTGCTGAGGGTGGCGGTGGGGATGCTCCTGATATTTTTGTTGAGATATTATCGGATGTCGCCGATAATGTCTAGTCCTGGGGGATGGGTATTATTGATTGTTTGTGTATTTTGGTTCTTGTGGTTGGATTTGGAGGTGTTGTTTGGTTGATTGGATATATTTTTGGATATTCTGTATTATTGGTGGGTGGTGTATATATTTTGGATTTTAGTTTGTATGTTGTATATTATCACTGTTCTGTTCTTTCATCTTATTATCTGTCCAGTGATGCGTTCTGTTTTATGCATGGATCCCTTGCTTTATAGTTAATTCTTGTTTGCCTTTTTGCTGTTTGGAGTTTGTATGCCTTCTGTACAGGTTGTTACACTTCTGATTCTTATGATAATATATATCAGGTGATATCTCTCTATCTTTCTTTGAAAATCGTCTGCTGAGGACATTGCAATTTTCAGTTGGGGGTGGGATGTAGATAGATAATCACCTATGCATATTAGTTACCTAACAATCTGGACCACTCTATCTATTGCTAATGTCATACAATCTCCATTCGAAGTTAGAATTAACTTAAAATTTCAAAATTTCCTAAATTTCAATTTTTGAATTAAATTGGTAGAACTATTTTGAATATTCACTTCTGTTTAGCTGTTATCAAGCAATGACACAACCATTTTATTCTCATCCTTTTATGAATTAAGTTCACGCGGTTTTCTAGTTTCTCTAGGATGAATGCATATGTTGATCATTTCTGTATCCAAATCTATTACACGTATTAATAACTATGCAGAAAACTTAAAATAAGAGTTCATACGGCTATTATACTTTAAGGAATGAGTAGTGGAAACTAGTTACCCTCAGTGAGCCATTGAATCCAATATTTACTTTTGAGGGAACTATCACATTAAATTCGAATTGTTCTTATTGATATGCCAATTAAATTTGTTGACTAGTCTCTATTTCTTCATGTTGGCTGCTTATTAGAGGAGAACGTTCAGGATTTACCAATTAAACTCAATGAACATTTAAGTGTAAAAATTAAGAAGTTGAGAAAATGATTTAAGCCATCATTTTTGCTCCCTACCTTTTCCATTTACCTATATCGACATCTCTGAATATGTGTTGTTCTTAACCCCACACCTAGTAAATACTATCAAATCCATTATGAAATTTGAAATTCCTGACTTTATACCTTGACCTAAATATACCCCATTGCACACCCAATGTGATTGAGTTGTTGCAGTATAAGGAGGGAATAGTGGTGAGAATGAATGCATATATATATTTTGTCGAAAGAAAAAAAATGAGAAAAGGAGAAGTAGTTTAAAAAAAACAAACAAAAAAAAATGAAATGAAGGATGACATGTATGAAGAGGATGGTTGGAATAACGTGAAGAAATTACTGAATACAACCACATGCTGAAGATGTGCAATTTCTTACCCCTCTAATTTCTACCCTACTAAATAAAAACTGTCAATCCAAAGTCTTAATGATTTTCAACAACTTAGTTTAAACATGAAAGTGTAAGTTGAGTTATCCAGGGTATTTCGCTCCTCTAGTAAGTAGTATTCCTTTCATGAGGTTGTACACTCTAAATGTTCGCCTTTTGTAGAGTCGAGTATGAAAGCATTAGTATCCGAAAAATCACACCCCATGAAAGCTTTCGTACCATGTGCGATCATTATTAGCCAAGTTTCTGTGGGATGTTCATTTTTTAGTGTAATAACTATGTGAGGATTGAGTTGAAACTACCAGTTCTGAGAGTATGATAGTTTAAACAACTCTAAATAAAGTTCGATATATAGCTATTAATTTCACACACACACGGATACATGGATGTGATGCTTATGTCATTTTTATCTTGGTGACATGAGGAACATGTGCATTTCTTTCATGGTTTGACTGAGGATGATATGTTTGTAGAGCTAAATCAATAGTTGAATGACAAGGGAATGTTTAAAAGTTATTCTATATCTTTTTGAGCTAAATCAGAGAAATTTGTGGGTGTATTCACTGCAAACCCTCACGAGACAACACTCGTCCACTAGGGGAAACCTAATGGTTTAACGGCTTGTTGCATTTGCTAAATCCAACCGCGATTCCTGCGAAAGTGAGTAGGTAGTTTCTTCTTCGTTTATTTTACCTTAGTTTATGGTATTTTATTTTAGTCATTGTAGTGTAGTTTAGCTTGTTTTTATTTTCGCTCTATTGCTAGGGACTAGCAAAGCAGTAGTTGGGGGTGTGGATACCGGACTTCCGCCTCTTTGTTGGGTTTTTGAAACTCGTTTGATTTTGAATCAAGGAAAGAGAAAAGGTGTGTTGAAAATAGATACAGAGTCGCCACTTGGTCTTTAAGGAACCAAGAAACCTAATTTTGACTCACCCAAATGGATAAAGGGCACCGGCCCTTCATAACCAAAGAACTTGGTTCAGGGTTTTGGTACGAGAGAGGAAGGAGCCTTTGTCGCGACTAAAACACCCTCAACTCGCCCCATCTTTCGACGGGCCTCAATTAGCATCCAAATAATCATCTTATACTATGTATGGTTCGACAAATAATACTATGATAGTATATTACATCACATAAGAAAATTGAAATGGAAGATCAAAAGATAAAATATCATTCATAAGATCTAGGTCAAATATCATGCAATGTAAAGTGAAAGATCACACAAATAAACCTAGGAAAAATCGTCTAATCATATATCAAGTAATTAGTTTCCTTAGTCTAAAGGGGACATGAATTGTTCTTGAAACAAATAATCAAAGAGATCAAAAATATGCTTAGCAAGCTAAAATGATGCATGTTAATTTTGAGAAAAGAAGATTCCTCAATCCCCGGGACGGATGAGAAAGGATGATTAGATCGAGGGGAGCATGAACGTGTGATCATGATCATTTCTTATAATCTTCTTAGATTAGGAGCTACAAAAACTCCAAATCTTTGCATGGATGCAATGTATGTATCTAGAGTGTGCCAAGGTTGTAGTTTGTTTTGTGTTCATGGATTCCTAGAATGACTTAGAAGTCTAAAACGTGTATGAATGGATGGATGAAATCAATATGGGATATGTACAAATGTAGTATGAACTACTTCCTAAGATATGAACTAATTTGGAATGCATATAAGCATCAAATCAAAGAATGAAAGTTGAAATGTGCTTGCTGTGAATAGTGGACAGAACAGTAGCATGATCTTTTGGAAATTGAAAAGAGGGGTTAAGAGTGTTTTCAATGCATGATTTTTTATGGAGATCTTCCTTATTGTGTCTAGAATACAACCCAAAAGGCCAATCTTGGATAGCTATCACAGATTGAGAGAAATCATATAAACAATGAAGATCACTCAGAAACAGAGTCCGTACCGTCGACTGAAATGTTGAAAAATCTTAGAAAATGAAACCGAATGATCTAGAGGCCCATTTTATACAGAAAGTTCCCTAAGACATTTAAGTTTAAGGGAAAAATGAGTTAGGACCACCCCGTTTGGAAAAGTTCTTCTGGAAAACAAGTTGAAGGTGGAACTAGCTGCTGTGACATCAAAAACAGAATGTCTACAGAAAATGTTTGGATCCAAATGAACCATTTTCAAGTATTTCCAAGTCAAACCAAAAATCATGGGTGTTCTCTAATGAGTTAAGAAGACTTTACAAGTGGTCTTACATTCATACATTGAGTATTGAACTCAAAATAATTTCTTGAAGTTAAATGACTCACTGTTTTGAGGGTTTTGAGAAAAACAAGGTTTATTTCTTGGAATCAAAATGAGGGGTTTAAGAGGGGGGTTTTGAAATGGGGGTTTTGAAAGTATACTTATAGAACTTGGATGAATATTCTAACCACTTGGAATATTAATTCCTAACTTATTTCAAGAACTTCCCAAGTATTTGCAAAACATGGTTTTATTTGGAAACCAAACTCAAGAGTCTATGGGAGTATGATACATGAGAGGATAGATGATACATGACATGACATAGCATGATAAAAGTGGTAAAGAACATGTGCATGGGATATGGGTTCATCTAGATACAAGAGAGTGTTGCATCAAAGTGTGAAAGCCAAAAAGTGAAATGCTGTGAATAGTGGACAGACTGTATGCATTACTTTGTAACATTATAATGGGAGGTCAAAAGTGCCTAGAAAAATGTGAGAAAAATCAGAGATCATCCTTATTGTGTCTAGAAAATAACCCAAAAAGCCAAACATCAATAGCTATCACAGATTAAAAGAAATAAATCTGAATGTACACATGACTCAGAAACAAAAGCTGCACTGTTGACTGATTTTGTATGATTTTTCATAAATCAAAGAAAAGGTTTATGATGACCCATTATATACCAAACGTTTCCTAAGACACCCAAGTTTTATAAAACAAATAGAAAAGATATATGTACAGTGACGAAAATATCCAGAATAAGTGCAAGAAGTTGGGTGAACATTCTGTGAGAACAGAGGCAGATTATGAATATGAATTTCTCACATCCAAAACAAATACTTTCACATTTCTATAATTGATGGAAAATATTGGGTACAAAATATGATGTCTTAGGAAGATTTTCCAAGTGTTTTCATCATCATAACTCAAGTATTTAATTCAAAACAAATCTTTGAATCTGAACAGCTCACTGTTTTGGATCATTCTTGAAGAAAATGGATTTGGGTTTGAAATAGAGTTTGAGTTCTTGATTGGGGGTTTTGAAATAGATGTTCAAAGCATGAACTTAACTCAAGAATGCTCAAGAATGGTGATTGGGTATATTGATGATGAAGTATATAGAAAAATGGTGGAGGAAAACAAGATTAGAACTCACTTTGATTGAAAAAAATGGAAGAAGAAGACTACTTCTTCTCTTTCTCTCTCTATATTTCCCTAGAGTTTCTTCCTAAGCTTTCTCTAAGCTTTCATGTCTCTCCCCTAAATGGAAGTAAATGACTTCTTTTATAGGCAAAGCAGGGGTGGTAAATGGAGTTTTAAAAAGTTTAAAATGGTCTCCCATTGGTCCAAAATAAGCTGGGAATCAAAACTACGTCGTTTTGGTTTTTAATTAATCAAAATGGGACCCCAAAAGAAATTACAAAAACTCACTGTTCTGGAGGGGAGTGCCGCGGCAGCACTGGGCCAGTGCCGCGGCGGCACTGCTCCTCCCTTCGTCCAGATAATGCTGTTTAGCCCCCCTGAAGTTCCGGTATTCGCGAAAAGGCCCTATTTCGTCCGAAATTCACAGAAAATGCGTACGAACTCCAAATTGAGGTTATGATATATCGTTGGAAAGTTAATGGAGTCTACTTTACATAAAAAATAGTTCGGGGATAGGTCACCTTGAAAAGGTTTGCGGTATTCGCGATAAAAGCTGATTTGATCGCCTTTTTCGCCTTTAAAAATTCATAATAAATTTGTTTTAAATCCAGAAATTACGTGCGATACACCGTTGGAAAGCTATTGACCTCTAGTATCCATGAAAAATGTTTGAAACTTGTTTTGGTGCCCTGGTTCCAAAGTCAAATTCTGGTCAAACTAGTCAAACCTGGGATTCCCGGGAAGTTCTGGAAACCTCCGGGAGTTCCCAGGAGCTGACGTTCTCGCTCGATTTTCTTTTGGAACTTGTTTTAACACTTTTCTTATGATTTAAAATGATTCTGGTGAATTCGGACGATTTCGGTCAAACTTTGTCAAACTTGGTCAAACCTAGTCAAACCTTGGTCAAACCGGTCAACGGG
This sequence comes from Hydrangea macrophylla, assembly GCA_033977485.1. Classification (NCBI taxonomy): domain Eukaryota; kingdom Viridiplantae; phylum Streptophyta; class Magnoliopsida; order Cornales; family Hydrangeaceae; genus Hydrangea; species Hydrangea macrophylla. The sequence goes on along the minus strand of CM066998.1, from coordinate 14,165,229 downwards.
GACTTTCCGGGAACTCCGGGACTTCTGGGGGTCTCTGGGAGCTGATGATTTCATTTGATTTCTCTTAGAAACTCATTTTATCACTTTTCTTACGACGTAGCATGTTTTCAGAACTTTGGGACCAAATCTGGGAGTTTTCGGGCTTTTAGGGGCATTTTGGTCATTCTGAGCATTCTGAGAGATAGAGCTGACTTCCGAGAGTCCTTTAGAGTCTTTTACGATCATTGTGAACCACCAAGCTATGGGTCTCCTAAATCTGATAGCCGACAAAATGGGGTGTCTACAGTTTGCCCCTTTTTGGCATGAACTTGCGAGGCAACGCATGTCGCAAGCGAGTGCCAAAGCTTTGAAGAGACAGGACTTTTTGGAGGCTATAGATTTAGGATAAACAGCGTTGCAAAAGATGAAAGGATGATGAGGTTAGTGCTGGTCGTGCTCTGCGTGAGCTGCCTACGTATCCCAAGGGGAATCAGACCAGGACGTAGTTCAGGGCACAAAGGAACAAATCACATATGCACAACAAGATATGCGGATGCTATGCTGTGAGGATGATATGTAATGCATGGATGTGATATGAATTGTGTCATGAGTCCTTTCATGTCTAGTGTTATGATCATAGTATGAGCAGGTGTTGTGGGGTGTGTGCCACCCCGAGTGGACTGGTGTTGTGCTAGCGTTTGCGACCGTGAGGTGGTGGATGACTCGGATAAGGACATCAAGATTTAGAAGACTCTGGGTTTAGGGGCAAACTTCCGAAATTTGGGAAGTGTGCTTTGCAAGCGAATGTAGTCAGATGTGGGGTCCCTGAGGATGACAACTAAGGATAACCCATAGGCGAGGGAGTTCAAGATAACCGACAGTTTTATAATAACCAAAATGAGGAGGCTCGTGATAAGTGGGGTAGCTCACGATAATGGACAGGTGAGATAATCGGAGTGAAGAGGCTCACGATAAGTGAGGAAACTCATAATGACTGACAGGTGAGAAAGCTCATGATAATCAGTGGACACGGGTCCTTAAATTGTGAATAGACAGTGCTTGCCAAGGGAATCGGGGTGATTTGACTGCGGGTGATGTTTTGGCCGATCCTTATGATGACAAGTCCGGAGAATCGGTTCGGACTTCTGCTATCTTCTGCTGGGATGGTAGGGGACTCTCTGAGAATCTCTCTTCAATTCTTGACCTAAAACCAGGATCCATCTCTGAATCTCTCGTAGTTGGTCAGATTTTGTAATGCTCAATCCAAAAGAGCCGGTTAGGGTCTTCGGGAGCTGATGGACTCTCTAAGAATCTCTCTTCAATTCTTGACCTAGAACCAGGATCTATCTCTGAATCTCTCGTGGTTGGTCAGATCTCGCAATGCTCAATCCAAAAGAGCCGGTTAGGGCCTATCGGTTTCTGTCCTCGGGGGATGATGTCGGGTTTTCGGAGAATCTCTTTTGGCGCTCAATCCAAGGGGGCCGGTCAGGGCCTCCGGGGATCTGGTATCTATTGGTTTCTGTCCTCGGGGGATGATGTAGGGTTCTCGGAGAATCTCTTTTGGCGCTCAATCCAAGGGGGCCGGTCAGGGCCTCCGGGAGCTGGTATCTATTGGTTTCTGTCCTCGGGGGATGATGTAGGGTTCTCGGAGAATCTCTTTTGGCGCTCAATCCAAGGGGGCCGGTCAGGGCCTCCGGGGAGCTGGTATCTATTGGTTTCTGTCCTCGGGGGATGATGTAGGGTTCTCGGAGAATCTCTTTTGGCGCTCAATCCAAGGGGGCCGGTCAGGGCCTCCGGGAGCTGGTATCTATTGGTTTCTGTCCTCGGGGGATGTTGTAGGGTTCTCGGAGAATCTCTTTTGGCGCTCAATCCAAGGGGGTCGGTCAGGGCCTCCGGGAGCTGGTATCTATTGGTTTCTGTCCTCGGGGGGATGATGTAGGGTTCTCGGAGAATCTCTTTTGGCGCTCAATCCAAGGGGGCCGGTCAGGGCCTCCGGGAGCTGGTATCTATTGGTTTCTGTCCTCGGGGGATGATGTAGGGTTCTCGGAGAATCTCTTTTGGCGCTCAATCCAAGAGGGCCGTTCAGGGCCTCCGGGAGCTGGTATCTATCGGTTTCTGTCCTCGGGGGATGATGTAGGGTTCGTGGAGAATCTCTTTTGGCGCTCAATCCAAGGAGGCCGGTCAGGGCCTCCGGGAGCTGGTATCTATCGGTTTCTGTCCTCGGGGGATGATGTAGGGTTCTCGGAGAATCTCTTTTGGCGCTCAATCCAAGGGGGCCGGTCAGGGCCTCCGGGAGCTGGTATCTATCGGTTTCTGTCCTCGGGGGATGATGTAGGGTTCTCGGAGAATCTCTTTTGGCGCCTAATCCTAGGGGGCCGGTTAGGGCCTCTGGGAGCTGAAGGATAATGTACTCTGTTAGGAAGAAGGAAATACGTCCTTTAAATGAGAGGCAAGGTATCATTCTATTTGTGATGAGGGATACGGAGATGGCCTGCGGCAGTTAAGGGTTTGATTTTGAAAGAGGAGAGTGATGGACTTATGTTGCTTTAGGATGAAAGAAGGTCATCAACAGCCACTCATGGACTTATGTTGCATGAAGAAAAATGAAAGATCAACAGCCACTCATGGACTTATGTTGCTAGGAGAAAGGAAGATCATCAACAGCCACTCATGGACTTATGTTGCATGAACAAAGGAAGATCATCAACAGCCACTCATGGACTTATGTGGCATGAAGAAAGATCAACAGCCACTCATGGACTTATGTTGCAAGGAGAAAGGAAGATCATCAACAGCCACTTATGGACTTATGTTGCATGAACAAAGGAAGATCATCAACAGCCACTCATGGACTTATGTTGCATGAACAAAGGAAGATCATCAACATCCACTCATGGACTTATGTTGCATGAAGAAAGATCAACAGCCACTCATGGACTTATGTTGCAAGGAGAAAGGAAGATCATCAACAGCCACTCATGGACTTATGTTGCATGAAGAAAGATCAACAGCCACTCATGGACTTATGTTGCAAGGAGAAAGGAAGATCATCAACAGCCACTCATGGACTTATGTTGCATGAAGAAAGATCAACAGCCACTCATGGACTTATGTTGCAAGAAGATGAAGGTCAACTTTTGATGGTTTGGAAAGGGATGAAATTTGCATTTGCCCTAAGTTTGGACGCTTCTCCTGCTGACGCCTTAACCGGTGTAGTAATGGTGTTTGGTACTCCTGCTTGTATTGGCATGCTCTTTATAACTTGATTTGAAAATTTTATTAGTCACTATTGATTTACACATTTGAGAGTACAACAGACTCAAAAACTTGACAGACATTGACGCACGAGGACGACACATTTGACACCAAAATGAAACAAGGTCGACTTGCCAAAACTTGATGTGCTTTTGTCATAAATGATGTACCATTTCTCTTTTGTGTTTACTTCTCTCCTTAACGTGGCATCACTTTGATGGTGAATCTTATTTTTTAAAATTCCTCCCTACTGATCTAATCAATTTCTTTGCTTCTCTCAAGATGTGCTTTGAATTAGTGCCTTAGCTTATGGAATGAAAGACGCTCCATTTCCATCTTTTCAAGACAATGTTTGTGACTTGAAGGCTTACCATTGGTGTATAGGGATTGGGTGGCAAACGAAGTTTGCCCCTGGTTTGAAGGGCATGAAGTGGGATCGGTAGGCAAACGAGGTAAATGACCGAAGTTTGCCCCTAGTTTGGAGGAAGGTTCATTGGAGGTTTTGGGCAAACGAGGTAGGTGACCGAAGTTTGCCCCTTGTGTGAAGGGTAGATAATAAAAGTCAGGCGAACGAGGCGGGTAGCCCGAAGTTTGCCCCTAGTGTGGAAGGTGATTTTCTGGCTTGAGGCATGGACCGTGACTTTAATCTCTCAAATGCTCATAATTTTTGCCCAGGCACCAAGGAGGCGGCCTGGCGAGCTATTTTCTCTCTTTTGTTATTGCTCACTTTGGATTTAGCTCTAATTTTTGCCTAGGCGTCCTTTCGGATTTTCGTCCTAGCGAGCCATCCCTTTTTATTTTTATTTTTATTTTATTTTATTTATTTATTTATTTTTATTTTTTTGAAAGTCTGCCTACGTACCCCCAAGTGGGGATCAGGTCCAACGTAGTTCGGGCCATGGTTGGAAAGAAGCGGGTTGATTTTTAGGTAGGTGGGGTGACCGAACCGTTGTGGTTGCCTACGTATCCCCGAGCGGGAATCAGGTCGAGCTTAGTTCAAGGCAAGGCTTTGAAAGGAATTGGTTTGATTATGATGGTGTTGACCGAACCGATGTGGTTGCCTACGTATCCCCGAGTGGGAATCAGGTCGAGCGTAGTTCAAGGCACGGTCTAAATAAGGGGTTTGAGGTATGAGGGTTTTTCAAACCAATCGTCAAAGAAGTTCAAACTTGAGCCACTTATGGTAGCTTTGAATAAAAGGATTCAGTTTCAATCTCCCTTTCCTTTCTTTTTCTTTTTCTTTTTGTTTTTTTTTTAGGATTGATCCTTTTCACTTTCGCCTAGCCAGTCAATTTTGCTTTTTAATGTAGTCGATTCTTGTGAGATCTTCCAATCGCCATCTTAGAATTTCGAAATGTGCATGTCAGCTCTCGGAATTTATTTGTGGTTGTTCCGTGCCTTTGGAAGTGTGATCTAGGCACATACGATTCTCTCATTTGTTTTATAAAAAATTTCTTTCATTTTCTCCATCATTTTGACTGGCTAAGGTCAGATCTTGGAAATCAATACCTTTTCAGCTCTAACTTTTGCCTAGGTGCCCTTTCGGGTTTTCAACCTAGCGAGCTTTTCTTTTCTTTTTTTTTTGTTTTTTTTGAAAGTGGAGATGAAACTCATTGAAATGTTTGGCTACCATCAAGGACCAAGTCTGCGCAGGTTTGCATGGCTATCAATTGGGTTGGGCCCAAGGCTTTGAAATGGTAGAAATGGTGGAAAGGGTGTTGGGCAAGCCCCAAGTCAGTTCCAAGCATGTCTTTTCAAGATTGAGGCAAGAGAATCTTTAAATTCTTAAAGTAAGGCTATTCAATTATCGGCTCTTCATCGGTTTCAGCGCAAAATTGACTTTGACCTTTCAGGATTTTTTTGTTTGAGTAAAAAAAAATATTTTTTTTAGCACAGTAATATCTATGGTAATTTGAAAAGTGACACTTCAGTTCAGCGATTCATGCATCTATGACTAGGCACATTAGATTAGGCAAAATGCGACTTCATTCCATCACTAGAGAAGGTTACAGACTCATAACAACTTGATGACAGACGGACTCGACCACAAGACTAAACTTGAAATAGACAAAACACATAACAGACTCGACTGGACTTGACCCGGTCTCAAATGGAATGTCATAGTGACTCGCTTATTCTTTTTTTTTTAAAAGAGCATCCTCATTTGTTTTGATAGCAAAAGTCCCAAACACCATCGCTTCACCGGCACAGGTTCAACATTCATGGTCCTCAGCGAAGGGGATCATTGAAATGGATAGGTCATGGGTTGGTTACTAAGGGCGTTGACATCCAAAGAGTTTCGGGAGTAGTCTGGCCTCTTGGACTGGCTTTGTGATCCTTCATTCTTGATTTTCCCTTCCCTGATTGCATCCTCAATTATAGTCCCAATCTCAAACAGTTCTTCAAATGTTGAGATGGACTGGTAGAATAGTTTCTCATGGTACATCGGCTGTAGATTCTTGATCAACATCCGGACTTGTTCCTTTTCGACTGGTCGGTGGGTCATTTGGGCCACTTTGTTCCTCCATCTGCTCAAGAATGCAGCGAAGGACTCATTGAAGTTCTGCCGGGTAGTCTCCAGATCCCGAATGGTGACATCGAGCTCTTGGTTGTAGGAGTACTGATCAAAGAAGACCTGGACTATATCTTCCCAAGTCCGCGTCTTAGAAACCTCCAAGGTCAGAAACCAAGATAGAGCAGCCTTGGCGAGGGTTTGAGGGAACAACATTGCGATATGCTCATGGCTGCAGCCCATTGATTGGAAAACACTCATGCAGAACTTTACATGGCTCTTCGGATTACCAGTTCCATCAAAACGATCAATTTCAGGCATCTTGAAGTTTTCCGGCAGTTTCAGCTTAACAGGCTCAAAAAGGCCTTCCAGATCTAGCATGTAGTCATCGATCCCTTTGCTTTTCCTCAGTACGCTTTCTAGCTTGTCAACCCTGTCCATTTTTTCTTGGAATTTCTTCTCATACGCAGGCGGCGGGACCCCTTGAAACCATACTTCTTCTTCGCCGTTCTCATGTAGGGGTGGTTCAAATCCAGGTGGAGGTTGCGGCCGCTGCTGCTTCAATTCCTCCATGAAGGATAAAACTTGGGCCAACCGGTCAGACTGTTGGTTGATCATTTCTGTCATTCTTGCTTCCAAACCTTCTGGATCCATAAAGCTGACTTTCGGCTGAGTTATTCTGACAAGGTAACTCCCTAATCCTCTGACTCACGAATGCAGATCCTGGGTGCTCAAAACTTGTACTGACATATAGGTGTGAAAAGACTGTGTTAGACTTTTAACAGTGATGATTGAGATGACAACTATAGTGATGTTAACAGACGTGGACTGACTCGTGGACTGACTGACTGAAACAGTGCGTGCAGACCAATAGGAATGGTGTATGCAAATGAGACAACCATGCGGATGTAAGCCCTAATCTATATGATGTTCCTATTTCTAACAGATAATAGTTAGACGAATAAGGTCCTAACCATATAGAGTGTGCCAACTTTGCTTTCCAGTATGATCACCAAGGGATAACAGGAGTTTCCAGGGTTTTATGAAGGCTTTTAGGAGAGACTGGGCATTTCTGGTTGATTTGGACAGAGTTTTTCGGAGAAACAAGTACTATGGGTATTTCTGGGAAATTTGGATAGAGTTTCTAGGAGAACAGGTACTTTGGGTATTTCTAGGAAATTTGGATAGAATTTCTGGGAGAAACTAGTATATCTGGGAATATAGGAAAGAGTTTCTGGGAGAAACTGGTATATCTGGGAAATCTGAGAGATTCAGACAGAGTTTCTGGGAAAAACTAGTTAATATGGTTATATCTGGGATATCTGGACAGAGTTTCTGGGAGAAACTGGTATATATGGTCATATCTGGGATATCTGGACAGAGTTTCTGGAAGAAACTGGTTAATATGGTGATAGTGATCATACTGTCTAGTAGGTTTTCATACTCCTATGTCTTAGGACCAACAAACAAGGTTTGCGGTGTATATCTTTGTGAGCATGTAGCAGACATCTTTGTCATGGTGCCTAGGCAGGTCAACTCAATGTGATCACATGTGAGTGATTGCCTTAGGAATCATAAGAAAGAGGTTCTGTTCTATGCCACATAAGCGTCTACACTGCGCAGGTAATCCCGTCAGGGCATACAGCAGTTATATCATATTGTCCTATCTGAAAAGATAAATGAACATTCCTATGAAGGGTTCTACAGGAATCTATATGCAAAGGCTGGGTTTAGTCAAAAAGGGTCCATTGACGAGAGTTCCAATATACCGTCAGAGAGACAATACGGAAGTTTTTTACTCTTTTTGATATACCTTGGAAGGTACAGTATCAACGGTGACTTGTGCCCTGGCACAGCAAGACCTGAACAATGTCAGCGCCGCGTTTCAGACACAGTCAGAGGGGGGAAATGCAAGAGTGCAATGTGGTGAACCAAACACAGTAAAAAGATGATTTTAAGGATGCTTTTTATGAGTCAAACCTCTGTATTATTTTTGTTTTAAAATAAAAGTCCCCAGCAGAGTTGCCAGATTGTGGATACCGGGCTTCCGCATCTTTGTTGGGTTTTTGAAACTCGTTTGATTTTGAATCAAGGAAAGAGAAAAGGTCTGTTGAAAACAGATACAGAGTCGCCACTTGGTCTTTAAGGAACCAAGAAACCTAATTTTGACTCACCCAAATGGATAAAGGGCACCGGCCCTTCATAACCAAAGAACTTGGTTCGGGGTTTTGGTACGAGAGAGGAAGGAGCCTTTGTCGCGACTAAAACACCCTCAACTCGCCCCATCTTTCGACGGGCCTCAATTAGCATCCAAATAATCATCTTATACTATGTATGGTTCGACAAATAATACTATGATAGTATATTACATCACATAAGAAAATTGAAATGGAAGATCAAAAGATAAAATATCATTCATAATATCTAGGTCAAATATCATGCAATGTAAAGTGAAAGATCACACAAATAAACCTAGGAAAAATCGTCTAATCATATATCAAGTAATTAGCTTCCTTAGTCTAAAGGGGACATGAATTGTTCTTGAAACAAATAATCAAAGAGATCAAAAATATGCTTAGCAAGCTAAAATGATGCATGTTAATTTTGAGAAAAGAAGATTCCTCAATCCCCGGGACGGATGAGAAAGGATGATTAGATCGAGGGGAGCATGAACGTGTGATCATGATCATTTCTTATAATCTTCTTAGATTAGGAGCTACAAAAACCCCAAATCTTTGCATGGATGCAATGTATGTATCTAGAGTGTGCCAAGGTTGTAGTGTGTTTTGTGTTCATGGATTCCTAGAATGACTTAGAAGTCTAAAACGTGTATGAATGGATGGATGAAATCAATATGGGATATGTACAAATGTAGTATGAACTACTTCCTAAGATATGAACTAATTTGGAATGCATATAAGCATCAAATCAAAGAATGAAAGTTGAAATGTGCTTGCTGTGAATAGTGGACAGAACAGTAGCATGATCTTTTGGAAATTGAAAAGAGGGGTTAAGAGTGTTTTCAATGCATGATTTTTTATGCAGATCTTCCTTATTGTGTCTAGAATACAACCCAAAAGGCCAATCTTGGATAGCTATCACAGATTGAGAGAAATCATATAAACAATGAAGATCACTCAGAAACAGAGTTCGTACCGTCGACTGAAATGTTGAAAAATCTTAGAAAATGAAACCGAATGATCTAGAGGCCCATTTTATACAGAAAGTTCCCTAAGACATTTAAGTTTAAGGGAAAAATGAGTTAGGACCACCCCTTTTGGAAAAGTTCTTCTGGAAAACAAGTTGAAGGTGGAACTAGCTGCTGTGACATCAAAAACAGAATGTCTACAGAAAATGTTTGGATCCAAATGGACCATTTTCAAGTATTTCCAAGTCAAACCAAAAATCATGGGTGTTCTCTAATGAGTTAGGAAGACTTTCCAAGTGGTCTTACATTCATACATTGAGTATTGAACTCAAAATATTTCTTGAAGTTAAATGACTCACTGTTTTGAGGGTTTTGAGAAAAACAAGGTTTATTTCTTGGAATCAAAATGAGGGGTTTAAGAGGGGGGTTTTGAAATGGGGGTTTTGAAAGTATACTTATAGAACTTGGATGAATATTCTAACCACTTGGAATATTAATTCCTAACTTATTTCAAGAACTTCCCAAGTATTTGCAAAACATGGTTTTATTTGGAAACCAAACTCAAGAGTCTATGGGAGTATGATACATGAGAGGATAGATGATACATGACATGACATAGCATGATAAAAGTGGTAAAGAACATGTGCATGGGATATGGGTTCATCTAGATACAAGAGAGTGTTGCATCAAAGTGTGAAAGTCAAAAAGTGAAATGCTGTGAATAGTGGACAGACTGTATGCATTACTTTGTAACATTATAATGGGAGGTCAAACGTGCCTAGAAAAATGTGAGAAAAATCATAGATCATCCTTATTGTGTATAGAAAATAACCCAAAAAGCCAAACATCAATAGCTATCACAGATTAAAAGAAATAAATCAGAATGTACACATGACTCAGAAACAAAAGCTGCACTGTTGACTGATTTTGTATGATTTTTCATAAATCAAAGAAAACGTTTATGATGACCCATTATATACCAAACGTTTCCTAAGACACCCAAGTTTTATAAAAAAAATAGAAAAGATATATGTACAGTGACGAAATATCCAGAATAAGTGCAAGAAGTTGGGTGAACATTCTGTGAGAACAGAGGCAGATTATGAATATGAACTTCTCACATCCAAAACAAATACTTTCACATTTCTATAATTGATGGGAAAAATTGGGTACAAAATTTGATGTCTTAGGAAGATTTTCCAAGTGGTTTCATCATCATAACTCAAGTATTTAATTCAAAACAAATCTTTGAATCTGAACAGCTCACTATTTTGGATCATTCTTGAAGAAAATGGATTTGGGTTTGAAATAGAGTTTGAGTTCTTTATTGGGGGTTTTGAAATAGATGTTCAAAGCATGAACTTAAACTCTTGAGATGACCATGTGACCACTTAGAACCTCATCCAACCTTGAATCATCAAAGAACTCCTAATATTATTGGAGAGATTCATTTTTATTTTGGACATAACTTCAATACATTTCAAGAACATCTTGGAAGTATTGAGGTTATGATCATCATCTATCAAACATGTTTTTGAGGTCAAGAGCTACTATCCATAAGGATTCACTCACCCCAAACTTCATGTCATCACTTGAATGATGATGAACTAGTAAGTAAATAAAGAAAATAAAAAGAAATGAGATTAAGAAGAGATGAACATAATATGAACAAGCAAGTAAATAACAATCAATAGATGATAATCAATATGATTTTGGACTTGTAGCTTGGTGTTTCACTCATAGAATTTGACATTTGGACATGGAAGTAGCTTCCTAACTCAAGAATGCTCAAGAATGGTGATTGGGTATATTGATGATGAAGTATATAGAAAAATGGTGGAGGAAAACAAGATTAGAACTCACTTTGATTGAAAAAAATGGAAGAAGAAGACTACTTATTCTCTTTCTCTCTCTATATTTCCCTAGAGTTTCTTCCTAAGCTTTCTCTAAGCTTCCATGTCTCTCCCCTAAATGGAAGTAAATGACTTCTTTTATAGGCAAAGGAGGGGTGGTAAATGGAGTTTTAAAAAGTTTAAAATGGTCTCCCATTGGTCCAAAATAAGCTGGGAATCAAAACTACGTCGTTTTGGTTTTTAATTAATCAAAATGGGACCCCAAAAGAAATTACAAAAACTCACTGTTCTGGAGGGGAGTGCTGCGGCAGCACTGGGCCAGTGCCGCGGCGGCACTGCTCCTCCCTTCGTCCAGATAATGCTGTTTAGCCCCCCTGAAGTTCCGGTATTCGCGAAAAAGCCCTATTTCGTCTGAAATTCACAGAAAATGCGTACGAACTCCAAATTGAGGTTATGATATACCGTTGGAAAGGTAATGGAGTCTACTTTACATAAAAAATAGTTCGGGGATAGGTCACCTTGAAAAGTTTTGCGGTATTTGCGATAAAAGCTGATTTGATCGCCTTTTTCGCCTTTGAAAATTCATAATAAATTCGTTTTAAATCCAGAAATTACGTGCGATATACCGTTGGAAAGCTATTGACCTCTAGTAACCATGAAAAATGTTTGAAACTTGTTTTGGTGCCCCGGTTCCAAAGTCAAATTCTGGTCAAACTGGTCAAACCTGGGATTCCCGGGAAGTTCTGGAAACCTCCGGGAGTTCCCAGGAGCTGACGTTCTCGCTCGATTTTCTTTTGGAACTTGTTTTAACACTTTTCTTATGATTTAAAATGATTCTGGTGAATTCGGACGATTTCGGTCAAACTTGGTCAAACTTAGTCAAACCTTGGTCAAACCGGTCAACGGGGACTTTCCGGGAACTCCGGGACTTCCGGGGGTCTCTGGGAGCTGACGATTTCATTTGATTTCTCTTAGAAACTCATTTTATCACTTTTCTTACGACGTAGCATGTTTTCAAAACTTTGGGACCAAATCTGGGAGTTTTCGGGCTTTCAGGGGCATTTTGGTCATTCTGAGCATTCTGAGAGATAGAGCTGACTTCCGAGAGTCCTTTTGAGTCTTTTACGATCATTGTGAACCACCAAGCTATGGGTCTCCTAAATCTGATAGCCGACAAAATGGGGTGTCTACAGGGGGTTGTGACAAGCGGGGGTATTTGTAAAATACAACCGCGCTAAAAGAAGAAAATACACTTATTTAGTCTATAACTCCCTTGTTTATCTGTAATTTGAATTATAATTCCAATTTATACACAATTTGATTAAACTATGATAAGTTGTGTGTTTTAGCTGTAATTTGTGTAGACTACAGTTGTTGTGTGAAGGATTGAAAGATAACGATAAAAGAAAATGCTGAATTCTAATGAAGACAATCAAAAGCTGAATTGCAGAGCTTGATCGATTGAAGACCATTCGATCGATTGACAGTTCGATCGATCGAGATAGTTCAAGCGCTCGAAGACTCCGGAAGTTCAATCGATCGAAGGATGTTCGATCGATCGAACATGCCTTTCATCAGAATTTTACGCGCACGCAGCAGAGGAGATATTTTTAACCCTAAGCATTAGGTTTTACTATATATATTCGTATTGTAGACGTGCAGAACGACGTCCACTTTACTTTTATCAGTTTTACACAGAGAGATAGTGTTTTACTTTGATTTTTGTAGGTCGGATATTGAATTCGGTTAAAGTTTGAAGTTTATTAATAGCTTGTTCATTCCAGGTTTTGTTACACCAGTTTTATTTGCATTCTTTTAGTGGCTTACATAGTTTAAATCTGAGTAGATTGTAGTGTTACTTGTTGGTAGTGGTTAAATAGTAGTTTTTTTTAGTGATTGCATGTTTAAATCTCAACCAAACGCAACCTTAATGAATATTTACATTAAGAATAAAACTGTGACGCACCAGACCATGTCTGAGTAGTCCCCAGGTTGGGAGATCACGATGAAATCGTGATCTGAAGCCTCTGCCATGAAGCATAATAATTCATGTGTTCGATCGATCGGACCAGAGACACAGTCGATCGATCGAATACAGGTCGATCGATCGAATACAGTTCGATCGATCGAGAGAAGAAGATATTCGATCGATCGATCGAACCCTCTGATTCTTGAGGACATTCTATGCAGTATTCCTAGACTTTCTGTTTTACTGGATTGTTATCAAATTGTCCCAAAACGCTCAATTTGTCAGAACAGTCTGTGAACTTTAAGCCTTGGGGCATTTTTCTTCAATAACTTTTGCAAACCACCCTCAATGCTAATACCATTGGAGGTGAGAGTCTTAACTATTGTTTTACCGCTTTTGTATATTTCAAACTCCATTGTGATGATATAGTCCCGGTCATGAAAGGGCTATGGATTCTTTATCCTAACAGAAATACGGAATACTGTAGAGGATGTACTCCATTGAGGTTCAATGCAACTGCATGGTAGATGGCTAGGTTGCGGTTGATTCGTGTAATCTCAACATTCCTTTTCAATTAAGAAAAACACATTTCAAATCATTGCTTTAGCTGATTAGTTGGTAATTAGTTTAATTGTTTTAATCTTTTTAGTAGTTGATAAATTGTGGGACTTTGTGTTCTGCATTATTAAAATATTGATTTTTATTTTCTTGTTTGAGATTAATCTAAGTAATTAGTTTAACACCTTCCCTGTGGGATCGACCTGGACTTAACCAGACTACTACTTGCACGATTACCTACACTTGGGTATAGCACACAAGCACACACAGAAAAATTCTCGTGTCACCCGTGATGTGGACATGAGAGAAGCAAATCTTTGAAATACTCCCAAGTTTGAGTCAAGGTTTCATTTCTCTTTTGTTTGTAGGAATTGATTTGATGTTTTAGCTCAGTGGTCATGCGAGGTGGAAATTTTTTTAAGAAGGCAGTGTTCATTGCATGCCAAGTGAAGATTAAATTTGGCTTGAGGGTGAGTAGCCACGATTTTGCTTTATCCTTCAGGGTGAAGGGAAATAGCATTAGACGTGTCACATCTATAGGACAATTTTGGGAGAATGTTTTACAAACATCCTGGAAATCTTTTACATGTAGATATGCCTTCCTCACCATTCCGTGAAAGGTCAGAAGAAGTTGGATCATCCCATTGCAAAATTAAAATTTGCCCGCATGTGGTGAGATTAGAATGCAAGAGGGTGTGGGTGCATGTTCAGGTTGCATGAGATCGCATAAGGGACGCAAAGAATGATCCAACAACATAACCATATTGTCACCATTTTCAATTTGATTATCACCCATTTAATCTGTAGGTACGGGATTAATAGAATCAGAGGAATCAGATAAGTAGAATGGATTTCCTAGAATTCCTTCAATGGAGTTATCGGACCTGAAAGAGAAAAGATCCTAAAAGGTTTTAATCTAAAGGATTAAAAGAAAAAGAAAACAGAAATAGATTTAGAAAGATTGAGGTAATATAAGTATTAACTAGTCACCATCCCTGGCAACGACGCCAAAAACTTGACACGATATTTATTTTGTGTGCGCTTGTGTGCTATACCCAAGTGTAGGTAGACGTTCAAGTAGTAATCAGGTTAAGACCAGGTCGATCCCACAAGGAAGGTTATTGTAGCACCCTGAATTTCCTAAGAAATTTTACGTAGGAATAATCAAAATGATGACATCACCAATTACAGTTACAGAAGGTCCATTTGGATTTCCTTAATTAGGAACATTTGGATAAGATCCTTAGTAATCGCCTTGACGACAACATCTTTCCCTAACCTGGAACCTATTAGAGTGGTTGTAACCTCGATGTTTTAGATTCCATTAGGATTCGTAGATGGACATACACTTAAGCTATAACACAACCACGTACTTTCATAATTCAGTGTTCACTTCACATTGTGCAAGTACATTAGGACTCAGGCACACATCCCAGTGCACCTACCCGAGAGTGGGACCCGTACCTCCCTCATGTGGCCCTACCCAATCTACCCTTGGACACACAAACACCCATGTATGAACACATGTTGTGCACCCAACATGGGATAATCTCCCTCCCATTCCCCTCTATATATATGACCCCTTACCCTCTCATTTATCACTCTCAGCCCCACACAATCTGCTCATACATATTTATAGAGAGAGATCCTGAGAGAGATTAGGAGAGAGAGCGTAAGATTAAACACCACACACCACCACCCTCGTTTATATAACACCCCCACATTGTCCTCCACACTATACGCATCCCCCCCTCGTATTCCTCTCCTTGTCCACTCCATCCCAGCACATACACACACAGAGATACAGAGGAGGAAGAAGAAGAGACGCAAAGAGAGAGAGAATGGAAGTTGTTCGGAGACTAGAGAGAGAGACCGAGATTCCCCCAAGTAAAACCCAGTCTTCCCGTTGATCTTTAACTCTTTGCATGTCACACACATATCCTCAGATCACACATGCATGGATCCAAACAGAGCCTAAGGCTCTCTATCACCTCCGGTCACCATTAAAGCCCAACCTTTGGAGCTTAATTTTAAAACTATGATCAAAACCCCTAAGACCTATACCAACCTGACCAAATGAACAAAGATAGGCCCCCTAACAACAGTTTTTGAAATAAGCAATGTTGGCCGGCCATGCAGGTCACTATCCTTTGAAATGGCCAAAACGATAATCTACTAGTAGGGCTCCAAAATGTATGAACCGATCTTCTATCTTCTCGTATGGTGTAGTGGGGCTCTAGACGATCCCATTGGCGTTGGTCTCGTCCATTTTGATGAAGAGATGAGTGAGAGAAAGTTTTCCGGCATTTCGCGCTTCGCCGGCGGTGTCGGGGTTGGCTGGAGAAGAAAAAGAGAAAGGGTTATAACATTCGGGTCATGGATCAGGTCAGGTACGAATTTGGGCGGGTTGGTTTGTGAGTATAAGTGGGTCATGGGTTGGGTAGGATAAAACCCGTGGATCCCCTTTAATGGAACGACGTCGTTTTGGTCGTCGGGTTGAAGTTCGGTTCAGGTCGGGTCATGGGTGGGTCTTGTTGTGTGTGTTAGTGGGTCAGGGTTGGGTTTAATTAAACCGTGGGTCCTTTTAATTGATGCGGCATTGTTTTGACACCATGGGCCGGGTCGCGGGTTTGGCTTGGGTATGGTTTGGGCTATTATGATGTGTCAGTTAGTGGGTCAGGGTTAGTTCAGGTCTAAATAAGTGGGTAGGTTTAGATTGTGTGTGTATTTGGGTTTCGGTTCTGGTTTAGGTTCAACCCGAAAGGGTTTTTAGGTTGGGTTCCTTTGAATCTCTATATGAGTGGCCCATTTGCGTTCGGGTCGGGTTGGGTTTGACCCATTCGGTCACCCTTTTGGATCCCTCTGAGTGTTGAAATGGATTACCCACTTGAGTTTGGGTCGGTTCGAGTTGACCCGACGGGTCAGAGATATAATGTTATTATTATTACTATTATAATTTACTTAATAATAGTTTATATGGTTTTAAATTGTAATTTAGTATATAGTCCTAAATTATGCATACAACTATAAATAAGCCATTTTTTATAAGGAATCTAGAAATATGCCCCTATCCATAGGAAATGACAAAAAAACCCCATAACCTATATAGCACGCATACCATGCACCTTCCTACATTCTAGCGTTGTTCAAAAATATTTGAAATGATGGATATCAGTCACGTATATCTAGGCCGAGATTTTGTGAGAAAATCACTCCTGCAAAACACTTGCTATGATATTATCCATTTTTCTCGGTTGAAATATCTGCATCTTCTAGGGTCTCCAAAAATCCAATACTGAGTATCATTCTGAAGAGAGAAAGACGATCAAACCCACTTTCGTAAGTGTTTCTACGTCTTTCTTCGCTGGTTTTCCTCCAAATTTCTCACTATTTTCTGTTGATGAACGTTACTATTTTCTACTTCCAGTTTAATTGACGGCATCCAGCGACGATGGCGACGAGGAAAGGAGGAGGTAATATAAATTTCTTGGGTTTTTTTATAGCCGATTATGGAAAACAACAAATTTCTCACCTTTTTTTTGGCGACAATATGACGTTTATCTTCTTTTTTGTTTTTCAGAATCGCCCAAAAAAAACATACTTGTACATTCAGATTATTGATGAACTTTGTATATAGTGTGTAGTTGTAACACTAAAATATAGTATGGAACATTGTGCAATTTTCTCAATCGTCTATCTTTTTTTTCATTACCGCACACTAATTCCACAATAGATTTTTTTGGGAATTTCTGATATTCGTTTTGTATATGCTGATACTTTGACTGCTTAACTTGTGTACATGCAATCCATACAGTTCAAAAATTCCAAAATCGTTTTGTAATTTAATGTTTCGTAGTGTTTATTTTGTGAGAATTTCTCACTTTTATTGGGATGTGAAATGAATATGTATCCATTTTTTTGATTGAATCTCCCATCTTTTTGTAAGAACTTCTCACTTTTTTATAGAAAAACAAATACAAAAATGGTTCCAAAACTGTTTATGAGGAATATTACAAAGTGAAGTTTCATCTTGTATATGTTGAAACTTTGACTGGTTAACATATGTACATGCCCGAGATTCTATAAAGATGACGCCCTTTTTTATTAAAGAGCGGACATTTTTTTGGCCGTGTAAAAAGTGAGAATTTCTCACATACATGCAGTCCATACTTTTCAAAATTCACATATCGATTTGTAATTTAATGTTTCGTATTGTATATGTTTTTTGAGAATTTCTCACTTTGAATGGGCTGTGATATGAATAATGCATCTCCCATTTTTTATAACAAATTGCATCATATTTTGTTGAATCTCCCATCTTTTTGTAAGAAATTCTCACTTTTATTGCAAAAACAACTACAAAATAGTTCCAAATGTTTATGAGGAATTGCATCATATTAGTTCGAAGATAGAATTACATAATTAAGTATGTTTTGATAATATTATCAAAACAATTAGGGGATATGTCGCTAATATTGAGTGATTATTTGTCATTATCACAGACCCTAAATTCCGATGTAGCTTGATAGCATTTGGTAAACTAATGGGCGAAATCGCTTTACGGGAAACCCACGTTACAGAACTGCAGAAGACCCCCTTCTGGCACCTTATCGAGGCATTTATTCAGATAAGGGTGCAATAACATCGCAAGCATACAGATTTGACAATTCGAATCCTGGATCGTTATAGAGCAAAGGATAAAGCATTCAGAATCAACAATGCTTACGTGACCATTCACCCAAATGATGTATCGTTGATTTTTGGGATTATAAATGGTGATAGGAATATTGATTTGACATACACCCCAAAGACTAAGGTGGACACGGGATTTGTTAAAAGGAGATTATTGGGTGATAATGACATAAAGTGTTCCAAGTTAAAGAGGATAATCAAAGAAGTCATTGCAGGTGACACAATAGATAATGTGCAAGATGTCGGTCGAATACTTTGTCTACTCCTAATAGGAACATTCTTTTTCGAGGCCGGCAGCGAAAGAGTGAAATGGGGATTCCTCCAATACGTGGACGACATAGACACAATGCGGGAATATAATTGGAATAAAGCAATTGTGCAAGAACTGATGAACACTATAGGTAAATCTAACAGAGACCTAACGAAGGTTACCGGATGCACAACCCTTCTGCAGGTAACAACCACACACTATGTTTAAAAACAATAATAATTTAATGAATTTCTCACATTTTCATGAGATAATCTATATTATGCAATGTACAATACATAATCTGTTTCATTTCAATTTGAATGTATATTTGTTGGGAAATTTTCCATTAAATTCCTCACTTCATTATGTAATTGATTCATTATATAATTTATTCTGAAAATCAACATTCGAATGTATTCAAGGACATATCGAAATTATATGTTATTTTATTTCCAATTATTCAATGGAATTTCTCACTTATCCTTCTAACAAATATAACTGTTTGCACAGTTATGGCTTGTTGAGCACTTGAAGGACTTAAACCCAGTCCAGAAAGATCCAGATGAAAAAACAAAGGCAACAAAACCGTTGAAGTCAAAAATTCCCCGTTTCATCAAGTGGGACTTGATAAAAATAAATAACAAGCTTCGAGCCAATTCCATATCAACACTCCAGGTCTAAAAAAATCAACAAAGTGAGAATTTTACATATTATTTTCAGAAATTCATAAATGTCCGTGTATGTATGCAGATGGATTATGTCCCATTGGAAAAAAGTCTGTCGGAGGAAATACATGCCATATCTGTTAAGAATAGCTGACCGTACAGTGCCAGTCCCAACATTCAAAACGTTAATTGAGGGAGATAACATCCAGTCCAAAAAGATTTCTGCACAGAGCGAACAAAACGTGACCAAAATAAGCCAACATCTTGGGTTAGATGACATTGGATGTTCTTCACCATCTGACAATGAACCCGCAACAAACTTCGTCAACAGCCTGGTGGAGCAGCTAGTGCAGAACATCCTACCTGCAAGGGAATGTTCTAATGAAGGGAATCCACTAATTGAAACTGAACAAGTACAGGCTGAAGGAAGCAGTCAATTAGAGGACAACTCCCCAGTGGTTGATATTAATCAGGAGTATGAAGCTTTGAAAGTCAAATATCAAAATCTAGTTGACTATGTCGACAGTGAAGCTTGTTCCAAATACACCAACCCAGACTTGGGAGTTGAAACATTACAGAAAAACAATGAATGTCTGAAAATTCAGTTGGAAGAAGTTAGCAAAAGAGAGAAAGAGACAATGAGTGCTTTGTAGTCTGAGTTGGCAACAAATCAGAAAGACATTGAAAGCTTAGAATCGGAATTGAGGAAGTTGCGGGGTATTTCAACACCACAGCAGGTATTAAACAACCCTACAGATTTGCACATTTATATCAACACTTATGTTATATAAACCCACATATTCAACTCTGTTGCTATTTCAAATCCTTGGTAAATAGGTAGAACAAGTCATGGAATCCGTAATAGATCCTCCAAGTGTTGACTTGCGACTGGTGAAGTATAGTACCCCACAGCAAATGTAGGTAAACCATGGTTTTCTGGAAAAAAAAATTACTCATATTAGTCAACCAAATTCTCACTTTTCCAAGATATTAGGTTGTACTGAATGACCCCCATACTACTACATCAAATGTGGCATCAAGGTTAATACTGCGGAAACAAGGTAGAAAACATTTACCAAATCCAAAGGTAACATACGTTTGACAAACTGCCACTTCAAGTTACTCAACGTGTATATAAATTTCACATTTTGTTCATAAAATTTCTCACTATATTTACCAAATTTTGCACTGAATTCTGACAAATTTCCTATTTATACATAAAAATATGTTTCTTAACGACTGCATTTAAATCTAAAAACACAGGAAAAACAACCAACAAAAGGGGTAGAAAATAGAATAGTGACAAGGAATCGGAGCAAGAGGAAGCCTGCGAAAAAAATTGAATACGACTACAGTCCGTAAGTAAGGCCAAAGAGGCGAAGAAATACACAAGGAATGCCTTATATTGTTGCATCATACAAAGAACATAATGAGACTGAAAATATAAAGGCTTTCAATTCAGGTATGCGTATTGATAAACTAGAAGAATTCGTTGAGCATACGAAGAAAAAAAGAAGATTGGTGAAAGCGTTTGAAAAGGAGAACAAACCCACAGAGACAAGGGAGAAAAGATTGATTTCTATCGAAAGAACAAAAAAAGGAGCCGAAAAAGAAAGTGAAGGTGGCAGTAAAGAGTTGGTTCATTTTAAGACGGGCAAATCAATAAATTTGGTTGATAAGGGAAAGGACAGAAAACTTCCTGTAAAAAAACAGAAGGAAAAATAGCAATCGTCAAAACCTGGTAATATTCTAGAAATAATCATTGAAAGCATCCAATCATACGATATGCTTTACACAATGTTGGAAGAGTCACTTGTGTACAGTCGCCTAAGTGTAAATGACAAGCAACTCATCAAAGAGATTTTCAATGCCGATGGACCAACGTAAGTATACATGTTATTTAAATTTCTTACGCTGTGACTCACAATCACAATTTGTTTGATGGAAAATATGTAATTTTATCTAACATTTGTTTACATCCAATAGCACACCTTCCTACAACAAGCTTGATTCAGATGAGCAACTCACACTATGCGACTTGTGCGATATCATTCTCATGAGAGAGATTTCCTGCTGTATAAGTCATCTAACAATACAACTGAAAAAACAACAAAATTATTGAAAATATGTACAATTCATGTTTCAATGTTAATAACTACTACAAATTCTCACAAATTTTCCTGATTGATTTTACTATTTTGAAGGTCATTGACTGTTATGCTGATCTTCTAATGAGCAAACAAGCGGAAAGGGTGGAACAGGCATCAACACCCACACAATCTGACAAATCATTCATTTTTCCCAGCTTAGTGCTGGTATGTAATAAACAACGCTTCCTTTTATTCCAGCAAACATTTTTTCGCTTTTAATTGTCTGAAATCAAAACTATATTGTTACAATTTCTCCGAGAATTGTACGAATTTCTGACAATAATATGTGAAATATTCACAATGCTATTTGAAATTTTACACTGAGATAGTTTAAACTCATAATGTTTATTTGCAAATGTGAGAATTTCTCAATATTTTGTGAGAAATTCTCAGTTTTTTTACACAGTCCGTCGTCTACTTCCGTTTATTTAAGTCCTAATGTTTGATAATAGACTATTCAATAACATTTAAATTGACAGGAATGGGTTCGCAAGAAGGACGAACATGCCCTAAACAATCTAGTAGATCCTTTCTTAGGCAATAGGAATTAGCCAGCTCAATTCAAGCACTTCCCTCTACTGTCTCAAGGCGAAGGTCCAAGATCTAAGCATTGGACACTAGGTGTGTATGATAGCTACACATCAAAGTGGATGTTCTTCAACTCATTGAGATCACAAGTTCCTGGGATCACTGATCCATACATTCAAGATGTAATTGATATGGTAATCATCACAGATTACTACTGCCAATCCATGCTTTTTGATTTGGTATAAAATTGATAAATGCCTTGATATTGAATGTGTCAATCTTGCAGAAAAACTATGTATCTGCTCACTATAAATGTCTACATTCAGAAGGCAGGATTCCTATCGACACCCAGGACCTTGAGTTTGAAGTCGCGGATGTTATTGGCTCACCTCAACAAATACAGGGTACCCTTTAATGCGGAGTTATTGTATGTGAGTTGATGGCAAGGATAATTCATAACATCCCAGTGACGGGTATGTGTGATACCATAAAACTCCGAGAAGCTATGGTTCACGCCTTCCTAAACACACCAGGGCGTTCGTACACAAAGGAAGGGCACGAAGCGATGAAAGTTTCGAGAAGTTTTATGTAGATAGTTCTACATTAGAAGATATTTTGGTTTTGTGGGAAGCAGACAATATTGATTTTTTGGACAATTAACCACATAATTACGTAATACAAGTACCATAACAGTGACTTTTATGTGCAAAGGTGCTAGATTCTGAATAATATTTTTGGGCGAATATTATAGTAGACGTACGAGATAATTGTTCGAAATTGATTGTAATATATCATATTGATGCACATGATATAAGTCCAGACTGCATAGTATTCCTACAACCTATCTAAATATTTTTGTGTGAAATTCTTACAATATTGTTATAATTTCTCATTGAATTGTGCATTTTATCGACAATATTATGTGAAATATTAACAATATTGTGTGAAAATATACTCTAAACAAAACTTAAACTTCTGCAACCAAAATCTCAACTAATACCACAACCAACTACTTTTATGTGACGAATCTATGCAAAAAATAACGGGTGGACTAAATATAATATGATATTTCCATAACAAATTAAAACTCTTGCTCCTTTCTGACTGATAAATTAACTTCAATCCAACAAATATCCAACACTGACAAATCATTATTCATAAGCATTAACAAGCAAGAACATCAATTCTTTATCACTTCCCTGCATGATTTCCTATTGTGTCTCTTCTTCTCACCACATCTACTACACTTGACACCCCGCATATTCTCTCCCCTAGATGGGATCCTCTTCTTCTTAGGTCTACCAGGTAGCTTCCTAGTAACAGGAGGTAAAATGAATCCATCAGATGTGACTTTGTCTATCCTACCAAATGTCACAATTGGGTGAATAGGCTCAGCAACCGCAAGTTCATAATAACTAGTTAAGAAATATGGCTCGATATAATCCAAAATCACCTTCCCAGACAAATGGTTACTTCTATCAAGAACGGATGCAGCATGAGAACATGGAAATCCATGCTCCTGCCACTTGCCACACTTGCAAATCCTTTGACCAATATTGACAAACATCGACGGTTCACAGTGCACCTCAAACAAAAACTCACTAGAAGAGCTAATACGCCATGTCCTGCCTTTGTCTAACGCTTCCAGCAATCGGTCATGCATCAAAGGCACAAGAGCACTTCTCCAACTTTTGCACTGTTTTGTTATGTTCGCCCTACTCTTCATTATTTGCACCCGTATATTGTCAATCATACAAGTAATGGGCATTTGGCGTGCTTCGTCAATCATTTTATTCCACGCCTCCGCAATACTAGAGGACAACTCACCATATCTTTGACCAACAAAAAAAGCATTGCACCAGTGCTGAACAGGCACATCCTTCAAAAAATCAACCACCTTATCTCCCCCCTCGTTAACCAAACAATTCCACTTTCGAGATACGACTCGTAATTAAGTGCATATGCACA
Source organism: Hydrangea macrophylla (assembly GCA_033977485.1). Lineage (NCBI taxonomy): Eukaryota > Viridiplantae > Streptophyta > Magnoliopsida > Cornales > Hydrangeaceae > Hydrangea > Hydrangea macrophylla. Next base: position 14,141,702 of record CM066998.1, on the reverse strand, counting down.
TTCAGTCATCATGAACACAAGCCGACTACGAAGCTTCGAATCAACCTTTTTAAGCTTGTCCATCATGTTGTACTTCATGTGAAACAAGCAATAACCATGGTAATCATTAGGGAAAATTTTCTTTATACCTTCAACGATGCCAACGTGCCTATCCGAAATGAAAGTAATTCTTCGACTAGTGTCCACTATAGATTTCAACTCGCTCAAAAACCATTCCCAATTGTCTTTATTCTCAGCACTCACTACAGCAAATGCAAGGTTGTACACTTTTGCCAACAAGGAAAAAAAATTAATATTTAAACAGCTAAAACAATATTCTCACATCTATGCATAAAATTCTCACAAAAAGAATTGAAATTTGCACACAAACGTAAGAATTTCTCACTGTTTTGTGAAAAAATTAAAATGTGGGAATTTAGAAAATGTATGAATTTCTCACTTTTGTGTGAGAAATTCACCACTTTTCCAGGTCAGTCTTTTAGGTCCGTTTTTTAAGGTCCGCATAGATCCGAACTGTATCAATAAATATCGTGAAAACAATACTTCTAATAAATATTTAGCCAATTTCCCTTATAAATATGTAAAATTGTCACATTATAAATATGTAAAAAATATGTAAAATTGTCACTAATGTTCTATATCACATTCTTTCTAAAATAACAACATATTTTATACCTTTGTTGGCTGTTTTACATGTTGCGCCCAGCAATACGCCTCTATGTCGCCCTTTCAAAAATGTCCCATCTAGAAATATTAGTGGTCTAATGTATCTAAACCCATTGACGCAAGCTGCAAATGACACAAAACATCGTCTAAACCTATTCGTCAACGGACTCACGTCAAGAACAATATGGCTTCCAGGATTCACCCTCCGAGCCTCCTCGAAATACCATCTTAACTGATCAAACGACTCAGAGTGGTCTCCATATATATTAGTCTTAGCATTTTCAACGCCAAACCAAGCCTGAAAATATTTAACATCAAGACCATATCTGTCCTTCATCTCCCCAATTATCTTAACTGGAGGGAACAAGGGCTCATTCTGAATTTTGTCTTCCATCAAATCACCCACCAACTTCGAAGTAACACGAGGATGATAAGATTTGCGAACAACTGACCCACAAGTATGCTACTTGTTGAACTTCCATATATAAAAGTATCCATTGATTGCCGACCTAGCCGCATAAATACGCCATTGACAACCCTTGTCATCACCGAATTTACAAACAGCAACCACACGCTGTTTATCATTCTTCAAATACTTGAATTCAAAACCAACTTCTATGGAAAACTTACAAAGTGCTTTACGAAACTCTACCGGACCTCCTTCAAACTTCTGTCCCTCATCTTGAATGCCCAAACTCCACTGATTTCCCATCAACAACTCCTCCCGATGAGCAAAAAAATTAGGTTCATCATCATGATCACCAGCAACATGCAACGACCAAGTGCCATTACATTCATTTCGATCTGCACCCTTATATTTACTAAACTCCGATCCATTCCTATCATCTTCAGCCACCCTTACATTTACCTCAATGTCGACACGATTTAAATTCATATGCGTACAAACCATAATCACGGTGGACATTTCCACTTCACCCTCCAGCATACACTTGCTATACCCAGGAACTTCATACCTTAGATACAAATTATCTACATCCATGAATGACCATTTCTCATCGAGAAATCTGACAAGATCCAAAAATGTTGCGTTATTTGGAATTGTGTAAACAGCAATCTCACCACGATACTCGTAAAATGCAAAAATCTGTTTCTCCATTGATGATATTTATCCCTACAATCACAAACAAATGTTAACAACTGAGGACAAGTAAATTTTCACGGTACAATTTATTATGTGGATGATTATCATGGAAAACAAAATGAAAAACCTTTCATACGATACGTGAAATCAATAACATTTATGTAAATTTCTCACATTGTTTACAGAAATTCTCACCTTTTTCTTCAACCTTTAAACTTCCACGCAAGATAATTTGTTATTTTTGTGATGCGAAATAATTAACAATGTTTACATGCAGATTTAAAAAGGCTCTTTTTTGAAAAAACAAATCAGCATAATTTTTGGAATACAACACATTACCCATGATCTCCTATAAATCCTCTCCGTTTAATAACTACCTTATTTAGACTTTTTTGAATTTCACATGTTTGCATATCTATGTATACATATAATCGGTTTTATATATATATCACGAGGGTATAATGGTCCAGATTTGACCTAACCATTTAGGAATAGAGACTAATTATTGATTTCTATTGCAAATTAAGGATTAATTTATGTTAACCAAATCAAGAAAGGATCCATTTCTATTAATGGCCAAATTTAGGGACCAAATCGTATATTTCTATTTTAAATATGTTAAATTACTTTTAAGGCATTGTAAATAGTTTTAAATGAAGGAATATTATTATATAATATATATATAATATTCTGGATATTTTTATTATAGTATTGTATTATACATTTATTACTTATATGGTATTTATAAATAATAAATATGGCTTATTAATAGTATTGATATAGTTATTAAACACCTATAAGCGGTATTAAATTCTAGAAAATTTGGGTAATGACCGTAAGACTATTTTAATATATAGTGTAAATTATAAATTCATAATATTATAGTTTAGTGTTTTTAATAATTATTAAGGAGCTAATTTACGAGTATATTAATTATTATAAATACTGAACGAGCTTCGAAAATTATGAGAAAAATACCGGTTGCGTATTTTAATACATAATATTTATTAAAAATACTTCCAAGTACTGATTTCTCAATATAAGTATATTTATGTATTTAAATCCCTTTTCGGATATTTTAAAAGTATTTATTATCTTCAATAATTCATAATAAATAATCTAGGACTCCGAAAAATATGCGATTAGTTCTCAGAGTCTTAGAATAATGCCTAGATCGTTCTCCTTAAGTTTCGTGACCTTTCAACTCGGTAAAAAATGCAGCTTGTCTTTAGGGCCCGCATTAGTGTAGTATGCCCTACATATTACCTTGTAAAAACGCGACGGACTCCGATTTGAGTCTAGTCAATGGCATTGGACTTAGAATGACCCGTAGATCACTACCTTGAGGTTTATATCCTCATTTGGTAAAATTACCATTTTGCCCTTGTAACTAGTTCTTATATTTTATTCTATTTCTTCTGGTTACTATTGTAGAACTTGACGGTTAGCTGATACTGAGGATCAGTGACTCGAAGTGAGTTTCCTAACATCACTCTAATCCTATTAAGATTAATTGAAGATACTTATGAGCTATCTGAATGATGTGTTGTTTAGTAATGCGTTGTGTATGAGGCTATATCTTTCCAAGAATCTGTATCGCTGTGATTACTCGTGATATGGTAGTGTTAGTGCTTACGTGAGCATGTCAAGGGTTTTATCTATATGTTTATTTGTATCAAATCCTTGTTATGTCATCCATGATCATATGATTATGTTTCCCTTATTGAGATTATAAATGCGCGTTTTGTGATGATTGCTAATCCGAGTAGGTAACGCATGGCATGTTAATGAAGTAAATGAAAGAAGTAGAGATGTATACGAGTAATTGATAATGGACACTTGCATAACATGACATGAGTTAATCTGCACTACATGAAGAGCGAAATGTGATTGAATGAGAAATATGATTGAGAAAGAGAAGTGAATTTGAGTAATGTGCCAGTTGGGCGACAGTTAAACGTGCCAGTTGGGCGATAGTTTTGAGTGCCAGTTGGGCGACAGTCAATGTGCTAGTTGAGCGATAGTTTTGAGTGCCAATTGGGCGACAGTTAATGTGCCAGTTGGGTGATGGTTTGAGTGCTAGTTGGGCGATAGTAAATGTGCCAGTAAGGCGACAGTCAATATACCAGTTGGGCGATAGTTTGAGTGCCAGTTGGGCGATAGCTAATGTGCCAGTTGGGCGACAGTCAACGTGCCAGTTGGGCAATAGTTTGAGTGCCAGTTGGGCGATAGTCAACATGTTAGTTGGGCGATAGTTTGAGTGCCAGTTGGGTAACAGCTAATGTGCCAGTTGGCGACAGTCGACGTGCCAGTTGGGCAATGGTTTGAGTGCCAATTGGGTGATAGTGTGAATACCAGTTGGTACTTCGGCTATTATGAATATAGTGTGTTGACCATTGAGAGTTCATACCCAAGCTTTAAGTATGTTGTATGGTACGATTGTTGCGTTAATAGTGATTGGGAAAGTTTCCATCACGAATGTATTAAGGGGTAAAACAGAATGTTGAATGTGTAGCGAAATCTTGACGGTTATAATTAGAAGTTAAGAATGAACTAAACTACGAAACGTACGAATGCGTAGAATAACGATAAACCTTCAATAACAAATTTTATGCGAATAAGGGACATTAGGTCTCGTTTCTAGTCGTGTGACTACCGATCAAAGTTGATTCGTGAACATTCGTGTCGTGTTTGGATATTTCTTGCAAAGTTGGTCTTTCGATAATTCCATAGAATCGATTGGAGAGTTATGTTTGTGTTCTTGATCTGAGGATTGACATGATGTGTTCGGTCAAGTGCGGATGACTTGAGGATCGTCATGGCATGTTTGATCAAGTAGTTGAATAGTTTTCCACACCCTTGATCTGAAATGTTCGGTTACGTGCGGGTGACCTAAGGATCGTCAGTGACGTGTTCGATCAAATGATTCATTGCCAAGTTCTGTTCCTTTTCAACCTATGGATGTGTTGTTCCTAGAATACGTGTTGTGAGTTCATTGTTCAGTTCATGAATTCAATATCCTAATGTAAAGATAGTAGTATTTTTCGTACTTTGACACACACGAGCATGTTCATGAAAGGAGAATGTATTCTATGATTAAATGCGTTTATGTGCTTACTTATTTACATGTCTGTGTTGAGACCTCCGCTATGCTCGTGAAAGAATGCGTCTTATGATAAGAGATCAACCGTATCCTAAGATACAGAACAATAACGTAAGTTGAGAGATATTTTTATTTATTGATTATTCTGCGGTTGGGTTCTCACTCAGCTTTGTTCCAAAGCTGACGACATGTTATGCCCTGGGCATTCCTATGTCCAGAGCGATGCAGGTTTGTTAATAGAGAGGTGAGCTCAGGATGCGATACTGTGGAGCTAAAAAGGATCTAGCAAAGTTGGAGATTGAAGATAGTTATCTCTGTAGTTCTTATGTTCAAGTTTATGTAATATGTTTAGTATGGACCTCTTGTAGTAAGACTGATGTATTGTAACTTGCTCTATTTCCGTTGATGTATTTGTATTCTGTTAAGTTTAAGTTATGTTTATACTTTAACATTGCACTTATGAATGTCGTGCAGAGTTAGAAGGATAGAACGGTTAATCAACCAGTCACGTGTCTACGGACCCATAAAGGAAAATTTTAATTTTCCATATTTTTGTCTTACTCCGGGGCGTGACAGGGATTTTTGGTATCAGAGCCTAGGTTTAGGTTTTCATCGTCTGTCCAACAAATCTTAAGCTATGAACCGTAAGATAGTTCCTTAAATGTTTGCTAGAATGACTTATCGTATCGACGAGAGGTTTAGGCATTGCTGAACTTCCTGAGATGGATCCCTAAACAGTCAGCTAGCCTAGGATTTAGAAAGACTAAGAATGGTAAGGCTTTGCTGTCGTGATTTTCATGATAAATGTGGTTACTTGTGATTTGATTTAATTATTGCTTGCTATGTGTCTCTCCTGAGATAAGATATGGTATGATCAGTAGTTGTTTACGTTAATGCACTTATACACATTATAGATGGCTTATGACACTAGAGGAGCAAGGAACCAAAATGGAGAGGGACCATCAAATCTAGTTCTGCCAGATATTGATCCAACCGGACTTTTGGAAGCTCTAGTAAGAAGAATTGAAAGAGCTAATGCTGCAGTGGGGAATATGGAGAATCGAGGAAACAACAATGGGAATAACCACCATTGTACAAATCACATGCAGACTGGAGACAAATTACTAGAGCATTTTTGTTCTATGAGACTTGAGAAATTTGATGGATTAATGGAACCATGGAGGACTGAACAGTGGTTAAGGGAAATGGACCTTATTTTTAAAGCTATCAACTGTAACAAAGTAGAGAAACGTCGATTAGCAACTTTTCAGTTAACCTATGTAGCAACCGATTGGTGGGAAGCAGAGGAAGCCGCTATAGAAGAAGAAGCAGTCAGAAGACTTACTTGGGCCGCATTCAAGGAAAAGTTCTTAACAAAGTATTTTCTGCTAGTGGAAAGGAACTTGAAGAAGAAGGAGTTTATGGAACTAACTCAGGGTAACATGACAGTGCATGAGTACACTACTCAATTTGAGCGTCTATCGCACTTTGCTTATCACATGATTGATACCCCAGTAAAGAAGAATGAGTAGTATCACCAAGGATTGTCTTTACCACTTCAGGAGACCACCGCAGTGTATGTAAACCAGTCGTTTGAGTCATTAGTTGGATTAGTTGTTCAAATGGAGAACATACATAAGAAGAGGCAAGCAAGTTCTGATCACAGATTTCCACAGAAATTCAATCCAAGACCAAGAACCCAGTGCCTATCAAGGAAACAAGCGTACAAGGATGGGAGAAATGAAACCCCAGAATGCTCACCATCAACATCAGCAAGCTATACCTATTTTTTCCTAGGCACCACCCCAACAGACAGCACTCGTCATTGCGGAAGGATATTATGGACCCCCAGCCACTCAAGGAATGAACAATGCAGAATGTTTCAAATGTGGAATGCTTGGACACCGAGCTAGAGACTTTCATATGCCTAAGGTGCACCAATGACAAGGAGTCATCTGTTGTAACTGTGATAAGCCAGGTCACGTAAGCAAGAACTGCAACTCACCTCATCATGGCTACCATAGGCCACCTATTCAAGGAAAAGCTGTTCGTGCGCAATTGAATGCAATTATCCCAGTAAAAGCAGGCTTTAAGAAAGAAGGTCAGCAAAATGTGGAAGGTACAACTACATTCTTAAATAGATGTATTGGAATGTCATGTGAAATTAAGAGCATCGATGTTGATTAGGGAAAAGAGGATTTGAAGACTCGGGGAGTGAGGACAACGTACTATCTGAAGAGTTTCGAGCATTTGAATGAACTTGTGCGAAGATCTGATTAGTTAATTGTGAGAATCTCACAACCTTAGAAATTGAGATAAGGTTAGAATTATGTCCATTCTAAGACCTAGCCAACTCTAGATTTTGAGGATGAAATCCTCTGATAAGGTGGGTAGAGATGTAGCACCCTGAATTTCCTAAAACATTCTACGTAGGAATAATAGAAATGATGACATTACCATGGTATAGTTACAGAAGGTCCATTAGGATTTCCTTAATTAGGAACATTTGGATAAGATCCTTAGTAATCGCCTTGACGACGACATCCTTCCCTAACCTGGAACCTAGTAAAGTGGTTGTAACCTTGATGTTTTAGATTCCATTAGGATTCATAGACGGACATACACTTAGGCTCTAACGCAACCCCGTACTTTCATAATTGAGTGCTCACTTCACATTGTGCAAGTACACTAGGACTCAGGCACACATCCCAGTGTACCAACCCGAGAGTGGGACCCGTACCACCCTCATGTGGCCCTACCCAATCTACCCTTGGACACACAAACACCCATGTATGAACACATGTTGTGCACCCAACACGGGATAACCTCCCTCCCATTCCCCTCTATATATATGATCCCTCACCCTCTCGTTTATCGCTCTCAGCCCGACACAATCTGTTCATACATATTTTATAGAAAGAGATCCCGAGAGAGATTAGGAGAGACAGCGTAAGATTAAACACCACACACCACCACCCTCGTTTATACAACACCCCCACATTGTCCCCCACACTATACGCATTCCCCCTCGTATTCCTCTCCTGGTCTGCTCCCTCCCAGCACATACACACACAGAGATACAGAGGAGGAAGAAGAAGAGACGCAAAGAGAGAGAGAATGGAAGTTGTTCGGAGACTAGAGAGAGAGACTAAGATTCCCCCAGGTAAAACCCAGTCTTTCCATTGATCTTTAACCCTTTGCATGTCACACACATATCCTCAGATCACACATGCATGGACCCAAACAGAGCCTAAGGCTCTCTATCACCTCTGGTCACCATTAAAGCCCAACCTTTGGAGCTTAATTTTAAAACTATGATCAAAACCCCTAAGAACTATACCAACCTGACCAAAATGAACCCAGATTGGCCCCCTGATAGTAGGTTTTGAAATAAGCAATGTTTGGCCGGCCATGCAGGCCACTATCCTTTGAAATGGCCAAAAAGATAATCTACTGGTAGGGATCCAAAACTTATGAACCGATCTTCTATCTTCTTGTATGTTGTAGTGGGGCTCTAGATGATCCCATTGGCGTTGGTCTCGTCCATTTTGATGAAGAGATGAGTGAGATATGAGAGAGACAAAGTTTTCCGGCAGTTTGCACTTCGTCGGCTGCGTCGGGGTTGGCCGGAGACAAAAAAAAAGAAAGGGTTATAACATTCGGGTCATGGATCAGGTCAGGTACGGATTTGGACGGGTTGGTTTGTGAGTATAAGTGGGTCACAAGTTGGGTAGGATAAAACTCGTGGATCCCCTTTAATGGAACGGTGCCGTTTTGGTCGTCGGGTTGAAGTTCAGTTCGAGTCGGGTCATGGGTGGGTCTTGTTGTATGTGTTAGTGGGTCAAGGTTGGGTTCAATTAAACCGTGGTCCTTTTAATTGATGCGGCGTCGTTTTGACGCCACGGGCCGAGTCGCGGGTTCGGCTTGGGTATGGTTCAGGCTATGATGTGTCTGTTAGTGGGTCAAGTTTGGGTCAGGGTTAGTTCGGGTGTGAATAAGTGGGTAGGTTTAGATTGTGTGTGTATTTGGGTTTCAGTTCCGGTTTAGGTTCAACCCGAAAGGGTTTTTAGGTTGGGTTTCTATGAATCTCTATATGAGTGGCCCATTTGCGTTCGAGTCGGGTTGGGTTTGACCCATTCGGTCACCCATTTGGATCCCTCTGAGTGTTGAAATGGAATACCCATTTGAGTTTGGGTCATTTTGGGTTGACCCGACGGGTCAGAGATATATTATTATTATTACTATTATAATTTACTTAGTAATAGTTTATATGGTTTTAAATATTATAAATTAGTTTTAAGGCATTGTAAATAGTTTCAAATGAAGGAATATTATTATATAATATATATATATAATATTTTGGATATTATTATTATAGCATTATATTATACATTTATTACTTATATGGTATTTATAAATAATAAATATGGCTTATTAATAGTATTGAAATAGTTATTATACACCAATAAGCATTATTAAATTCTAGAAAATTTGGGTAATGACCCTAAGACTATTTTATTATATAGTGTAAATTATAAATTCATAATATTATAGTTTAGTATTTTTAATAATTATTGAGGAGCTAATTTACGAGTATATTAATTATTATAAATACTAAACGAGCTTCAAAAATTATGAGAAAAATACCGGTAGTGTGTTTTAATACATAATATTTATTAAAAATACTTTCCAAGTACTGAATTCTCAGTATAGGTATATGTATGTATTTAAATCCCTTTTTGGGTATTTTAAAAGTATTTATTATCTTCAATAATTCATAATAAATGATCTAGGACTTCAAAAAATATGTGGTCAGTTCCCAGAGTCTTAGAATAATGCCTAGATCGTTCCCCTTAAGTTTCGTGACCTTTTGACTAGCGTTGGACATAGAATGACCCGTAGATCACTACTTTGAGGTTTATATCCTCATTTGGTAAAATTACTATTTTGCCCTTGTAACTAGTTCTTATATTTTATTCTGTTTCTTCTGGTTATTATTGTAGAAGTTGACGGTTAGCTGCTACTGCGGATCAGTGACTCGAAGTGAGTTTCCTAACATCACTCTAATCCTATTAAGATTAATTGAAGATACTTATGAGCTATCTGAATGATGTGTTGTTTAGTAATGCGTTGTGTATGAGGCTATATCTTTCCAAGAATCTGTATCGCTGTGATTACTCGTGATATGGTAGTGTTAGTGCTTACGTGAGCATGTCAAGGGTTTTATCTATATGTTTATTTGTATCAAATCCTTGTTATGTCATCCATGATCATATGATTATGTTTCTGTTATTGAGATGATAAATGCGCATTTTGTGATGATTGCTAATCCGAGTAGGTAACGCATGGCATGTTAATGAAGTAAATGAAGGAAGTAGAGATGTATATGAGTAATTGATAATGGACACTTGCATAACATGACATGAGTTAATATGCATTGCATGAAGAGCGAGATGTGATTGAATGAAAAATGTAATTGAGAAAGAGAAGTGAATTTGAGTAATGTGCCAGTTGGGCGATAGTTTTGAGTGCCAGTTGGGCGACAATCAACATGCCAGTTGGGTAATAGTTTTGAGTGCCAATTGGCGACAGTTAACGTGCCAGTTGGGCGATGGTTTGAGTACCAGTTGGGCGATAGCTAATGTGCCAGTAAGGCGACAGTCAATGTGCCAGTTGGACGATAGTTTGAGTGCCAGTTGGGCGACAGCTAATGTGCCAGTTGGGCGACAGTCAACGTGCCAGTTGGGCGATAGTTTGAGTGCCAGTTGGGCGACAGCTAATGTGCCAGTTGGGTGACAGCTAATGTTCCAGTTGGGCGACAGTCAACGTGCCAGTTTGGTGATAGTTTAAGTGCCAATTGGGCGACAGCTAATGTACCAGTTGGGCGACAGTCGACGTGCCAGTTGGGCGATGGTTTGAGTGCTAATTGGGTGTTAGAGTGAATGCCAGTTAGTACTTCAGCTATTATGAATATAGCGCGTTGACCATTGAGAGTTCATACCCAAGCTTTAAGTATGTGGTATGGTACGATTGTTGCGTTAATAGTGATTGGGAAAGTTTCCATCGTGAATGTATTAAGGGGTAAAATGGAATGTTGAACGTGTAGCGAAATCTTGACAGTTATAATTAGAAGTTAAGAATGAACTAAACTATGAAACGTACGAACGCGTAGAATAACGATAAACCTTCAATAACAAATTTTATGTGAATATGGGACATTGGGTCTCGTTTCTAGTCGTGTGACTACCGGTCAAAGTTGATTCATGAACTTTATTGTCGTGTTTGGATACTTCTTGCAAAGTTGGTCTTTCGATAATTCTACAGAATCGATTGGAGAGTTATGTTTGTGTTATTGATCTTAGGATCGGTATGACGTGTTCAGTCAAGTGCGGATGACCTGAGAATCTTCATGGCGTGTTCGATCAAGTAGTTGAATAGTTTTCTACACACTTGGTCTGAGGATCGGAATGAAGTGTTCGGTTACGTGCAGGTGACCTGAGGATCGTCAGTGACGTGTTCGATCAAGTGATTCATTGTCAAGTGTTGTTCTTTCTCAACCTGTTCATGTGTTGTTCCGAGAATACGTGTTGTGAGTTCATTGTTCAAGTCATGGATTCAATATCCCAATGTAAGGATAGTAGTATTGTTCGTACTTTGACAAACACGAGCATGTTGATAAAAGGAGAATGTATTCTATGATGAAATGCGTTTATATGCTTACTTATTTACATGTCTTTGTTGAGACATCTGCCATGCTCGTGAAAGAATGCGTCTTTTGATGAGAGATCAACCGTATCCTTAGATATAGAACAATAACGTAAGTTGAGATGACGGCATGTTATGCCCTGGGCATTCCTATGTCCAGAGCGATGCAGGTTTGTTAATAGAGAGGTGAGCTCAAGATGCGATACTGAGGAGCTAAGAAGGATCTAGCCAAGCTGGAGATTGAAGATAGTTATCTCCATAGTTCTTATGTTCAAGTTTATGTAATATGTTTAGTATGGACCTCTTGTAGAAAGACTAATGTATTGTAACTTACTCTATTTCCGCTGCTGTATTTGTATTCTGTTAAGTTTAAGTTGTGTTCATACTTTAACATTGCCCTTATGAATGTCGTGCGGAGTTAAAAGGACAAAACGATTAATCAACCAGTCACATGTCTACGGACCCATAAAGGAAAATTTTAATTTTCCCTATTTTTGGCTTACTCCGGGGCGTGACAGGGATGTTTGGTATCAGAGCCTAGGTTTAGGTTTTCACCATCTGTCCAACAAATCTTAAGCTATGAACTGTAAGATAGTTCCTTAGATGTTTGCTAGAATGACTTGTCATATCGACGAGAGGTTTAGGCATTGCTGAACTTCCTGAGATGGATCTCGGAACAGTCAGCTAGCCTAGGATTTAGAAAGACTAAGGATGGGAAGGCTTTGCTATCGTGATTTTCATGATAGATGTGATTACTTGTGATTTGATTTAAATGTTGCTTGCTATGTGTCTCTCCTGAGATAAGATGAGGTATGATCAGTAGTTGTTTACGTTAATGCACTTATACACATATTATAGATGGCTTATGACACTAGAGGAGCAAGGAACCGAAATGGAGAGGGACCATTGAATCCAGTTCCGCCAGATATTGATCCAACCGGACTTTTGGAAGCTCTAGTAGGAAGAATTAAAAGAGCTAATGCTGCAGTGGGGAATATGGAGAATCGAGGAAACAACAATGGGAATAACCACCATTGTGCAAATTACATGCAAACTGGAGACAAATTACTAGAGCGTTTCCGTGCTCTGAGACATGAGAAATTTGATGGATTAATGTAACCATGGAGGGCTAAACAGTGGTTAAGGGAAATGGACCTTATTTTTAAAGCTACTGACTGTAACGAAGTAGAGAAACGTCGATTAGCAAATTTTCAGTTAACCTATGCAGTAGCTGATTGGTGGGAAACAGAGCAAGCCGCTATGGGAGAAGAAGCAGCCAGAAGACTTACTTGGGCCGCATTCAAGGAAAAGTTCTTAACCAAGTATTTTTTTCTAGTGGAGAGGAACTTGAAGAAGAATGAGTTTATGGAACTAACTCAGGTTAACATGACAGTGCATGAGTATACTACTCAGTTTGAGCATCTGTCGCGCTTTGATTATCATATGATTTACACCCTAGCAAAGAAGAACGAACAGTATCACCAAGGATTGTCTTTACCACTTCAAGAGACCACCGCAGTGTATGTAAACCAGTCATTTGAGTCACTCGTTGGATTAGTTGTTCAAATGGAGAACATACATAAGAAGAGGCAAGCAAGTTCTACTCACAGATTTCCACTAAAATTCAATCCAAGACCAAGAACCCCGGTGCCCTATCAAGGAAACAAGCGTACAAGGATAGGAGAAATGAAACCCCAGAATGTTCACCCTCAACATCAGCAAGCTCTACCTATTTTGCCCCAGGCACCACCCCAATAGATAGCACCCGTCGTTGCGGAAGGATATCATGGACCCCCAGCCACTCAAGGAAGGAACAATGGAAAATGTTTCAAATGTGGAATGCTTGGACACCAAGCTAGAGACTGTTATATGCCTAAGGTGCACCAACGACAAGGAGTCATCTGTTATAACTGTGATAAGCCATGGCACGTAAGCAAGAACTGCAACGCACCTCATCGTGGCTACCATGGGCCACCTGTTCAAGGACAAGCTGTTCGTGCGTAATTGAATGCAATTATCCCAGAAAAAGTAGGCTTTGAGGAAGAAGGTCAGCAGAATGTGGAAGGTACAATAGTTGTATTGGAATGTCATGTGAATTTAAGAGCATTGATGTTGATTAGAGTAAAGAGGATTTGAGGACTCGAGGAGTGAGGACAACATGCTATCTGAAGAGTTTCGAGCATTCGAAAGAACTTGTGCGAAGGTCTGATTAGTTAACTGTGAGAACCTCACAACCTTAGAAATTGAGATAAGTTTAGAATTGTGTCCATTCTAAGACCTAGCCAACTCTAGATTTTGAGGAAGAAATCCTCTGATAAGGTGGGTAGAGATGCAACATCCTGTTTTTCCTAAGAAATTGCACGTAGGAATAATAGAAATGATGACGTCAGAAGGAAGGTTAAGACCAGGTCGATCCCACAAGGAAGGTTATCAACTAACTACTAACTTAGATTAAACTCTAAACGAAAAAAAAAAATTCAATGTATAAAGAAAGTGTAGAACACGGAGTTCCAAAATTAACTACTAAAGATAAAGTAACTGAATTAAATTTAAACTAATGATAAATAATTAACTAAAATGATATTTTAAATTCGTGTTTTTACTTAATAAAAAGAGAAGTGTTGGGATCACACGAATCCACAGTGACACAACCATCTATCATGCAGTTGCATTAAAGCTCAGTGGAGAACATCTTCTACAATATTCCGTATTTCTCTTAAAATAAAGAATCCATAGCCCTTTCATGACTGGGACTATTCCATCACAATTAATTTGAAACACATGAAAGCGGTTTAAAACAATAGTGAAGACTCGCACCTACAATGGTGTTAGCATTGCGGGTGGTTTGCAATAGATATTGAAGAAAAATGCTTTAAGGCCTTAAGTTCAGAGACTGTTTTGACAAACTGAGCATTCGGGGACAGTTTGAGAACAAATCTCTAAAGCAAAAAGTCTAGGAATACTGCATAGGATATTCTCAAGAATCAGAGAGTTTGATCGATCAACGTGCTTTCGATCGATCGAGCCTCATCAACTTTCAATCGATTGAAATGTCTTCGATCCCTTGACTGTATCCCTACTCCGATCGATCGAACTAACTTCGATTGATCGAACACAGGTTTTAAATTCCTGCATGGCAGAGGCTGGAAATCACTATTTCATCATGATCTCCCAAACCTAGGACTACTCAGATATTGTTTGGAGTGTCTCAGATTTGTTTTTAATGTAAATCCTCATTAAAGACCTGTTTGGTTATGATTTAAACATGGAAAAGTTATGAAATTATGATTTAATCACTACGTGCATGCAAAACTACGATTCTAACCAATTGTAACTAATGCATCTATTGAAAGAACGTAAATAACACAATGTAATAGAACCTGGGATGTTGTATTAAGATCAACTCATAGAAAATCAAGTAAACAAGTAATACCCATCTTGAAACCTACAAAATTAATTTAAAACTCTCTAACTCTCTCTCTAAAACTGATGAAAGCAAAGTTGGGCGTCCTTATGGACATATAAAAAATGAATATAAATAGTAAAACCTAGAACTAGGGTTAAAAACTCTGTCTTCGCTGCGTGCGCGTAAGTTCTGATAAAAGCCATGTTCGATTGATCAAACATCACTCGATCGATTGAATTCTGGAATCTTCAAGCGCTTTACTAACCTTCGATCGATCGAACCATCGATCGCTTGAGGGGTCTTCGATCGCTCAAACTTCACTTTTCATCTATGAATTGCCTTTCTTATAATCCACCTTTTCTTTTATCCCATTATTGATTCCTGCACCCAGCAAAATAGTAATCTGCACAGATAATAGCTCAAAACAGCACAACTTATCAAAGATTAGTCATATTGTATAAAAACTGGCTTGGTAATCCAAATTGCAGATTTACATGGGAGTTGTAGACTAAATCAGTGTATTTCTTTATTTTAGCACGGTTGTATTTTACAAATACCCCCGTTTCTCAGTGCTAACCAAAGATTCTACCCAGATTTGAAGAGAAACAGTCCCCATCACATTCCTCTTGGTGTTATCTTAGGCTCTCACGGATTGCACAGATAGTGTGATGTCAAGGATGTTGACCCCCAAGGCAGTGGTAGTTCTTAGAGTACAAACATTCAAGACGGAGCCTGTATCGACCAGCTAGAATGGCACCTGCTGCCCATTACATCTGACGGTGATGTACAGGGCTTTATTATGCGCAAATCCTTCCGGTGGAAAATCCTCATCGGAGAAGGTGATGACTAGATTAGGGGTAAGTGTACTTAAGGCCACCCTATCTTCCAGTGCAGCGTCAATGGGGACCTCAATTCCAGTCAGGGCATTCAACACGGCTTGTCTGTGCCTATAAGATGTTACCATGATGTCCCACATCGAGAGATGTGCCTGAGTTTTCTTCAACTACTTTATCAATTTGTTGTCCTCTTCGATGACCTCATCTATTTTTCCTTTCCCCTTATCCTTAACTATCCCTTTCTCCATGGTTTTCGTGAACGGTTTTGGAGGCTGGCTATGGTGACCCAACCTAGTTAGATGATCAATCTTGGCAGGAGTAGGTCCTTTCACTGACCCATCTTATTTGAACCACTCGCAATCTGTTCCCATATATGGTTTTTCAGGCTCATCCCATACAGAGGCGTCGCTTTCTTTGTTAAGATCATACCATTTGAGATCTACTGCCCCTAGATCATGTTCTTCTAGGAAGAATAAATCTTGTTCATCATCTAACTGCTACTGCCACCCATCATCTTCTCCTTCAATCAGATGAACTTCTGTAGGATCCGAGATGTCAATCCAGGCTAAGGGAAGTCCTATGGTGATTATGAGGGTAGAAGGATCGAAAGTAGTGGGGTCATATTCAATGAGGCTGATATTTTTGTGGTTCGGGTGGGAATTTTGGGTGACATGAGGCTGCTTGGGAGGGGGCTCAATGATATTGTGGTCAATGAGGTCTTGGATATCATGGTGAAGGCACATGTAATCATCAGTGTTGTGGCCAGGGGCTTGGTGGTAGGTACATCTTTTGGATATATCACAATTGGGTGGTAGCGGGGTGTTTCGAGGCTGAAGGAGTTGGAGGTGGCCTTTTTTGAGCAGGCGGTCTAAGGCTGAGGAAATTTAGATTTTTAGCTTGGCGAAATTGCGAGGGGGCTTTTTCTATAAAGGGTGTTTGGAGGAGTTAGCTTGGTTGGAGGGTTGGTATGGCTATGCCATAGGTTAACTGCTAAGAGCATTGACATCCGGAGTATTGCGGGAATAATTGGGCCTTTTCGATTGACTTGGGGGCTCTTCCTTCTTAATCTTTCCTTCCCTGATAGCGTCTTCAATTCGAGTCCCAACTTCAAACAACTCCTCAAAGGTGAAGATGGATTGATAGAATAGTTTCTTATGATAGAGCGGCCGCAAATTTTAGATTAACATCCTCACCTGTTCCTTCTCAATCGGTCGGTGGGTCATCTGGGCCACTTTATTTCTTCATTTGCCTAAGAAAGCGGTGAAGGATTCATTGTTCTTTTGCCGAGTAGTTTCCAAATCCCTGATTGTGACATCCAACTCTTGATTGTAGGAATAGTGATCAATGAATACCCGAACGATGTCTTCCCATGCCCGAGTTTTGGAAGCTTCTAAGGTAAGGAACCATAATAGTGCAGACTTTGCGAGAGTTTACAGAAACAACATCGCAATGTGCTCAAGAGTGCATCCCATTGACTGGAAGATGCTCATGTATAGCTTCACATGACTTTTTGGATTTCCAATTCCATCGAAATAGTCGATGGCGGGCATTTTGAAGTTTTTTGGCAGTTTCAATTTGACAGGCTCGAAGAGCCCTTCTAGGTGTAGCATGTTGTCATCAACCCCTTTGCTTTTCCTCAATACACTTTCTAGCTTGTCAACTTTGACCATTTTCTCCTGGAACTTCTTCTCATATGCAGGCAGTGGGACTCTTTGAAACCAATCTTCTTGCCCATTATTCTCGGGGGTGGTACGTTATTGCAGGCATACAAAATTATTGGGCTGGAATGTTTATTTTACCTAAAAGTGTGCTTAAATATGTTGAGATGCTTATGCATAGGTTCCTTTGGACTGGAAGAATTGATCATTCTCATGGTGGTAAGGTGGCATGGGAGCAAGTTTGTAAACCTAAAAAGGAAGGGGGACTAGGCATTAAAAACCTAGTCCAACTTAATATTGCTATGAACTTAAAACACATTTGGACCTTGTTCTCTTCCAATAACAATTCTCTCTGGGTTAGTTGGATTAACACTTACATGCTGAAAGGTAAAAGTTTTTGGGCTGTTAAACCTCCGTCCCAATGTTCGTGCTACTGGAAAAAACTTCTTAAATTAAGAGATATTGTTCGAACTATGATGCGTCATAAAATTGGCAATGGTTGTGACTCCTTCCTTTGGTATGACAATTGGCATCCCTTAGGACCTATATTGGATAAATTTGGACATCGTGTCATTTATGACGCTGCTTTGAACCTTCATGCTAAAGTTTCAGATGTTATAAATGGAGGAGCTTGGAATTGGCCTCTTACGAATACTATTGATCTTATGGCAATAAGAGGCCATTTACGTTCCCTTCCTTCTCCCTCTAGTTCTTGTGATGTGGCTATTTGGTTACCTTCCCCCAATGGTCGATTTTTCGCTGCTCATACCTGGATTATCTGAGGGACGTTAATACTAATGTTCCTTGGCACCGCCTTATATGGTTTTCTGGTTATATTCCTAGACATAGTATCATTTTATGGTTTGCTTTTCTACACAGGTTATCAACCCATGATAGGATATTTTCGTTCACTCCAGGGCCGTTGGCATATGTACTATGCCACCAAGGTATGGAATCTCATGATCATTTGTTTTTCAACTGCTCTTACTCTGCTTTTGTGTGGCAGGGGCTAATGCAGCGGCTTGGAATATCCCGAATAGCTTCTTCTTGGGACAGCTTGGTTGAATGGGCAGCTGGGACATGGAAGCAGAAGACTCCCAAACATATTGTTCCTAAGATGTGCTTAGGTTTAGCTACTTATAGTATTTGGAAGGAAAGAAATGCTCGGACTTTCGAAATTGAAGCCAAATCAAAGGAAATGATCCTCCAAGATATTTTCCTCGAGCTTATCATTCAAATTCAAATCAAGTGGAAGAACGATCCTCACCTCCATCAATACATCGAAAGATGGAAATGACCGTTTATTGCTTTGCTTTTGTAATTGTACTTGTATTTGAGTTTGGGCTTTGGTTTTTTGTTGTGATGGTCTGCTAGATGTATTGGCTTTTTGGTTGGGGCTTTCTCAGGTTTTGGTCTTGTTTTTGCCCCACCTGTTTGCTACTTTCTTGCTGTTTTTTTTGTGCTCATTGTAAACCCTGGGGTATGCCCCTTGTACTTTTGTACAGTGCCTTTTGGCTCTTTTTTCGTTGAATTAACCCTTTGTCCAAAAAAAAAGGCAGTACAATCCCTGGCGGTGGAGGTGGCATGAAACCTGGTGGTGGCGGGTACCCAGGTGTATATTACGGCTGCTGCTGCTTCAATTCTTCCATAAACCTCAAGACTTGGTCCAGGCTGTCAGATTGCTGGCTTATGGTGACTCCCGATTCGGTGACCTTATTTTCCAATTCTTCCTAATTCATGTTGAAAAAACTTATTGGGCTGATTCTGACCAAACGATTATCTGAATTTCTGACCCAGGACGAAGATCCCAGTTGCTCACTTTGAGAACCTATAGTGACCCTACAGATTTGAGAGGATCGTATCAGATTTTGATAGTGATGACTTTAGACGGACAAATGACAGTGATGTTAACAGGCGTGGACTGACTTGTGTACAGACTGACTGAAACAGTGCGAGCGAATCGATGGAAATAGTGCATACAAATAAGACAAGCATGCAGATGTAAGCCCTAATCTATATGGTGCTCCTACTTCTAGCAGATAGTAGTTAAGAAAATAAGGTCTTAGCCATATAGAGTATACTAACCTTTCCTTTCAGTATGATCACCAGGGGCTAACAGAGGTTTCCAAGTCATTTTGGGAAGTTTGGACAGAGTTTCTGGGAGAAACAGGTTATATATGGGATATCTGGATAGAGTTTCTAGGAGAAACAGGTTATATCTGGGATATCAGGATAGAGTTTTTGGGAGAAACAGGTTATATCTGGGATATCTGGATAGAGTTTCTAGGGAAAACATGTTATATCTGGATTATATCTGGGATACATGGATAGAGTCTCTAGGAGAATCAGGTGTATATGACAGGAGTATGTGATGATAGTGATCAAACTGTCTAGCAAGTTTTCATACTCCTATGTCTTAGGACCGACAAACAAAGTTTGCATTGTATATCTTTGTGAGCATGGAGCAGACATCCTTGTCATGGTGCCTAGGCAGGTCAACTCAATGTGATCACATGTGAGTGATTGCCTTGGCAATCATAAGAAAGAGATTCTGCCTCATGCCACATATGCATCTATATCGCGCAGGTAATCCCGTCAGGGCATACAGCAGTTATATCACATTGTCCTATCTGAAAAGATAAATGAACAGTCCTATGAAAGGTTCTATAGGAATCTATATTCAAAGGCAGGGTTTAGTCAAAGATGGTCCGTTGACGAGAGATCCAGTATACAGTCAGAGAGATAGTACAGAAGTTTTTACTCTTTTTGATACACCTTGGAAGGCACAGTATCAACAGTGACTTGTGTCATGGCACAGCAAGACTTGAACAATGTCAGCACCACGTTTCAGACACAGTCAGAGGGTAAAATGCCGAGTGCAATGCGGTGAACTATACACAATAAAAAGATGATTTTAAGGATGTTTCTTATGAGTCAAACCTCTGTATTATTTTGTTTTGAAAATAAAAATCCCGAGCAGAGTCGCCAGATTGTGGACACGCAGAATTCCACCTCTTTGTTTTGATTAGAGATTGTTGTGAAAGAGAAAAAGGAAAAGGAGGTCTGTTGAAAATAGATACAGAGTCGTCACTTGGTCTGTTGAAAATGGATAAAGTGCACCGGCCCTTCATATCCAAAAGAACTTGGCTCGTGGTTTTGGTATGAGAGAGGAATGAGACTTTGTCACGACTTAAACACCCTCAACTCACCCCGTCTCTTGACGGGCCTCAATTAGCATCCAAATAATCATCTTGTACTATGTTTGGTTCGGCAATTAATGCATAGGAATGTTTCTTATCTTTCATTTTTTATGACAACTTCAAGAATACATAGGAATGTATTGAAGTTGAAATCATCATCTATCAAACATGTTTTTTAGGTCAAGAGCTACTATCCATAAGGATTCACTCACCTCAAACTTCATGTCATCATCTAGATGATGATAGACTAGTAAGTAAATACAGAAAATAAAAAAGAAATGGGATTAAGGAGGGATAAGCATAATATGTAAACAAGTAAGTATGTAATCAACAGATGATATTCATGATGATTTTGGACTTGTAGCTTGGTGTTTCACTCATATATGGTGACTTTGGACATGGAAGAAGTTTCCTATCTCACAAATGCTTTCTAAAATGGTGGTTGGGTGCATTGAATGTGAAGTAAATGGGAGTAATGAAGTAGAAAACAAAGTTTAGAACTCACTTTTTAGTAAAAAATCAAAGGAAGAATGTCACTTTTACTCTCCTATCCTTATCTGCTACAACTTTTCTCTCTATAACTTCTCTATGCTTTGTATTTGCACCCCCTAAATGAGAAGTCAAGAGGGGTTAATATGGGCCAATTTGGGGTGGATTTGGGATTTAAAGAGTGCTCCCATTGGCTCCAAATGTCTGTGAACAAGGAACTACGTCGTTTTGGTTTCTAATTAATCAGAATGGACCCTCAAAATAGTTTACAAAAATGGACTGTTCTGGGGAAGAGTGCCACAATGGCACTGGGCCTGTATCACGGTGGCAGTGGCCCAAAGCCACGACAGCACTACTCCTCTGATGTCCAGATAATTTCATTTAGGCCCCTAGAGGTTCTGATATTCGCGAAAAGGCCCTATTTAGTCCGAAATTCATAGAAAATGAGTATAAACTCAACACTGAGGTTGTGATATACCATTGGAAAGGTAATGGAGTCTACTTTGCATAAAAGAAGTTTAGAGATAGGTCGCTTTGAAAAGTTTTGCGGTATTCACGATAAAAGCCGATTTGATCGCCTTTTTCACCTTCGGTAATTCATAATAAATTCGTTTTGAAATTAGGTGCGATATACCATTGGGAAGATATTGTCTTGTAGTATCCATGAAAAATGTTTGAAAAATGATACGACACTCTGGTTTCAAAGTCATCTTGTAGGTCAAATCGGTTAAACCAGGATTTCCAAGAAGTTCTGGAAACCTCTGGAAGCTCTCAGGAGCTGGCGTTTTTGTCTGATTTTCTTTTTAAACTCATTTTAATACTTTTTTCATGATTTAGAATGATCCTGAAACTTTTCGGTGAATTTGGATGATTTTGGTCAAACCTTGGTTAAATTTGGTCAAACTTCGGTCAAACCGGTCAACGGGGACTTTTCGGGAACTTCCGGGACTTTCGGGGGTCTCTGGGAGCTGATGATTTCATCCGATTTGGCTTGAAAACTCATTTTATGACTTTCCTTATGATATAGCATGTTTCCAAAACTTTCAGTTCAAATCTAGGAGTGTTTGGGTTTTTAAGGGCATTTTGGTCATTTGAACCACTTTTTGAGCAATTCGAGAGATAGAACTAACTTCCGGGAGGAGTCCTTTTTGAGTCGTTTCAATCATTGTGAACCACTAAGCTGTGGGTCTCCTAAATCTGGTAGCCGACAAAATGGGGTGTCTACAGGCTTTGCATGTAATCTTGAAGCTTTGAAAACTATAAATGGAAATTTGGGCAGACGCAGTTTGCCCCCAGTGTGGTAGTTGATATCTTGAGACTCTGGGCAAACCTGAGAGTTTGCACCTAGTTTGCAAGGTTCAGGGATCGAGAGCCAAGGAAGCTCACCTACTTATCCCCAAGTGGGAATTAGGTCTAAAGTAGTTTGACCGAGGTTTTAAAAGAAGTTATTTGAAGCATGGCTTGAATGTTTCAGAAGTAGTGATTGAACTGAGTAGGTTTCATACGTATCCAGTAGGTTTCATACGTATCCCCAAGTGGGGATCAGGTCAAGAGTAGTTCTTCGAAGGCTAGAGGTTTTGAAAGAACAGGTTTGAAGAAATGTTTTAAGGATAGTATTTCTTGAGATGATCAATGTTAACCGGCTGATTGAACTCAACTCCATCTAGATCCGACAGGTATGCTGCTCCTCCAGAGGGAAGTTTTTTGATGATGTACGGACCGACCGAATTTGGCTTGAATTTCCCTCTAGGATCATAAACAGGTGCTTTTAACTCCTTAAGCACAAGGTCGCCTTCCTCAAGTTTTCTCGGATGGACTTTCTTGTTTGAATGCTCGAGCTATTATTCTCTGATACACATGTACATGATCAATTGCAGTCAACCTCTTTTCATCAAGTAACATTAGCTCTACAAATCAATTTCTTAACCAATCAAATTCTGGAATCTCGGATTCAGCCACAATTCTCAGCGATGGTAGTTCTATTTTAACTGGGAGTACTACTTCCATTCCGTAAGCCAAGGAATAAGGAGTGACTCCTGTAGATGTTCTAATAGACGTTCTATATCCCCACAATGCATATGGTAATTTCTCATCCCATTCTCAGTGCGTATCAGTCATCTTCCTCAAAATCATCTTTAAATTCTTATTGGCTACTTCAACTGCCCCATTTGTTTGTGGCCTATATGGTGCTGACATGTGATGCATGTTCTTATATTCCTCTAGTAAATCCAAAACTTCTTTCTGGAAGTGGCTGCCATGATCGGATATCAATTTATGAGGGACCCCGTATAGACAGATTATATTTCTTCTGATAAATCTGGCCACATCTTTAGCCTTCAATGTCGCATAGGACTCTGCTTCCACCCATTTCGTGAAATAATCAATTGCTACCAGGATATATTGATGTCCATTAGATGCCTTCGGGGTTACTTCTCCAATAACATCTATTCCCCAACTGAGAATGGCCAAGGAGTACTCATGTTGTATAGCACTGATGGCGGCACATGCTTCATATTGGCATGGATCTGACACTTGTGACATTTTCTGACATATTTGTAGCAGTTTTTGTCCATAGTAGTCCAATAATACCCTTGTCTGATGATCTTCTTGGCTAACATGTGTCCGCTCATGTGAGGACCACACACCCCATCATGAATTTGCTCCATCATTTTCTTCGCACTATTCTGATATAAACATGTCAAGTTGAACCCATTGTGTGATTTCTTTAGCAGACTTCCACCACAAATTATGAATTAAGCTGAGAATCTTCTTATGGCTCTCTTGTCTTTTTAGGACTTACCTTCTGGATATTCTCCATTTTCAATGAAGTTCCACACGTCTGTGTACCATGGAAGTTCTTCAACTTCTTCTATTTCCCCGATCATCTCATAAGATGGCTTTTCTCTCAGTTCAATCATCAACGGATGATCCCTACTCCATATTCAGTAGTGTTGTTGGTGGAGGTATACTTTAGTTTAACAGCGAATGGGGTATGTGCTCCGTCAGGGGATAAAAGGATGATCCCTACTCCATATCCTTTCTGGTTTGCAGCTCCGTCAAAATACATCTTCTATACATCTTCTCTCAATTCCATCAATCCTTCGTCTGGGAACATGAATTCTTTATTTTCAAGATTTATTGGATGTTCAGCTAAATACTTTGCAATAGCTCTTCCTTTAACAGATTTGCTTGTAGCATGTGTCAAGTCAAACTTCGATAGCATCAAGGTTTATCAGGAAATTCTACCTGTCAATGCTAGTTTTTCAAAGAGGTACTTCAAAGGGTCCATTTGGGAGATCAAAACAACAAGGAAGGCCAACATATAATGCCTTAGACGACGAGTGGCCCAAACCAAAGCCCAATAGGTTTTCTCTAGCGGAGAATACTTCAGCTCGAACCCAGTCAGTCTTTTGCTCAAGTAGTAAATGGCTTTCTCAGCCTTCCCTTCATCTCCTTCTTGGGCTAACATGCATCCTATAGCGTTCTCTGACACGGATAAGTACAACAGTAAAGGCTTCCCTATCTTTGGGGGTGAAAGAACCGGTGGGTTCACTAGATAAGTCTTGATCTTGTCAAAAGCCTCTTGGCACTAATCATCCCATTCGAATTTCTTTCCTTTTCTCAAGCTGAAAAGCGGATCACAAGTTGCAGTGAGCTTAGAGATGAAGCGACTGATGAATTGGATTCGTCCTAGAAATCCCCTTACTTCTTTTTCATTCATCAAAGGAGGCATATCTATAATAGCTTTGATCTTTGTGGGGTTAACCTCAATTCCCCGCTGTGTAATGAGAAATCCTAGCAGCTTCCTAGTGGTTACTCCAAACGTACACTTTTGCGGGTTCAATCTCATCCTGTATCTTCTCAATCTTTCAAAGAACTTGGCGAGGGCCACAAAATGCCCGCTTCTTTCATTCGATTTGACAATCATGTCATGTAAGAAAGTAGTAGTAGTTCTCTGATAGGTTGCTCTAGCATTTTTTAACCCAAACAGCATCACTCGATAGCAGTACATCCCCCAGTGAGTTGTGAATGTAGTCTTTTCTTTATCTTCGGGTGCCATTAAAATCTGATTGTACCCTGAGAAACCATCCATGAATGATAATAGCTCATGCCCTGCTGTGTTATCTACCAAAACATCTATGTGTGGAAACGGACAATCATTCTTTGGACTGGCTTTGTTCAAATCCCTGAAGTCGACACATACTCAAATCCTTCCGTCCTTCTATGGCACAGGAACTATGTTAGCTATAAACTCCGGGTATTGGGTTACC
This sequence comes from Hydrangea macrophylla, assembly GCA_033977485.1. Classification (NCBI taxonomy): domain Eukaryota; kingdom Viridiplantae; phylum Streptophyta; class Magnoliopsida; order Cornales; family Hydrangeaceae; genus Hydrangea; species Hydrangea macrophylla. Next base: position 14,116,266 of record CM066998.1, on the reverse strand, counting down.
ATCAGGAATCCAACTTTCAACTGTTTCTCAACTTCTTCCTTAATTTTCAAAGTCCACTCAGGCCTCATGCGTCTCAATTTTTGCTTAATAGGTTTTGAATTAGGAAAGAGAGGGATATGGTGTTGGACAATCTCTGTATCAATGCCTGGCATATCTTCGTAAGACCAAGCGAAAACATCTTTAAATTCTTTTAACAAATTGATTAGTTCATTGCTTTCTCGTGAAGTGAGTGTAGTGCCAATATGAACATTTTTGTGGATTATATTCATTACCCAAGTTTATTAGCAAAGTTTCTTCAATAATTGTGCATGCAGATTCATTTTCTATTTCAATTAATTTATGCAAATCCTCAAAAATTTCAGAATCAAGATCATTAGACACAGAAGAGTAAGTAAAATCTTCGTTTATTTCATTAACATTTTTGGGTACATCAAAAGCAAAAGCACAATTGTTGACTCCAGGAAAAATGGGGGAGGGAATTTGTTGACACCTGATTCGATCGCCCAATTGTTCAGAGCTCCCTCTATTGGCTTGATTTCTTTCACGGTTCCCGATGCTTCTTTGGTATCCATTAGCATGTTCAATTCATTATTCATCAACATGTTCAGATCATCATTTGTCATCAGATTAGCCCGATCCTTCCCTTCTTTCTTAACAGGTGGAGCACACAAGAATGGATCCTCATAGTCGGAGAACTCATGTTTGAAGACAATCTCAAACCCAGGCTTGATGCTCTTGTTAGTCGGATCATACCACGGTTCAGGAAAACCACAGAAGAGGAAGTCATCACCTTCTTTTACAAAGTATCCATTCAGGATTCTTGGCCTAGAAATAATCATTGGCTCTTTTCTTTTTATCATCTTCTTCTTGTCTTCTTCAGTTAATTGATACCCAAGTCCAGATTTATTTTTCTACTAATAGAAGTTAGGCGGTTCAGTTATTCCTTGTTGACGACGCCCCAGTCCCATCCTAGGGAAATAATTCATCTTTCGCACCATGTGAGCTACTTTAGGGTTTGCATATTGGTCAAAATACAATGGCATGAATTCAGGGATCCAATTCTGTCCCACTTCTTCTTGTAGATCTTTGACAACTTGGTTTTTTTTTCTCAAACATTTTTCTATACTCGCGTCCGGTGATAAACAGCTTCTTTTTCTTGAACGGAGTGATTTCTTTGCCCCAGATAGATGTATCAGGAAGTCTCTTCTCCTTGTCATGACTGAGTCGATCCCAAATGAATTTCTTTTACAGCTTCTTTCCTTCACCTTGGATTCCCACAAAGTCAAATCCTCCTAGCACATTTTCTTCTTCCAGTGGTTGGACTTCTAGCATAGGGCCATGGCATGTCCCTTCTTCCTTGATCCAGCTATCCCCAAAGATTGTCACCACCTCCTCTTTCCAGAAGAACTTGACTTTCTGGTGGAGAGTGGAGGCGACGACATCACTTACATGTAACCATGGACATCCCAATAGCAGATTGAAGCTAGCTAGAATATCAATCACTTGGAATTCAGCTTCTTTGTTTAATGGCCCAACTTTAATTTTCAGCTTAATCATTCCCACGATACCCCTTTTAGTATTATCATAGGCCCTCACAGTCTGCGTTGATGGCAAGAGTTCTAAAATAGATATTCCTATTCTGAGAGCTGTTTGGAGAGGACATACATTCATGGCTGATCCGTTGTCTACCAAGCAAATTGGTACTATTCCCCAAGCAGTGTATAGTGATGTAGAGAGCTCTGTTGTAGTGTGCCCCTTCTGGCGGCAAATCTTTATCTATGAATGTGATTACAGGCTTTCGAGGTTTTACAGAGATCATGTTCACCAAATCTTTAGGAGAGTGTTGACAGAAACATCCAATCAAGTGAGAGTATCAAGCATAGCTTGCCTGTGTTTGTGACGGGTCATAAGTAATCCCCATACTGAGATCCAGGCTTGTGTTTTCTTCAATTGCTTTAGGATTTCATCCTCTTCTTCACTCACATTTCCTTTATCAGCTTCTTTTGGTTTGACAACTTCTTTTTGTTTCCAAGCTTCTGTTCCACGATTCTCTAATTCATAAGGTTTGAAATGATGTCTGGAAAGCATCAAGTGGTTGGCTTCGTTAGTGATCCAAATAGTCTCAAGTTCTTTGGCTAACTTCTCAGTGCCAGTAGTGACTTTCCACAAAGAATCATTATGGATTATGGCGTTATTAATGGAATCATCCTCATCATCATACCAGCAATCTTCTTCCCCCATCATTGCAACGAGATCATCATCTTTGAATTCAAGGCTTAATGCTTTCTTCCTCGGTGATTGCTTCTATGGGCTTTTCTTCTTCATACCATATCGAATCATCAATGATGGTATTAGGATCCCACCATTTGATTGCGAGATTTCCATTGGCTATCTCTTCTTCAAAAACTAGTGCTTCTTCGACCCACTCTTCTTCTTCTATATTTAAGATACAGATCATAGCATTCTCTGGGAGCTGAATATCTATGTCAGGCTAATCCATAGTTGTGATGTAAACCATTGGGTTATAAATCTGAGACCCTTCTTCCACAAAGTTGACATTTGGCAGGTTCCCCTTATGATTAGGGATAGGATTCTTTTGAACATTTGCCTGAGCAAGAGGAGGGAAAATGATCCCTTTTTCAATCAAGTCTTCAATCTCATGGCGAAGTATCCAGCATCTATCTGTGCTATGTCCACGGCCTTAATGAAAGACACAATAGAATTTAGTTTTGAAACCCTGCGGAAGTGGATTAGGTTCTGGCTTGGGTTCTAATTTCTGCAAATACTCCTTTTCTAGCATTCTCTCAAGTGCGGTGCTTAGCGACATTCCCAAATCAAAAAATTCTCTTTTCTCTTTCGATTGCCTTTGATTCTGATTCCCTCTTGCATTAGCCATGCTTTGACGCTCTTTCTAAAAGGGCTGAGGAGATAATATGTTGATGTCAGTAGATTGATGATAGACTGGCCTTTTTGTCTTTCAATACCGGTTGCTTGAGCTCTCTTTCTTGATCTTCCCATCTCTAGTTGCATGTTGTTTTAAAGTCCCCACATCAAACAGTTGTTCCAAGCTCATAATAGACTGAAATTTTAGCCTCTCTAAGTATTCAGGCTGTAAATTTCTGATGATCATTCGGACTTGATCCTTTTCTATCGGCCTGCTAGTCATCTGAGCAGCTTTAGCCCACCAACGAGTAAGAAAACCTACGAAGGATTCCTTATTCTCTTGTCTAGTGGTTTCTAGATCACTTGCAGTCCCATCAAATGACTGGTTATATAAATACTGAACGATAAAAGCTTTGGCTAATGCCTCCCAATCTCTGGTTATGGCAGGTTCTAGCGTCAAGTACCATGAAAGTGCTGCCCCACTTAAAACCCTTGGAAACAACTGAGCAAAGAAGTCAGACCCAATACCCATAGGCTACAAGGTTCCCACATAAAGACTCAAATGGCTTTTCGAATTTTTGATTGATATACGGCATCTTAAACTTTTCTGGGAGTTCGGCTTTTGGAGCATCACACAATCCTTCGACGTTGAACAAATACTCATCCACCCCTTTGCTTTTCCTGATCATACTTTCTAGCTTACTGATCTTAACCAACTTGTCATGAGTTTCTTGATCTAGCTGAACCTTTGGTTGAACTGTCTCCCCAAAGTCTTCTTCTTCATGATGCACCGGAGGCGGTGGTGGTGGCGTAGTAGTCAACTGTTCAATCATTCTCATCATAGTGGCAAGTTGTTCCCGATTCTGTTCTCTGCTTTGATCCAACACAGCCTGCATTGTGGCCAACCTAGCTTCCATATCAGCTTCGTACGTCATACCTTCGACCCTAGTTGACTCAGCCATTCTTTCCTCAAACCCTGATCTGATCAAACGGTTGTTCGGAGCTCCGACCCAGGAGGGAGCACAACTTTTAGGTCCTATCTTCTCTTATCTGGTTTATTAGGGTTTTTCAAAATAATCAGGTATCTTTATTTGCAAATGAATTTTCAAAGAATGGTATTTACGAAAGTGGATGGAAAATTATTTCTTTTTCAAAAATGTTTTCTAAAATTGAAGGATCTTTATCAAAATTCTGAGGAAGACAATTCTTTTCAAAAGTATATTAGAGGTGTCGCACTCGTGAGTCGTATATGCAATGCTCATGTAGTGCATGCAATGCAGATGAAATGCAATATAATCTAAATGCAATGAACATTAATCTATCTTAGACCTAGCATATCAACATATAAGCACATAAGATTCCTTGAGTATGCTAATCATCTTACTAATCCAATCATTATTCAAGGATTTTTAGCTTTGAAATTCTTGATGGCTCAAGTTTACAAAGTTGAATTTTTCATGAAAATCTTTGAAAGAGGGGGAGATTTGCAAAAAGCATTTTTGAACCATCAATGCTTGTGGTGTGAAACAATGATTCTTGAAAATAGAGGTAGGAAATTCTAAAATTCTAAAATCTGGAATTGAATCATCAAAGTGTGGAATCATGATTTCTTTTCTTGAAATTTGAAAACTAAAGTAGGAATTTTGAAATTCTCTAAAGTCTAGGGATAATTTAAAATTGAATCATCAAAGTAGAAATTTTGACATTCTCTAAAATCTAGGGAGAATTGTTGAAGGATTTTGTGAAAGTGAATTTCAAAGCGAATTTCAAAGCGAAGTTTCAAAAAGGGATATTCTCGGAATTTTCAAAAGACTCGGGTTTTTCAAAGAAGTGCTTATTTTTCAAAATTTTCAAAAATTTGTCCTCGAATGATGATTGGATGTTTGGATAAAGACCATACTACTCTAGAGGAGTCTACTATACAAGATTTGATGATGCCTTCGCATACACGTCCTCATCATCCAAATAATCCCTTACGGGCAAACACAAATAATTCATCACATTATCCTAATCAAAGATGATAATCAAGATCCTAATTGAAGGGTTCTATAGAAACTATATACAGAGCCCGGGTTTTAGTCTTATAAAGGGTCAATTAGCAAGCCAAGGGCTCTATATACCGTACATGGTACGAGGCTAATTGTGACCACATGCTATAAAAACTCTTGATAAATGGAGGAAAGGGGGCCCTCCACCCACAAGGCAATGGTCACAGCAGTCGCAGTGAAAGAACAATGCAAGTGCAAATACAGGCAGAAACAACACGATTATCAAATTAATAACAAGGATATTCTTTAGCTCAAGTCAAACCCTCGAAGAACAAGAAACTATCAGTTTTATGTTCAAATCCCCAGCAAAGTCGCCAGATTGTGGACCAATGAATGCGTTGAGGGGGGGGGGGGGGTCATGACATCTTCCCTCGATAGTGTCCTGGGACAGATCCCAAGGGGCACATTTTAGGGAAAACTAGAACTTCCTCACGCGGTCCTAGAGAGAAAGAGTCGCCACCTAATTTTTATCAGGAATTAGGAAACCTAAGTTTGACTCGCCCAAAATTGAATAAGGTTACTCACCCTTCATTACCAGAAATTAGGTTCGGGGGTCTTGGCACGAGAGGGGAAGGAGCCCAAGTAGGATTAAAGCACCCCCTCCTCGACCTACCGAATGGTAGGCCTTAATTCAAATATCCTTGTTCTTAATTCATAATTGGTGTTGTTTCCTCAAACATACTAGATAATATATACATGTCAAAAAGGGAACATCTAAGGAAAATTATGTCAAGAGATTAAATCAAGTAGAAGTCGGATGCACATGCAATACAAGAAAGGTATACTTAAAGTGGTTAGTCCTGCCCGGGATCGATGCAAATAAAGGAAACATGTCATGATATGCAAAAAGGAACAAGAAAACTTACATTGGGTTGACTCAAGCGGAGTTACAAAAGACAAAAGGAAGGAAACATGTAATGCAATCATGCAACAATCCTAAATAAGATGTCTCTAACACATAAGCATATATACGAAGACTATCCTAAAGAAATTTGTGTCGTTGAAAATAAAGTTTTATACCTAGAAAAATTCTAAGAGAAAGGATAGAGATAGTACACGATACATGGGCACTAAGCCACATGTAGACGAGGCAAATCCATAAATCGAAGTCCGGATCCACAGCATTCATTACTTTACACTAAGACACCAAGGAATATCCAAGCATTGCAAAAACACAAGCAACCAAATGAGATGCATGAAAAACCAGTAGAATATGTCATCAATCAAATTTCCAGATCCAGCAACCTCTAATGAATCCTATCAAAAGTGGTCCTAAACATGAGCTGGGTTAAAACCCTTTTACAGAAAAAGTTAGATACATGTCATAGCAAACTTCTCCAAAAAGTAAAACCTCTTTACCATTTTTGAAGTTTGAGAAATAAGAGATTTGGGAACAGTGGATTAGGACTGTCCACTATTCTTGTAAAAATTATAATTAATTCTATAAAAATCATGTGAAGCTCTATTTGGTGTCAAAAGAAAGCTATTTCATTATAGTTTATGGAAACAATAATCCCATGGACATGTGATGATCTTAAGGTATCTGAAAAATTGTTTTAATCAGACTCTGTTATTCTGGAAGTTTGATATCATTCGACAAATGAATACAAAACATAATACAAGTATAATAGAAGTTCATGAATCATGTTAATAAAGTTATTCTAAGCTTTTGATCTCTCATCCAATTATCCTAGATGATTTCTAAACCAAGTTTTATTCATCAATTGTTGTTAAGTGATCAAGATATGACCAGTTTGTATGCATAATCATAATTGTAGTTAAATCTAGAAAATTCTAGAATAGTTGTGTCAACTTCAAACGCTTAGAAAACGATCTTAACTCGATCGTCTGCTCACGATTTTACATCGGCATATAGATACATAAGTTAGGAATCATCCCCAAAAAGTGGACCATTGATAACTATTATAGATTTTCTAAAATTCAAGTGTAAAGAGACTATGTTCAAATCTGTCAACCGATTTCTCAACAATTTCTAAAAATAGTATATGGATCCTAGAAGTTCTCAAAACGGACCGGATGAAAGCTAATTCAGCAAAGTTTACCCAAAAATTTTGAAATCCATCAAACTATGGGTTTTGATGGTCCAAATCTTACGGACAAAACCAATCTGTTTTGATGAATTTTATCTAATTCATATTAAAGTATGATGAAAATATCTTAGGTGTTGATTGAAGCTTATTAGAGAGATCAAATGCATAGATCAACTTAATTATCATGATTTAAAATCAATTTAACCCTCAAGTTTTATGAAGAACTTTAGATCATGGATCAAAGGGACTTACAAATATCCTATTGGAGATCAAATTCAATATGAATTCTAGGTAATAGGAATAATCAAGAGATGGGTATGAACATAGGAATCATCCTTCTCATAGATCATACTTCCAAACCATCATAGAATTCAAAATAGGTACATATATATAATCACGTATGCATTAATCTAAGCTAGAATAGAAAGAGGAAATCAAAATTGAAAATCAATCTCTAATAATGAATTATCAACAAAAATCGAAGAGATTTGGATCTAGCAATGTGAGTGTGTGAAGAACAAGAGATGAAGAAGATGAGTGTTCTAATAAGTAAAATAAAATTAAACTAGATCCAAATCTTATAGATCTAAAAATATATAAAAATAGAAATTAGAGATGAATTATAGTGTTTAACTCTTGGAGGATTCTCAATTATATTACCAAAGTTGAATTGAAGATCTTCTTCTTTAAGTGTTCTTCAAGCACTCATCCATGGAAATTGAGGGAGGCAATTGATGTTAAAATCATGATCTAATTACCCTAAGATTAGTTTTTCAAACTTCAATTCATAATTCTCTCTCTCTAGAATACTCTCCTATTTGAAAGTATATTAAGGTGTACTTGTATCTCTCTTGTATATTCAAAGCTTCTCTCGAGATATTCCAAGTGTACTCAAGATGAACCTAGATAGTCCTTAGATGATCACATATGAGATGCACGGAATCTTATATAGAGTTTTGAAAACTTAACTCTTAAGTTTCAGGGTTAAAATAGTGATTTCAGAGAGTAAAAAAGGGTTAAAATGGCCATTTCAGTGCCTAAACGCACTTTCCAGGTAATTTCCTCACACTGGAAACCTTCTGGAACAAGAAAAATGCCATAAAGGACCCTATTTGTAGGTGGTGGTTATGGTAGGACCAGCCACCCCTTACGCAAAACCACCACCTGCTTTTTGGCATCCTCTAGTTGCCCACAAGCCCTGTTTCAAATATTATGCGCACTGCTTTTCCAGATTTTTGTAATAATGCTTTTTGGAGTCCGAAATTGTCCGTTTACATACCGTTGGAAAGCTGTTAGGTTGAATTTCAGTATAAAAATATTTTTAGAGGTTTTGAAATGAAAATCGAAGTTCAATTGAAGTCCGGAATGCATCCAAAACTTTCGTCGTCTTTTTGAAATCAAATGACGTATTTTCCAAAATTACTTTTAAATGCGTGTTGATTTTGAACTTTTCTCTAAAATTAAATCCCTGGATACCTAGAATATTGCATTTAGAACACTTAATGTTCATATAACCCTAAGAGAATATGAATTCTAAGAGGCGATTTTGAAAAAATTGGGATTTATGCATGAAAAAGGGCTTGTCTGAGCTTGAAGTCATTTTTTGAAGTTCGATCTTTCGATTGTGTGGAATCCAATACCTTCCACGAGGTACTTTTCATAATCGAATCCTCCAAGATGTTTTCCATCCTAAATCCTATCAGTATGGTCAAAATTGGGTGTCTGCAGGGAGATTCAAAGATTTGCTTCTCTCTTGCGCACATCATGCGTATGAAAAATGGCAAACTATCAGCTTCTTCTTCAGAATATATGGCAAAACTAAAAAGTTGGTAGAAACAATGAGTGCCGGTGCATTTCTTAGCAAAAATATTGAAGAGGCCGATGCACAATTCGAATGGATAGACGCTCATAAGTGGACTAACCAAGAAGATACGCAAATTCAACCATCAAGTAGAGAGGAAAAGAGCATCTATCAACTAAAGACTAAAGATGCTTTAATGGAAATATAGGAAGAGTTAGCTAGAAAAGTGGAAAGTTAGGAATAAAAGGGGAAAGTTCCAGAACAATTTTTCCTGAATAACCATATGGCACGTGTATTATGTTGGGACACAGTACCCCATACTCTCCCAATGTGCCATACTTTCAAGAACAGAACCCATGGAAATGAATTCCATGCAAGGATATAGAGGGGCAAGGAATTCCTACAATAACAATAATAATAACTTTCAATCTAATAATAATAACCAATGGAATCACCCTGGTTTTGACTGGAAGAATGATGCCGCGACTCAAAATCAATACCAAAATCAACAACCTTACAATCAACATTAAGGCCAACAAAATCGGCCATCCCAACCATTCTAGCAAAACAAGTATAATAATATTAATCAAACTCAGACATCAAATGTCTATGTGCGACCTCATAAAAAATGCAAGAAGAAGATCCACTCTCTAATCCAACTATGACACAACTAATTCAAATAATGAGTAAGGTTTCTGCTAGTTTAGAGAGGATTGAAGCTAAAAATGAGGCAATGGGAGGAATGTTTCATGTCCAACCACTTCCAAACCCTAAGGGGCATAACAATGGCCCCAATAATCAAGAACATGCTAAATCCTTGACTACTCTTAGAAGCAGCAAGATAATTGGGCAAGATATGCCCCTTTCTGCTGCTGAAGAATACGAAGAGGATGAAGTGGTAAGTGAGGATGAGCCATCTAATAATAATGAAAACTTAAAAATAAATTATGAAGCTCTAATTGAAGGAGAGGAAGCTAAAAGAAGGCCGAGAAATGAACCCGTTAATGAAGAACTTTCAAAATGCCATTTGCCTGCGCCATACCCTCAAAGATTGAGGAAAACTAAAAATAAGATGAAGAATTGGGAGTTTTAGGAAATATTGAAATAAGTTAAAATAAACCTTCCACTCCTAGATGCAATCAAACAAGTACCGACTTATGCCAAATACCAAAAAGATTTATTCACAGTCAAAATGCGGCAAATCATTCGAGAAAGCACAATCATTCAAAGTGAACTGCCTCCTAAACTTAAGGACCCCGATACCCCTACAATCTCGTGTAGGATTGGAAATCAATGAATCGACACTGCACTCCTCGAGTGTAAATTTACTGCCATATTCGATTTATAAACAATTGGTTTTAGGTGTGCTCAAACCTACCCGCGTTGCCCTCCAATTGGTAGATAGATCGGTGAAATACCCAAGAGGGGTGTTAGAAGACGTCCTTGTGTAGATAGACACTTTTGTCATCCCGGTAGACTTTGTGATATAATCACAGAACCTGTTTCTAATCCATGTGCACAAATATCGGTGATTTTGGATGTTAATTCTTAAACACAATCGATGCCATATCACGAATAGAAGTGGTATGATGACAAATGTATTTGGGAACATGACATTAAACATAAAAATATTTTCAAATCCCGTGAATACGAGGATGAGGAAGAAGTCAACCTCACTAAAACTGTTGTCAAAGATGAGTCTGATTTTGTTGATTACTAAGACCCTATGGAAGTAGTCATGTCAAACTTTGATGCTCTCTATCAACCCAACATGTCTACCCCACTAGATGCTGACCGTAATCAAACTCGTCTTATGATGGACACAATAGAGGAGGAAAGAGCTGAATGCATGTGGGTAGCACCATATGAACCGTTACCTCCAAAACAAAACTTGATATTCCCTCGAATCTATAATTTTCTGATTTAGAATTAATGGAGCTCCCTAAGGAGCTCAAATACGCTTTCCTAAGAACTGAGAAAACTTACCCTATTATCATATTATTTGCCTTAGATTCTGAATAAGAGGGCAAGCTAATTCAAATATTAAAACAACACAAAGGTGCATTGGGATGGACTATTTCTGATCTTAAAGGCATATGACCATCCATTTGAACTCGTAAGATTTATTTGGAAGAAGATGCCAAACCATTACGACAAATGCAAAGGCGTCTTAATCCCAATATGCAAGAAGTCGTTGAAATGGAAGTCTTAAAATTACACGATGTAGGAATAATATACCCTATCTCGAATAGTCTATGGGCTAGTTTGATCCAAGTAGTACCAAAAAAGGCAGGCATAACTATCATTCCTAATAAAGACGGCAAGTTAGTACCAACACACATCCCCACTATATGGAAGATGTGCATTGATTATCGAAAATTAAACACAGTGACTCAAAAAAAAACCACTTTCCTTTGCCATTCATGGATCAAATGTTAGAATGAGTGGTGGGTCATAAATTCTACTAATTCTTAGATGGATATAGTGGATACAATCAAAACAAAATAGCTCTTGAAGATTAGGAGAAAATAACATTCACTTATCCATTTGGTATGTTCGCTTACTGACGATGCCTTTCGGTCCTTTTTAGCAGTGCATGTTAAGTACATTTAGCGATATGGTCGAACAGACTTTGGAAATCTTTATAGACGATTTTTTTATGTTTTGCCATAACATTGACAATTATTTAGAAAACTTCGAATGAGTAATATTAAGATGCGAGGACAAAAGCTTGGTGTTAAATTGGGAAAAGTGTCATTTCATGGTGACCAAAGGGATAATTCTCGGCCATATAATTTCTAATGAAGGTATCCAAGTAGATAAGGCCAAAGTCGATATTATCACAAATCTTCCTGTCCCCCGTACAGTTAAAGATATTAGCTCTTTCTTGGGACATGCTGGATTTTGTCGAAGATTCCTCCAAAACTTTAGTGCCATTTCCCGATCGCTTTGTCAGTTGCTTGTCAAAGATGCACTTTTTGAGTGGTCGGATGACCGTCAACAATCATTCAATACACTAAAGGAACTCCTCAATTCTGCACCTCTAACACGAGCTCCCGATTGGAGTTTACCCTTCTAGCTAATGTGTGATGCTAGTGACTATGCCATTGGCACAATCCTATGATAGAGGAAAGATAACAAGCCTTATATGATTTTTACGCTAGTCAAACTCTTAACGATGCTCAGACGAATTGGACAACCACATAGAAAGAATCACTGGCTATAGTGTTTGCCTTAGACAAATTCTTATCATATCTAATAGGATCACCAATCGTCTGTTTCACAGACCACTCAGCCCTAAAATACCTATTATCCAAGAAAGAGGCAAAATAAAGATTAATTCGTTGGATCCTACTACTCTAAGAGTTTGACCTTACTATAAAAGGCAAAAGGTTATTAGAGACTATGGTCATAGACCATTTATCTAGGTTAACTTTTGTTGACAACACTGAACCCGTACAGATAAAAGATGAATTCTTGGATAAATAATTAATGGCTATTACAAATTTACCTTGAACTCTACCAGGGTTGTTTCAACACTTCCTGTCCCAAGCCCGGATAAAAGATGAGGGTTAGTGCATTAGGTAGCTCGACAGCCAGCACGTAAAAAAACCGTCGGATCCTTATGATATGAATCCAAATATGAATACTCGTGTAAATGCTAGGGCGTTCCCTTTAAGCGACGCGTTGCGCCTGCCTTCGGGTGTTTTAAAAAATGTGCAAGGGGCGCCACATCGACACCTGGGTGCGGTGTTAAATACGCAAGGGTTCCCGCGCTCATCTGGGCTACTGCAGGTAAAGAAGCTAGTCCAGAACTATAGGCTTAGGTTAGCAACTTGGAATATAGGAACCTTAATAGGTACAGCTATGGAACTAGTAGACACTATGATTAGAAGGAAGGCTGATGTAGTATGTTTACAAGAAACAAAGTGGGTTTGAGAGAAAGCTAAGGAGGTAGAAAAGACCGGGTATAAGATATTCTATACAGGGAAAGATAGGCATAGAAATGGTGTCTGAATCGTGGTTGACAAGAACCTCAAGGATAAAGTTGTGACAGTCATGAGGAAAGGAGACAGAGTATTGCTTATCAAACTGGTAGTTGGAGTGGATATAATTAATGTGGTTGTACGCGCCCCAAGGAGGATTGGATGATCACACTAAAAGACAATTCTGGGATGAGTTGGACGCTTTAATGCAAGAAATACCGGGAGGAAAGAAGATAATTGTAGGTGGAGATTTTAATGGCCATGTAGGCAAAGATAGAACTGGATATGAGAGGGTGCATATGTATGGTTTTGGAGATCAGAATGAGGCAGGGGTAAGTATTTTAGATTTCGCAGTAGCATATGATCTTGTAGTAGCAAACACATTTTTAAAAAAGAGGGAAGAACACTTGATAACCTTTAAGAGTGGATCTAATAGAAGCCAGATCGATTTGTTCCTTGTGAGAAAGGCAGACCGCTTAGCATATAAAGACTGTAAGGTCATCCCAAGAGAGTGTTTAACATCTCAACATAGACTTACTATTTTAGATATCCATATAAAAGGACAGTGTCGTACTAGAAAAGACCCTATAAACCCACGAACTAGGTGGTGGAACCTTAAAGGCGAGAAACTAGCAATATTCTAAGGGAGAATGTATGCAGAAACACCTTGGAATTTAGAAGATGGAAGCGATACTATGTGGGATAGAATGGCAAGGTGCATCACGAGAATATCGAAGGAGGTCCTCGGAGAGTCGAAGGGAAGAGGGTTGGCTTCTAAAGATACTTGGTGGTGGAATGAAGAGGTACAAGCTACAGTAAAAACCAAAAAGGATTGCTTTAAGAAGTAGCAAAATGATAGAAGTGAGGAACACTTCAAAAGCTATAAATGTGCAAATAAGGAGGTTAAAAGGACAGTTAGAGTTGCTAAAATGGAAGCCTATGACGCCTTCTACACCAAACTAGACACTAGAGAGGGAGAAAAATGTATTTATAAGCTTGCTAAGTCGAGAGAAAGGAAAACAAGAGACATTAATCAGGTTAAGTGTATAAAAAGCGATGACTCTAGGGTATTAGTGAACGACGAAGAGATTAAGGAAAGGTGGAAGAGCTATTTTGAGAAGTTGCTGAATGAAAAACATATGGATGACACAATGGAATAAGAAACTAGAAGTTACGATAATACTAGAGAATACAAATTCTATCAGAGAATAAGGAAGTTTGAGGTGGATTTTGCTTTGAAGAAGATGAAACCCAACAAGGCCTTAGGACCAGATGGGATCCCCATTGAGGTTCGGAAATGCTTGGGAGATGTGGGGGCATCTTGGCTTACAAAAGCTTTTAATAGGATTTTAATGACTAGAAAATTGCCTGATGAGTGGAGGAAGAGCATCCTAGTGACTATATATAAGAGTAAAGGAGATGTACAACAATGCAACAACTATAGAGGTATTAAGTTGATGAGCCATACTATGAAGCTATGGGAGAGAGTGATGGAGCATCGCTTAAGAGGCGCAACATCAGTGTCAGAAAATCAGTTTGGATTTATGCCTGGGAGATCAACAATGGAAGCAATTTATTTACTTAGAAGACTAATGGCAAAGTATAGAGAGAAGAAAAAAGATCTACATATGGTTTTTATTGATTTAGAGAAAGCTTATGATAGAGTGCCTAGAGATTTAATTTGGTGGGTGCTAGAGAAGAAAGGAGTGACCAAGGGTTATATTTGATGTGGTGAAGGATATGTATGATGAAGCGGTTACTACAATTAGATCACCAGCCGGAGAAACAAGCAAATTCCTAATTACCGTAGGCCTGCACCATGGGTCGGCCTTGAACCCTTATTTGTTCGTCCTAATTATGGATGAATTGACTAGACACATTCAAGATGAGGTCCCATGGTGTATGTTGTTCGCAGATGATATTGTCTTGGTTGATGAGACTAAAAGGGGACTCAACACTAAACTAGAAGCTTGGAGAGAAGCACTGGAGACTAAGGGGCTAAAGATAAGTAGGACGAAAATAGAATACATGGAATTTACTTTTAGCAACAATGGAAGTAAAGACAATGAAGCTGTGAAGATCGAAGATCATGAGATCCCAAAGAGGGAACACTTTCACTATCTAGGTTCAATGATCAGTAGAGACGGAGAGATTGGTGATGACGTGACCCATAGAATTAAAGTGGGCTAGCTTAAGTGGAGGAGTGCTTTTGGAGTATTCTGTGATCGGAGAATACTAGCAAAATTGAAAGGAAAATTTTATAGGACTACTATTAGGCCAGCTATGCTCTACGGGACAGAGTGTTGGGCAACTAGGAAACAACACATTAGCAAAGTGAGTGTAGCGGAGATGAGGATGCTAAGATGGATGTGTGGTAAGACTAGGAAAGATAGAATTAGAAATAAGTACATCCGAGAGACTGTAGGAGTGACACATATTGAGGACAAGTTGAGGGAGAATAGACTTAGATGGTTCGGCCATATGCAACGAAGACTTGTAGATGCACCTGTGCGAAAGAGTGATAAGATCGTAGTGCCATGAATGGTTAGAGGGAGAGGTAGACCTAGATTGACTTGGGAATATGTAGTGCAACAAGATATGAATATATATAATTAAAATGAGCATACAGCTCTTGATCGTGAAGAGTGGAGAAAAAGGATTCATATAACCGACCCCAATTGATTGGGACACAAGGCTTGGTTTAGTTACAAGTTTACCTCGGTGTGCCCATGTAGTTAATTATCTAGTTATGGAAGAAACCCCTACGCATTGGTCAGTAGAAGATAAAAAAAGACTTCTCTCATTCGGGCACCACCTCTCTTTGATGACCCCGTACCTCTTCAAGTACTGAGCTAATTAGGTCATCCGACACTGCATTCCAAATAAGGACATAACTGTTATATTAGTGTCCTGCCATGCTGAAGCTTGTGGTGGCCATTTTTCTTCTCAAAAAACTATGCAAAAAGTTTTACATAGCAGTTTCTACTAGCCCACCATCTTCAAAGATGCCTATTCTTTGTACAAATCTTGCCAACGTTGTCAAAAGCTTGGCAAGATTTTGACTGTTGGGGCATAGACTTCATGGGGCCTTTTCCAAAATTGAATCATTGTGAATGCATAGTCATTGTTGTGGAGTACGTCTCAAAATTGGTGGAGGCCATTTTAGCATGCCGAAATGATCACAAAACCGCAATGTCCTTTCTTAAGGAACATATTCTTTCACGTTTCATAACCCCCAAAAAGCTTTGATAAGTGATCAAGGCAAACATTTCTACACTAGGCCTTTGGAGTCACTACTTAAAGAGTATGGGGTGAATCATAAAATAGCCTTAGCTTATCACCCACAAACAATGGGCAGGCTAAATTGGCAAACCATAAAATAATACATAATCTAGGAAAGACAATTAACTCGAACATGAAAGATTGGTTATGCAAACTAACCGATGCATTGTGGGCATACCGAACTGCATTCAAAACTAACTTAGGAATGTCACCGTACCATTTGGCATATGGGAAAACATGCTACCTCCCTGTTGAACTCAAGCATAAAACATACTGGGTGACTCACTCACTAAACTTTGACATACAAGAGGGGGGACATCTTAGAAAGCTCTAGTTGTCTGAGAACTTGAAGAAATACGCCATGATGCCTATAATAACACCAAGCAACACAAGGAGCGTCTTAAAGTTTAACATGACAGAACCATATTTCAAAAATCTTTTAACCCAGGATAGAATGTTTTAGTTTATGACTCACGTCTTTACTTGTTCCCAAGCAAGCTCCGTTCAAGATAAACAGACAGGTTCATCGTCAAATCTGTATTTCCACACCGAGCGCTCGAGCTAATTAATCTCAAGAATGATTAAAGCTTCAAAGTTAATGCCAACACCTTAAACCATTCTTGGATAACTTTAGCCGGATGTCGAGCACATCTAATTGGTTACACCCAACTACTCTATCGTTTAAACACCAAAGATTTATCAATTGTGTTGTTGTAACTTGTAGTTTTATGAATTTTTTCAAGTTTTGTTTTGTTTTTTTTTTTATTTTCTTTTTTGTTTGTGACATTGTATCCTCATCTGCTATATTCATTATTTTAACTCACAGGTAGGCTTCTCCCAAATCATGAGTGATTGGGATTTCGCTAACAATGAAGACTCTACATCAATTTACTCATTGGGTTCTTGGGGGGGATCCAAAATTCCTAAGTCCACCTTGGACCATTATGGAAATTGAGTTATCTTTCATCGTATAAAGGAGCAGGGGTAGATGAGTTGATTGATCTATCCCACAGTTATATCCCCATTCTACCTGCCCTACTTGTATTTAACCCTTTTCCAATAATTCCCTCTGGTGAGGACGAAGAGAATGAGGAATGAGATGACATTGGGTTGGTGATTGAAGTACTTTGGCAAGAATGGGACATCCATGACCTGCACGATGTTGTAGTTTGGAACCACCATGCTTTGTTTATGTTTGTTGATGATTTTATTATTATTGAACTGGTTCTCTATCTGATTGTGCACTTGAGCTATCTGCTGTATAGGATTCAATGCCCTTTACCAGCTAGTGCACGCTGTGTGTTCATGCCTAATAGTGAGGTTGGATCAGTGTCACACTTTTTCTTAGTTTAGTCTCTTTGTATTCCATATATTTTATTCTTTTGTGCTCTTTTTTGTTATTTTTGTAAATTTTTGGTGTCTTTTCTTCTTTATTGTCTTGTTTAGGACAATCACTGTGAATCCAAACCATCCACCGGTGTTCCTTCCACATCGTCTGTTTCATCGGCCACCCATATGGTCCCCTATCACTCTACCAATAGAGGGAGAACAATTGAGGAGCCATAATCCTTTGTCCATATCACCATCCAGATCGCCAAGGTCTTCTCTTATTCGCGCATTCAATTCTTGGGAGAATCCAGGCCCACTTGATGATGCAATTGATGCTTTCAAATTTTTCTGGGTTCATGAGCTATCTATTTTAGATTCCAACAATGAAGATTTGACGGGATACTTCAATGATGCAGCTACGGAAGATAAAAGTTTCAACTAAAGGAAATAGTTGCCAATTTCAACTCTCATTTCTTATTGATCAATCTTTTATGGAGTTGAAATTGTAGTCAAAGACGTTATCTTTATTTATTTTTAGTCATACTTTCAGTTGTAATAAGGTCTAAGTACCAAGTTGGGGGTAGATTTTGTAATTAGATGCTATTAAAAATATTTTATTTATTGATCTTGCAACAATTCTTTTGATAGGATGAGTTATTTTATCCTTACATATGGTGTACAGTCTGCTTTTTTACTTTTCTGTATGTACTGGATCAATTTCTGTATGTTGGGGGTGAACAAGCAGGTTAATGCAGGGATTCAGAAATTTTCTATTTTGATCGATTGAACTTGGTTCGATCGATTGAACATTTTCTATCTCGATTACTTTAGAGTTCTTCGAGCGTTTACAAGTTCGATCGATTGACCGTTCTCGATTGCTTGAGCTTTGTATTCAAACGAGGCATCCCCAGGTTGCTCCCTCATTCTACACGTATATTCAATCATTCGAGAGACAGAGCGAGAGGGAGGGAGAGAGAGAGAGAGAGAGAGCTCTATAGGTGATTTTCATCCCCTCTCTTCTGGACGTCTCCAATTGCATTCATTTCTTATTTAGCATCATCTCAAAGTCATCACCATCCTCATCTTAGTGCGTAAATCGAGGTAAGGCTCCCTTTTGAACTTCTATGCTTAGGAGTTAGATAATGAGAGGGGGTGCCCCCTATGGTCTTAAGACCATATAATCTAGTACTGGGTTTTAACATTTGCCTTGTTAATGTTTTTCTATTTTTTTTTCCTTCGGTTTGCTAATTTTTTGTATTCGATTGATCAAACTGGGCTAAAGCTCATGAACTTCACAAGTTTCAATCGATAAAAAATGCTCAATCGATCGAGAAAACTAGAACGTATGTTTTATTTTCTATTGCTATTTTTGCTTAGTTTTTCTTAGTGTCTTTTGCTTTTCCCTTCTTCAAGCTAACCATGAATCAGCAATGGGCTATCATAAAGAAAAACCCTTTGATCTTCTTGTTTCGAACCTAGTCCCGGACCATGGCTTTAGGAATCCTCAAGATCAACAATGGTATACATGTTATTTCCAGACCCGAAAGGTTACGCTTGAAGACCGTTGGAATCTGTTTGGCTCTCATCGTC
This sequence comes from Hydrangea macrophylla, assembly GCA_033977485.1. Taxonomy (NCBI): domain Eukaryota; kingdom Viridiplantae; phylum Streptophyta; class Magnoliopsida; order Cornales; family Hydrangeaceae; genus Hydrangea; species Hydrangea macrophylla. The sequence goes on along the minus strand of CM066998.1, from coordinate 14,097,296 downwards.
ATGGTTACTTGCCCATATCAAGGCCATGCTTGGCTGGTTCAACATTCTAACTTAGGAAAAGAGGATCAAAATTTCTTGGATCTGAGAGGCATGTGCCACTATGATCAAGGATCCCACCGCATCATTCACATACCGATATTTTTTCGCGGGCGAGAGTTCATTTTTAGCCCATCCACTGTGGTATAGGCTCTAGATGTACCTGAGGTGCCCAATTATGTTTGTCCTCAGTGGCAGGTGCCCTCGAGACTTCTCCCTCGATGATAGCCTAGGAGATGACGGGTGGGGTCATTCCGAGATGGAATGATCAATCGTCTGTTAAGGATCAATAACTCATAAAAAATTATCACATGTTCCACCTAGCCTTGTGCAATTGCATCTTGATGACATCTTACCCTAACACATTAGCCCCTTGGTATGTACGTGTCCTCTATATTGTGGGGACGAGGTAGAAAGTCTGCTTGCCCCGTCTATACATCGACTTCATGATCCAGCTCACTCGCTTTATTGCTGCTAAGCACCATCTAAAGGGCACATGGGCTATCCATCGAGGGTCATTGCATACCAACCTACTAATCTTAGCTCCTAACGATATGTGGAATGCGTTTAGTTGATTTAGAGAGATGGAAGTGCGTCATTCTGATGCACAAAAGAAAAAGAGAAAGGGTAAGGGAAAGGGAAAGGTTGGAAAGAGGAAGAACATGGGCACAGATACTGAAGCTGCTTCTGGGATGCCTTCCGAGACTGAAGAGCAGGATTTTGGCGCCAAGTCAGACCCGATTGTCGAGATACAGCTATTCAAGCTTAGACAGAGGGCACAGACGCATGCCCAGGGAGGGTCATTTGTGTCTCTATAGAGCATTCATGTTGTGCTAGTAAAGGAGAGAGAGCGATCTGACTTAAGGGTAAGTTAGATCTCATCCTGTTACATCTGGGTCGACCAATCATTGCACACGCCACCTCCCACTGCTTCATCTTACCCATATGCTGCTGCTCCATCCTGGTTCTGAGCCACCACCTCCACCACTTCTAGTTGTGAGTGACCTGGCGACTACTACTATGGTTGGTGAGGGTGGAGGTGGGACAACTACTTCCGATGCTAATACTCTAACTCCTCCTGCACAAATCAATTACCATAGATTAGGTTATTTGGAGTGAGAGTGAGAGTTTATAATGTATTTATTTTGTATTTTTCTTCTCTCCACTCTCTCTAGTGCTAATTTTGTATTGTAGACATCGTTCATTGTCCTGTTACTTATTTTTTCTTTATATTTATTTGTGGACTGATGTTATATGCCAGACCATGTTTCTATATCATTATTTCTACTAATCTTGGTCTTGATGATTGTATGCTTGCAAAATAGTTTGCTAATGATGTTGCTTGCTACATTGCTTATAATCAGGTAAACTCTATATACTTTAGTTCGGAAATCAAAATGAGGACATTGTTGTTTTCAAATGGGGTTAGATAGTAGAAAGGCATTCACCTGCACATTTCACACTTGGTACCTTAGCTATTTCCATTGCAATAACACATAAAATACAATTTCTGCAATATTTTAAAATTCTTGATTATAATTATGGAATGACTTATGACTTTCCCTCCTAATTGGCTGTATATTACGCTATGAATCATTCATTTTGTTCTCATCTTATTATGAAGGATGTCTACGCATTTTTCTAGTACCACTTGTGATACGTACAAAAATATGCAACCAATGAGTACAAAACTCAGAGACCACATCAAGTACCATCTAGTCAGGAGGTTTGGTTATCCCGACCAGACTACTCCTTGTTACGAGACCCGACCTATGTGTTAAAAATGCCACCTCGGCCCAGTCCCTCGTAGGATAGCTCAGGGCAACCTTGATACGAAATCAGAATTCATCTAGACAATTCCCTGTACAAGTTAGGAGACTAATGGAATGTTAAGATTGTTTCCTAATCTAATTAGTAAACTCGTACAATTAGTATTAATCACACCTAATCAGATTGTATTACCTTGTTAGTGTAGTTTCCATGTACGGGGAGGTCTCTTGCATATATAAAAGAGTCCCCTACCTCCCTATAGAGGAGATCGAACTATTTATGCAGTAGATAGATTACATATAGCCCAACTGACCTCTTTTAGTGCCAGTCTGTTGCTGGTTCACCCACGGTCACCGGTTATTTCGTTGTTTAGTGAAAGTTCTTTGACACACAACGTGGACGTAGGTCTCTTCTTTAATAGGGTCGAACTACATATAAATTCTCATCTTCTTCTTCTTAGTTTTCACCCAAAATTTGGCATCGTTTGTGGGAATGAAAGTTTTCTAGATTTAAAAATTCTTGACTGATCGCCAAGGCTCCTTGTAAAACTAAGAAGACTGCCCAACCAACCGGTTATGTGGATCCACCGATCTTGGAGCTGACGACTCTTATCACTCCAGAGCAAACCACTGCGATTCTCGCTCAACTTCTGGAGGGTCAGCATCTAACCCAATAGCAAATTAAAGCCATACTGGCTCAACATAATAAGTCTTCATAAATTGAGGGACAGCTCAGGACCGCTAGGCGTGGTGATGCACCAGCACGGCCCCGACAACATGCTTGAACTAGGCCAAAGTCTCCACAAGCTGTAGGATAGTCCCGAAATGATGGGCGTGCTCGAGATCCAAAAACAATTAGAAAACTTGCCCGGGTTACCCTAACCTGTGTGGGAGATGCCAGAAACATCATCAACGATATGTGTCGTGCCAAAGAGGAAAGGCAAGTGCACTTGACCTAGTAGTCGGCCCAGGATCATCTGGCCAGGAGTCAAAGTGACCTTAGGCACACCATCAACCAGAGTCAAAGTTAAGTCTTGTCCCTGAGGATAGCACTCTTTGAGGAGGAAGCCTTTTACTCCGACCCGACCTACCTCTCGGATACCGATCGGGAGGACATGGAAAAGAAACAGATCAAGAAGCTAGGCTGAAAACCATGTTATGATCATACCAACACTGAGACCGAGTCGCCATTCACCGACAGGATCACGAGATTTGCCATTCTACACAAATTCAAATAGCCTCATCTCGACTCTTGGCTATGTCCAGACCTACAAGGCTTAGATTGCACAGGCAACCAATGCCGACAAACTATACTGCCAGGCCTTTCCTAGTACTCTAAAGGGGCTAGCCGCGAAGTGGTTCCATTCTTAAAGGATTATGTCAATCGGTTCAACTAGCAAAAGCTTCAAATTTATGACCTAAACAAGACGGTCGTAATCACAGTCTTCTGCTTGGGGATTGAGAGCACCAAGGTCGCCATGTCATTCCACCAACAACAACTGATAACCTTGGTTGAACTCTCGGAGGGGATTGGGGAGTACATTGACACTAAAGAAATCTTAAAGTCCAAGCCTTCAAACCTTATATAGAAGATGAGACCTATAAGCTAAACAGAAATGGGAAAGCTCCAAGAAGAGCTTAGGAAAGAGCAAAAGCAGTTTCAGTAGAGGGTGGTCGGGATTAGACCCCGATCGCCTTCACACCACTTTTCTGACCCATCCAAGAAGTTATGGCTACTGTAGAGACTCAGAAACTACTCAAGAAATCGACCAAGTTGAAGAGTCCATCAGAGAAAACGAGTCAAGAAGAGTCCTGCCGATACCACAAAGACCATGACCATGACAATGAGGATTGTTTTAAACTCAAAACTATTACAGAAAAGCTCATTGAGTAGGGCCATCTAGCCGAGTTTTCCATCAAAGACAGACAACAGCGGCAAGTTACGCAGACCCCTGAGTGTCAACAGCCCCTCGGTCACATTAACGTAGTATCCAAAGGTACATTGGGCGTGTTAGGAAACTGTGTTCCCAGAATCCATTGACAGCGCGTATAAGTTGGTACTGCAAAAAAAATTACGTGAAAACTACAATAACCCTACAAGGGCGGAACTAGGGTTACCTTAAACTGCTAAAACGGATTGCTGTAGTAGACGAATCGAGAACACGGGCTCGATAACAGCTCACAATCTTCTACCGTATTCCTTTGCTGCCAGAATATCGAACTGAGTGTGGGCTCCTTCAAAATCCTTTATGTTTCTGCTCTCTCTTTTTACGCTCTCTTTTCTATTCCGAGTTATAATACTCTTGATGGAAAACGCAAAAAGAAGAGAGAGCCAAAACAGCATATATATAGGCTACGATAGGGACCATAAGAAGTCAATAAGGAATAGGCTTCCTTATAGAATTAGGAAACCCTAATTCGAACTGAATCAGATTCATATTTCCATAAATTATAATTCATACCACTAAAGAATTATAATAGCACTCCTACCCTTATCTCAAAAATATATTTCGAGCTCCATGTTATTAAATGCTTATTATCTCCCCATGTTAAGATTACAGATATCCATTAATTAAATATAATTACTGACAATCATATTTAATTAATTTCTTAAAATTCCTTGAGATCCTCTGCTTAACTTATCTGATATGTCGGATACAAAATCCACCTGCAGGGTTTGACATAATCAAAACTTATAAGCTTTTTCAAGGGGACATCATCAATCCCAAAATTGAGACATGGATTCCATCATTAATTAATATTCACCACACAATTAATATTGTCACCCAATCCAATGAGATATTGACCCATTTAAGGATCTCACCCTTTTAGGGATCAAAGTGTAAATATCAAATGTACGTGTCTACAAATTAACTTAGGATTTAGAGCATAAGCACTCATAATAGCCATGAGGTATTAATTATCTTATAAGTCAGTATAAAGATAATTACCCCAAGTCAGCCCCGTTTAATACACAAAGTGTACCATCATAGTGAGTTGAAACTATACCGTTTTCCGTAGTCAAGACAAACCTACTACAACACCATGCTACAGTCCTACCGATGGTGTGTCCAATCCCATCTAAGACTGTAAACCAAAATCTTACATTCTATAATATCTGATGTCCTGATCTTCCGTGTGTAAGCCGAACTCTACACACTAAACCACCTACTATATAGAATGAGAGACACACATGCATAATATTAAATAAATAATATAATATAAACATTGCCCACACAGATTCTCATAAAAAAATGGATTAACTGATTTTATTAAATGAATAATAAATCAACTACATAAAGCATGGCTTTTAGTATATATCCCTAACAGGGCGGAGGAGACTCACAGTCGGCAAGAAAAAGGCATGCCCGGGCATCCCGAGCAGATATCGCAGATGTCCAACCAGTCAACTGCACTCTGACCGATACCCTGACCTTCTCATCCAGTGATATCCGAGATCTGTACTACCCCCACGATGACCTACTAGTGGTAATGATTTCCATAGCCAATTACATGGTCAAAAGGGTACTTATGGACACATGAAGCTCCTTGGACATACTCTTTGCTTCGTCATTTGATTAGTTCGGAATCTCAAGAGATAGGCTCTGTCTAGTGGCTACTCCACTGGTAGGGTCAACGGGTCCAACACATAATCATTCAGGATGATTGAGCTACTAGTTTTAATGGGGACATACTCGCAGCAAGTCTCTGCACTCGTAAACTTTATTGTGATAGAAGCCCCCTCTGCTTACAATGTCATTCTCAAGAGGCCAACACTTAACAAGGCCAGAGCGGTCATGTCGACTTACAAAATTCTAGTTAAGTTTTTGACTCCTTAGGGATTCAGGAGCCTGAGAAGTAATCAAGCCACCGTCCAGAGCTATTATGTCAATTCCTTAGGCAAGGATGAAATTTCAGATGCACTGAAAGTTGAAGAGATGGACCGAAGGGACAAAGGGGACAGGGTCAACCCAGTCAAAGAACTCGGCCATGTGATAGTGGATCCCCAGTTACCTGACCGATCCATCAGTGTTGGTTCCCTCTTGGAACCAAACCTCTAAGAAAAGCTAGTCTAGTTCCTAAGAAAAAATCAAGACATCTTTGCATAGAGCCACGAAGACATGCTTAGAATTAATCCCCGGGTCATGTCCCACTTACTCAATGTTAATCTAAGCTTTCGCCCAGTTAAGGAAAAGAGGAGGGGAATGGCTTCTAAAAGACAAAAGGCGGTACGCTAGGAGATTAGGAAACTCCTCAAATCAAAGTCAGTCCACGAAGTGCAGTATCTTGACTGGCTGGCTAATGTTGTCTTAGTTAAGAAGAAGAATGGAAAATAGAGGATGTGCCCAGGATAGATCTCTTGGTAGACACAACGGTAGGCCACTCACTCCTTTCCTTCATGGATGCCTAATCAGGGTACAACTAGATCTACATATATCCTGGTGATAAAGAAAAGACCTCCTTCATTACCGACTAGGGAACATATTGCTACAAAGTAATGCCCTTCAGACTGAAGAAAATTAGAGAAAACTACCAGTGCTTGGTCAATCATATGTTTAGGGACTTAATCGAGAAGACTATAGAAGTATACATAGATGACCTCCTGGTCAAGAGTCAGGATGAGCCCACCATCTCGAGCACATGGTTGGGGCATTCAACATCCTTAGAATATTTCGGATGAAGTTGAATCCACCGAAGTGCACATTTGGGGTCTCATCTGGGAAGTTCCTAGAGCACTTATTCAGTAGAGGAAGGATCAAAGCCAACCTAGAGAAAATGAAGACTCAAGACTGGAGCTTACTAGACTCAAGATTGGAGCTTACCACCTCCCATCATTCCTAAAGCACTTGACAGATCATTTTCCGAAAAAAAAAAGCACTTGACAGGATCTTGGTCTAACACCTTTATCGGGTCTTGGCACTCGTCCGAGATCTTTGGTAGGTTAGTGGATCCACATGTAAATCATTATAGGAGGCGGTCAATTATGAAGGATGAGGAAACAAAAAAAATGTAAACTTAAGATTTGAGCTTATAACTTGCTCGCCCATGCAATTCGTAGTGGAATTCCCTGAGCCGCTTTCCTGAGCCCGAGGGACAACATATGGAAGAATTTCTTCTTCCATCTCTTGTTATTGCTTGGGGGTTTATCTAGTATCTTTCTCCCTAACGGAGCACCAAGGGAAAAGAAGACGACCTCCCTATGGAAAGAGAATGGTTAGTGGGTCCACAAGAACTCTTGGAGGATAAGTTCATACCTAAAAACTTGCGGCCAAAGGTGAATGGTCCCCATCAAGATTCTCTAGTCATTCGGGACTAGCTGCCCGGGAGCAATACTGAGGTAGATCAGTAAGTCCTGAGACAGAGGCCCATAATGAATGTGTCTTCATAAAGAGTAGCAAAACACTATTGGTAAAGGTGGGCCCTACCCATTGGCATGGCAATTGAGAACTAACTGGGAAGGTCGTACCTCTCCCTAAGTCTACTTAAGTTGGACTCAAGCAAACTGCTAAGGGTCCACTTGCAAGAAAAGGCAACCTCAATTCTATCCAAGACCAAAGGGTTGTTGTTCGACGACTCCTTAGATTTAGAAACTTCATGGTATCCCTGATCCGCTCCCTCATTAGACACATAGACTGAGATTCTACCCTTACTATGGTCGTCTAATGGGGTTAGTGAAGGATGGTCTAAGCTAATGCTCAGGGTCCCAGATCTCGACCGCTCCTCCGACGATCTAGAAGATGAATTAAAGCTGGAATGACACATTTCAAAAGTCCCTACTACAAGATGGGGAAGCAATTGACTACCTAGGTATGGGTCAAAAACTCCTAATCTAAGGTAAAGAGGTGGAATAGTCAACAGCCTATATGGTAAGGTTTTTGGGGTCCTAACTGTAAAATAGCACTTATGCAGGGCAAGCCCAGGCCAACTGGTTGGACTATTCTATTAAAGAAAGACGACCTCCCTTTCTAAGAAAAAAATAGAACTTGAGGAAAAAAAATAAGTTCCACTCCCTCACAAAGCCTATGGGATTCCTATTCTCCAGTCTCTCTCAAAAAAAGAAAGAAAAAGAAGGAAAAAGAGGAAGTGGGTAAGGAACAGAGAACAGGAAAAGTGTAGACTTACAGAGAAGAGTAGGTGGAGCTCAGGAAGACATGATAGGAACTTCTTCTGCGATGACACCTAGTAATTTATCTCTATAAAAAGTAGAAGGAATGAAAATTGTCTGAGTGTCCCTTTTATAGACTACACGAATGGTCCAGATGATCCTGAATCTAACGACCTAGAATATTTCTCGCCAAAGCGCCCAACAACTGGTGCCTCAGGCAGCTGAAGAGGTACCTCAAAAGGCATGCATATTTAATGACTAACGTGACGGTTTGGTTTAGCTGTGGCGATCTAGTGGCCTTAGCGTCGATTTGGTTAGATCCTGACTAGGCCAACCCCTATGTGACACATGGTAGGTCAGACTTCGAGCTCCTGGGCTAACTAGAGCGGGATGTTGACCTGAATCACCAAAGTGATTGGTCTGATACCGAGCAATTCTCCTGAGCTACACCAATTTCCAAGCCTTACTTGATGAAGCACCAATTTAGCCTTCAAAATGGGGGATAACTGCTATGTACAGAAATATTCAACCAATGAGTACAAGACTTGGAGACCACATCGAGTACCATTCAATTAGGAGGTTTAGTTATCCCAACCGAACCACCCCATATTATGAGATCTGACCTACCAGTCGAGAATGCCACTTGGGCCCAGTCCCTCGAAGGACAGCTCAGGGCAACCTAGATACAAAATCAGAATTCATCCAGATAGTTCCCTATACCTATTAGGAGACTAATGGAATGTTAAGATTGTTTCCTAATTGTAGACAACCCAATTTTTACCAAACGTCGAAAAAAGGGGAGTATCACCTCTAAGATCTAATGATGATAATGTCCGACTAACTTAGGCTCTTTAATTTAAACAAAATCAAAGAGAAGGGAGAAAAGAGAAAGAAAAAGAGAGAATAGAGAAAACTGCACACATGGCATACTTCTGTGGCACTCTCGGGTTGCCGGTGCGGCACTCTCTGACTACCGTTTGGCAGTCAGTAAGTGCCGCAATGGCAGTTAGTGACTGCCGCCAATTTCATTCAAGTGTAGCAAAATTTATGAAACGCCAGTTCCTGGAGTTGTCTGCGGCATTCAGTGAATGTCGATGCGGCAATAAATGAATGTCGCTACGGCATTCATTGAGTGTTGTACTGGCTGTCACTGATTGCCGCTTCCATCTCCAATAAATGTCGTGTTTTCAGGCAAACAGCTATAATACAGCTCGTTTTGTACCATCAAAAGCACATACAAAATAGTGTTTTTACCCCTAAAATGGCTAAAATACCCTTTTAAATTTGCCTATATAAAGATGATGAATATCCCATTATAAGAGCATGAGCTTTTTGAATCTCTCAACCTTATCTTGATTCTTCTTCCTCTAAATCTCTAGAAAATTTTCTAAATATGCTTAAGAGTTGCTTTTATATTTTCAAGAAGAAGCTTGTGTGTGAGTTAGAGTTAAAGAGCTTGATTAACTTGTAGAAATCCTCCAAATCACTAAGTTGAGGATATTTAGAGGTAGACTCTAGACTAAATCATTCTTTAAATACATGTTAACTTAGATAATATTTGAACTTTGAGCCTCTCTTTTTTTTTATTGTATTCATCTCTTGGGATCTATGAGGCCTTCAATGTCTCATTTGAATCTCTTGATTTGAAATTTCTTGATCTTCTCATAAGTTCATGGTTTATGAGAAGATTAGAATTGATAGTTAGCATGTTTGGTTGATAAGTTCAAATCCAGTTCCATGATTTGGTCTTGTTATCCAAGGACTTTATGAAGTTTCTTCATACTTCATTGAAGTCTATCAAGTGTAGGAGTCATTAGTCTTCCATGACCATCAAATGGTGGAAGAATTAGTTCAACTAAAGCCAAGTTGAATGTCTTGGTAGTTAAAATTAGTAAGTCAAACATAAACTAGGCAAAGATGTAGTGAGTTCATTAACCACTTTTCAACAAAGATTTTTAGTTAAACATCGAACCGTTGGAATTAAATGAAACCAATGGGAAAGTGTCTACAACTCAAAGTTCTACCACTGTTATTTTTGTTTTAAAGAGATTTCATGTCTAAAGTGGTTTGGTTATGAGTTTTGCCAAACTACAACAATCTGTCCAGAATTTCAGAACAGTTGCATCTCTTTGAAACAAATGAATCAGAACCTTAGTTAGATTTCGTCGGCCCCAAATAATTTTTCCTATGAAGTTTAATGTGTTAATAAGACCCCCTAAAAAGATTAGAGTCTTTTAGATTTTTTTTACTATTTTTAAAAAATCATACAAAATTTCTAGATAGGGAGTTGGAAATTCCTGAGCGAAGTCTAGTGTTTGTTGGATTCACAGAGATCTAACCGTTGAAACTTTTATTTTCTTTTTGGGTTAGAAACTAGACTCATAAAGGTACCTTGTGACCTAAAATTATGAAGATAAAACCATTGGAAGTATGCTTTTTCAAATTCTTAAAGTCTGGGTCCGCTCTCTGGAATTTCTAGAATTTTGTGACAGGTTTGGTAAATTTTGTAAATAGTAGCTCAAATGGTATGTTCATGAGTTAAGGCTTAAACCATGTTTCAATAATGATTAGTTAAGCTTGAACTTAAAGTTTAAGTGACCCAAATTAATGAATACTTCATAATTTACTCTTGTTCATTTATACATTCATCCACGTGGCTTGATGTTTATACTTAGGATTCGTTCGCTTTAGATTTAACTACATTTGATAGATCTAAGCTAGAAGTCTAAGATTGTCATCTAACTTTGTATCTCGTGTATCATGCGGACTAACCCTTGTTTTGTAGCACCGATGAGGTATGGTCTTTTAACTCTCTCTTAGCTTAATTATCCTTTAATTTTATTGATTTTTCGTCCCCATGTGCGACACCATAGAATTAAAAATTTGCCTTATGTGTATATATGTGTATTAGAGACTCTCTTATTAGGATTTCAACGTTTGCATTCATTGCACGTTTAAATATTCACAGCCGGATCCCGAGTAAGTTTCCTAGTTACTTATTCGCATATCATATTGCTTGCTAGTTTAACTATTTGGTTTTGGATGATATGTTATCATTTGCAATTTTATACTCTTTCAACATGCTTGTGTGATTTATATTTATATGTATGTATTAGTTAAGAGCATGCTTAGATTAATAATTCGATTAAAAGGATGTTGAATAAAGGCCTATCACGAGATAGGATGAGAGAGGATGTTTGAGTCCGTCGGACTCCTTCCTCTCTCATTCCATAATCCCCGGACCTAGTTAATCTTTGGTTTCACGAAAGATCGATTTGTTTTTAAAATGGTTTCTTAATTTTTCTTTTAAAAATTAAGTGGAGACTCTTATTTGAAATCTAAAACTGAAAAAGGTTTTAAATAAAAATGTTATGGGTAAGAAAAATGCGATATCCACAATCTGGCGACTCTGCTGGGGATCGAACCCTGAATCTCTGGTTTCGCAGACCAGAATTGTTGATTTTCGGGTTCACTCGAGGATTAGACTTGAAAACATCATTTTTATCAAATTAATTAATCTTTGTATGCCTGCTGTATTTCACTTGCATGTCTCGCCAGTCGATTGCATGGAACGATGATCTTGGAGGCTCGGGGCAACCCCGTCGATCAAGTAATCATGGGACTGTGTTGATACGAACCATGCCAACAGTGTGACGAAACCCGTAACACGATTAATGCCTCAAACCGTTCTACTGTCAGATTCGAATGGAAACAATGACCCAACACCTATAACAGATGAGAAACTTGGTATAAAGGATGTAGACACCACAATCAAGGATGGAAAACTCGATTGATAAGTCCAGGTATGAACGCCACAGAGTAAATCTTATAAGTTCGAATAGTTCTTCAAAGAACCAAAGAGAAAACTCTCACAATATTATTAATGATCAAAACTGAATATTACAAACCCTAAAACTGTTTCAATAGCTAAGGCTTATAGTTGGGCCCTATAAGCGTACAGAATATTATGCCCCAAAATGAATTCGCCCAAAATTAAAACGAAACGAAACTAAAGCAATAAGGAAAGTTCTACAGTTGGCATGCAAGCCTACAATTCAGCAATTTAAGCAATTAAGAAAAATGACAATCTAATTCTAATTTTAGGAAAATTAAAATTTGAATTCAATCTTGAACTGCTGGATGATTCTTCTAGAACTTGAATTAGATTGAGACATCTTTGTGGACCAAGCTCAATAGGCCTCCACGAATTTTCCTGAGACCAAACTTCTCATATTTGCCCATTGAGTGACTCATTGAACTTCTTTGCCCGAGCCCTCATAACTGGTCCAATTGGAATTTAAACTGGTTCCCTTGAAGACGTGCCATGATTTGCATCATTCCCCCTCCTCTTGAAAAGGATTTGTCCTCAAATCATCACCTACATCAAAAAGACTCAAATCAGTAACATTAAAAGTAGCACTTACATTGTACTCACCTGGAAAATCTAGCTTGTAAGCATTGTCATTGATGCGCTCTAGAACTTGGAAAGCTCCATCTCCTCGTGGCAGCAATTTGGAACGCATTTTAGCCGAAAATCTCTCTTTTTGCACATGCAACCAAACCTAATCTCCGGGTTCAAAAACCATCTTGTGACGCCCTTTGTTAGCTTGATTTGCATATTGCTCTGATCGTCGCTCAATGTTGAGTCTAGCTTTCTCATGAATCTGCTTAACAAAGTCAGCTTTCCTTTGGCCATCTAAATTAACATGCTCAGTCACAGGTAAAGGAGATAAATCCAATGGAGTTAATGGATTAAACCCATATACAATTTCAAAATGGTGAAAATTTAGTAGCAGAATGAACAGATCGATTGTAAGCAAACTCAACATGTGGTATACAATCTTCCCATGTTTTAATGTTCTTTTGAATAATAGCCCTTCACAAAGTTAACAATGTCCTATTTACTACTTCAGTTTGACCATCAGTTTGTGGGTGACAAGTAGTAGAAAATAATAACTTATTCCCTAAATTACACCACAAGGTCTTCAAAAAGTAACTCAAGAACTTAGCATCTCTATCCGAAATAATTGTTCTAGGCATATCATGTAATCTTACAATCTCCCTAAAGAACAAATCAGCAACATGTGATGCATCATCCGCTTTGTGACATGGAATAAAATGTGCCATTTTAGAAAAGCAATCTACCACCACAAAACTCGAATCCCTACCCCATTTGGTCCTAGGCAAACCTAACACAAAGTCCATTGAGATATCAATCCAAGGCTCACTAGGAATAGGCAGTGGTGTGTATAATCCATGGGGTTGTACTCAAGATTTTGCTTCCCTACAAGTTACACATCTTCCACAAATTCTCTCAACATCTCTTTTCATGTGTGGCTAAAAGAAATGCTCGTGCAAGATGGCTAGTGTCTTAGCAACTCCAAAGTGTCCCATTAAACCTCCACCATGCGATTCCCTCACTAACAAATCGCGTAACGAATAATTAGGAACACATGACTTATTCTTCCGAAATAAGAAATCTTCATGCCAAAAGAATTTACCTAATGATTTTTTCTCACAATTCCTATACTCTTCACGAAAATCTTGGTCTAGTGGATATAATTCTTTAATGTGTTCAAAACCAAGCAATTTTTCATCAAGAGTAGAAATCAATGCATACCTGTGAGAGATAGCATCTGCAACGATGTTTTCCTTACCTTGCTTGTAACGGATGACATATGGAAATGTCTCCATGAATTCCACCCATCGCGCATACCTCCTATTCAACTTGTGTTGGCCCTTCAAATGTTTCAAGGATTCGTGATCAGTGTGAATCACAAACTCCTTAGGCCAAAGATAGTGTTGCAAAGTCTCCAATGCTCGGACTAATGCATACATTTCCTTGTCATAGGTAGGGTAGTTTAAGGCTGCCCCACTCAGTTTCTCACTAAAGAATGCAATTAGTCGTCCTCCTTGCATGAGAACTGCGCCTATGCCAATACCTGAAGCATCACATTCAATTTCAAATGTTTTAGTAAAATATGGTAGAATAAGTAAAGGAGCATGAGTTAATTTTTCTTTAAGTAATTAAAACGCCTTATCTTGTTCTTCCTCCCATTTGAATCCAACACTACTAAAGTCTTTCACGAACCTCTGGTAAAACCTAGCATGCCCATGAAAACATTGAACTTGGCCTACACTCGTGGGTATTGGCCACTCGCGAATCGTACGAACCTTTTTCTCATCAACCTGTACTCCTTGGGCACTAACAACAAAGCCAAGAAACATAAGCTTATCTGTGCAAATAGTGCACTTCTTAAAGTTAGCAAATAACTTTTCCTTTATCAAGAATTCCAAAACTGATTTCAAGTGTAGAACATGGTCATCAATGTTTTTGCTATAAATGAGTATATCATCAAAATAGACAACAACAAACCTGCCTATAAAAGTATACAAGCCATGGTTCATTAATTGCATAAATGTACTTGGTGCATTAGTTAATCCAAATTGCATCACTAACCACTCATATAAACCATGTTTTGTTTTAAAAGCAGTTTTCCATTCATCTCCTCCTTTCATTCTTATTTGATGATAACCACCTTTTAGATCAATCTTAGAAAATACACAAGCACCATGCAGTTCATCTAACATATCATCCAAGCGTGGAATATGGTGTCGATACTTTACCGTGATGTTGTTGATGGTTCGACAATCAACGCACATCCTCCACGTCCCATTCTTCTTAGGAACTAAATCACCAGAATAGCACATGGGCTCATGCTTTCTCTCACGTACCCCTTTTCCATCAATTCACTAACTTGCCTTTGCAACTCCTTTGTCTCGTTAGGATTAGCTTGGTAGGCAAGTCAGTTTGGAATGGAAGCACCAGGTACAAAGTCAATTTGGTGTTCGATCCCTCAAGTAGGTGGCAAACCGTGTGGAATCTCTTCGGGCATGATGTCACCAAATTACTACTAAAGAGAAATAGCAGAACTAGGCAAAATGGGCTCAATCTCGTTAGTGTTCAAAACTGCCTCCTGGTACAATAGTACAATCATTGGCTGATTTAGAAACATCGCTCTTTTGATTTCACTTGCTTTTGCATAGAAATTTTTTTTTCTCTCTATTTTTATCTCTCTAGCTGAATCTTCTCGCTTTTTTTTCTCTCAATTTTCTCGGCCTCTCTTTTTTCTTCACTTGAATTTTTACTCACTTTCTTTTTCTCTTTCTCTCTATTTTAAACACTCTCCTTTTGTAACCTCACGTGATCGTCATAAACTTGTTGCTGGGTTAAAGGTATAAGAGTGATCGAACGTTGATTAAGTACAAATGAATATTTGTTCGTAAAGCCATCATGCTTCACGTGCCAATCAAACTGCCATGGGCGCCCTAGCAATAAGTGTCCAGCATGCATCGGTACTACAACACACATCACTTCATCTTCGTACTTACTAATTTGAAATGCCCCTAACACCTATTTGTTCACCCTTAACTCACCACTATCATTTAACCATTGCAACTTGTACGGCCAAGGGTGCTTCAGCGTGGGCAGCCCTAACTTCTCCACCATTATTGTACTTGCAACATTAGTACAACTACCACCATCAATAATCACACTACATACCTTGTCCTTAACATAGCACCTAGTATGGAAGATGTTTCTCACTGCACTTCCTCAATTTCTCTTGCTAGCACACGCAATGCTCTCCTTGCCACCAATGTCAATGCATCGGGGGCGACATACTCCTCCTCGGGAATGTCCTCCAATGGTGGCATATCACCGGTGTCAGAATCGTCATCCTCTGTTTCAATCTCACCATTGTCTCACATCACTATAACCTGCTTGTTTGTACATTAACTTGCTATTTGCCCCTTGCCTTGGCATTTAAAACACTTAATATCATGATTTCTAGAAGTAGAAGAATCGGATTTACCTTGATTTCCATGGCTGGTCAATTCTTGTTTTTGCTCAGTTTTTGGCTTCACCATAGGGTGTTTCTCATCCTTTTTCCAATTATTTGGTTTCCAAGAGGATGTATGAGAATTTTAGCTTGGATTTGGGCTTGAATTTTGGCTTGGACGTGTACTGATGTCCCTCCTCTTGAGTTGACTCTTAATTTTAATAGCCATATGTACCATATCCTTCAATTCAATATAGTGTTGCAATTCCACTGCATTGACAATTTTCTGATTCAATCCAACTAAGAATCTAGCCATTGTAGCCTCTCAATCTTCCTCTACATTCGCTCGAATCATAGCAACTTCCATCTCCTTATAATATTCTTCTACACTTCTATTACCTTGCCTCAAACTTTGCAAACTATTATACAACTCCCAATAGTAGTAGCTTGGAATGAATAGCTTCTCTAAACTATTATGGTGTACCCTCTTCATCTGTGACTTTTCCCTAATTTTGAGCCATAATCCCTACTAGAATGGATTAGAAATTGAAACAGATCCTCATTAGACTCCCTCACATGTTTCACTCAAGAAAATGATTCACTCGTGTTTACACTCAAAATCAATCGGCTTTTAACCTCTAATGTGCTCACCACTCTTGCCTTTTTCCACTAGTAGTGATTCTCAGTCGGTTCTTATGAATCTGATCAAACAATGTCCAGAATTTCTTAATAACAATCCACACCTAAACTAGACCAATCAAATTTGGAAGTTGAAAGCACGACTAAAACAAACGTGGATGACTAGGTTTCCAATAGCATAAAAAAATGGAATTTTCGGGAAATTTTGTTCACACTATGGAGTAAGGTCATATTCGAATTCCTTAGACCCCAAATATTGTAAAACAAAAATAGAATTTTAAGCCGAGTTTTTCTTTTTTGCAGCTCACCGATCTCTTCTCTTCTTTTCTTTTCTTTCTTTTCTTTTCTCCTTTTTTTTTTGAAAGATCACGTTCGAATCACACAGATCGTGAAAACAAGACCGATATGACCAACTTACCAAACACAAAATAAACAGGTCTAAGAATCACTAATCTAGATGACAATACGAATCAGTTTCAGAAACCCTTAAGAAACAAGAATTGTGAATCACAGATTTGAAATTCCAAAATCTGAATCCGAACACTTTTTTTTTTTTTACGATTTATCAAATCTCTTTTCGACTGAAATACGAATACAAAAAGAATCCCTAGATCTAAATTTTCCAAATCTGACTCTAAATAATTTTTTTTAGATAGGTTCAGAAACGGGACCGAATAAGAAAAAGAAAAAAAACCAGAAACAAGAAGACGAATAAAAAACAGAACAAGAAGGAACAAATAAGAACAGAAACAAAAAAAAAGATAGGATAAACCTGAGACTAGAACTGTGCTTTGATACCAACTAATATAAACCACGCCAACAATGTGATGAAACCCGTAACACGATTAATGCCTCTGACCGTTCTACAATCAGATTCGAATGGAAACCGCGACCCAACACTTATAACAGATGCAAACTTTGGTATAAAGGATGTAGACGCCACAATCAAGGATGGAAAACTCGATTGGTAAGTCCAGGTATGAATGCCATAGAGTAAATCTGATAAGTTCGAATAGTTCTTCAAAGAACCAAAGAGAAAACTCTCACAATATTATTAATGATCAAAACTGAATATTACAAACCCTAAAATTGTTTAAATAGCTGAGGCTTAAAGTTTGGCCCTATAAGCCTACAAAATATTATGCCCCAAAATAAATTCGCCCAAAATTAAAATAAAACGAAACTAAAGGAATAAGGAAAGTTCCATAGTTGGCTTGCAAGCCTACAATTCAGCAATTTAAGCAATTAAGAAAAATGAAAATCTAATTCTAATTTTAGGAAAACTAAAATTTGAATTCAATCTTGAACTGCTAGATTATTCTTCTAGAACTTGAATTAGATTGAGACATCTTTGTGAACCAAGCTCAATAGGCCTCCACCAATTTTCCTGAGACCAAACTTCTTGAATTAGCCTATTGAGTGCCTCTTTGAACTTTTTTGCCCGAGCCATCGTAACTGGTACAATTGGAATTTGAACTGGTTCCCTTGAAGATGTGCCATGATTTGCATCATGTGTGATCACCCTTGATCTCGTACCATGATTTGGTATATGAAGCATCCTATCGGGTGTGTGTCCATTCCTTATTTGACCAAAACCCAGCTTTTACATAGTAGTTTCTATAGAACCTTTCAATCTTAGGACAATAATTCTTGATTAGGATTTATATGCTAGGGAGTTTTGTATTCCGAGAAGGGATTACTTGAAATGATGACAATGCTTACTTGATATAGGACGTGTAACCTCTTAATCACCTTTTAGTGAATCCTCTTAATGTCCTATGACATTTGAGAATATGTCGAACCTTGATTATAAGATTACATCTCTTATATCATGATTAGCTAAAGCATCATTGACCTTGTATGTATCCGAATCCATGAAAAGCACGGTGATAATCCGATCAAGTGACCCTTCCGCCCAAGGAATTTTTCCATCTTTGTAAACAAACGAGATATTTTGCCATCTTTACCCCCAAGGTTCTTTTGGAAAATCACGCTTTCAAAACCTTTGGAGTTCACTCTTGATTAAAGCTCCAAGCTAATCTTTATTTCATCACATGATTATCTTCAAAAATAAAACCTTGGGAGTTATTTTTGGAGAAATGCTTTTTAAAATGAATTTGGAAGCAAAAATTACAATCCAATCACCTTTGTTAAGGAATGTTTGACATCCTCGTTATTGAAAAGAAATTCTCAAGAATTGCTTTCAAAATATTTTATCTTTCCAAATGATTTCTAAATGGGGTAATAAGGATCACAAAGAGAGGTAAAATTAGCGCATTTGACATGAATAAGGATTCTATATGCTTATGTGTCTATTTGCTAGGATTAGAATTTTTTCTTTCTTTTGCATATAGAGTAGGCACACACGCACACATGCATTGCATCCGTGACATATAAACTATTCGTAAAACCTCTTCACCAAGATGAAAATAAAAAGGAGGAAAAAGTTTTTAAAAATTATTAAAATTTTGTTGTAGGGCAAAAATAGCATCAAGTTCAGGCACAGTTTGGTTTAGAAGTACCACAACATGGTTAGTGAGAAGGAGCGATGAAGAAATGGCAAACGAAAGGAATGATAGGGAAGTAGCAGAACTAAGGATGCTGGTAGAATAACAAGAAGAATAGATGAGGCGACAAGCTAAGAATATGAACCGAATGATGGTCATGATAGAAGCAATAGCACACCCACCATCGGTTGTAAATCCACCAATCAATAACCCGTCCATCAGGGAAGGAGGCTGGTACGATGACTCAGAGATGCCAAGAGTCTAGGTTCCTAGAGTAGAGAGGGAAAGGGTGGAAAGGGAAAAGACTGACAAAGAGAGGATAATGGTCGAGAAGATCGAGAAGCTAGAAAGGGTGATGCATAAGGCTCAAGAGGTCGACACTTATCTGATGGAGTGGGAAGGGCTATACGATGGGGTTTGCAAGATGCTACCTGTCCATTTTAAGATGCCAGTCTTTGACAAGTTTGATGGAACAGGGAATCCTCGCAGTCATGTGAGGATGTGTTTTGGGGCCTTCGAGCCTAGCAGATTAAGCACCACCCTTATGGCTGTCTTATTTTAGCAAACTTTAACTAGAGCCGCTCTGTCATGGTATCTCACACTTGAACTAACCAAAACCTGAATTCGGGAAGAGGTGATTAAAGCATTTATGGCACAGTATGAGTATAATCAAGACTTGGATATCATAGTCCGAGATTTGGAGACCACTAGGTAGGGAAACAAGGAGTCGTTTGCTGAGTATTTGAGTAGGTGGAGGGGAAAAGCAGCTAAGATGGTGCAGAGGCCGTCCGAAAAAGATCAGATTCGAATGTTGATGAAGAACCTTCCAGTTGATTAACACCTTCACTGAGGTTTTTGACGTAGGAACAAGGATAGAGGACGTGATCCAAGAAGGGGTAATCAAGAAGGAAGAATAGTCGAATCGATATAGGAGGCCAAATTATGGGTCGAATGGGGGACATTCGGGGGGTCACTCTGGCCCTCCGAATGTCCCCCATTGGACCCATAATTTGGCTCCTATCCACTGACATCAACGCGTTAAGTGGACCAGAGAGAAAGTTCGACATAATGTTAAGGCAAGGAAGGGACAAATAGCCGAGGAAGTTTTTAAAATTGGGGGTATCACTGTTAACCGCCCTTGATAGGCTAGTGGTGAAAGGGCATCTTCGCCCTTTGGAGCCTCGACCCTTAACAAGTCCACTTCTACGAACCTTCTAAGAAGATCTCTACTGCAAATTTCACCAACAAAAGGGTCACTCTACGGATCGATGCACAAGGCTGAGGCATGAAATTCAGGACCTCATTGATAACAAGGTGATATCCGAGCCGACCGTTAAAGCTCCGAACGTTACTAGGAATCCACTGCCAAATCATCATGTCATACCATTGCTGTAAGGCCTTTATTTCTTGGTGATAGAGGAGCAGACCTTCAATCCATCTAAGCTAATCACTAAAACTGGGACACCAAGGAAGCCATATCAGATGCCGGGGAATCCGATAATCTATACTCTAGGGAATCAACTAGACTGGTGGGTTCAAGAGACTAGCAACACTGATGTAGATCGGGTAGGAGAGGACTTGTGGTATGAGAGCAATGGAGAAGAAACAAGGAAAGGGAGCTTGAAAGTTGTTTTTGAAGTTGATAATCTGTGGACAAAGGAAGAAGTCAGTCATCTAACCCAGTCAGGGAGACATTTTAAACCACATGAGCTGGAGAAGGATCACCCAGGGAGAGAATTGGATAAAGGGAAAGGGAAAATGAATGAAGAAGAGGAAGAAGATATGGTTTAAAGCAAATGAGAAAGACTCAGGCCAACATCACCATCTGGAGTTTGTTGATAGCTTCCAAACATCACTGGTAGGCAGCTCTGGATGCCTTGAACCAATTCGATGTCTCTATCAACAAACACTAGAAGACCTCATTGGAATGATGAGTACGATTTTGGCTCTAGCTATTACTTTTTCATCAGATGACCTACCCCCGGGAGGACCTGTTCACAATAAACCGCTATATGTCACTATTGAATGCCTGGGAAACACTGTGCCTACTTGTCTTATTGACAATGGGTCCGCTCTAAACGTGTGTCTTTCGAACAGCTAAGCACATGGGTTTGGATGAATCAACGTTTATACCATCTAAGTAGAGGGTGAGAGCGTATGACAACACTCATAGGACGGTCATGGGGATAATTCTCCTTCATCTCGCTGTCCAGCCTGTGGAAAAGGAAGCCAAATTTTAGGTCATTGACATTCCTACTTCTTTCAATTTACTGCTAGGGAGGCCATGGTTAGACAGTCTGGGTGCCATACCATCTACAGTTCATCAGAAGGTCAAATGTGTCTGGGGAGGCAACGTCTGTGATATTCTTGGGGATAGTTGGGTCCGTCCGTCTAAAGCTTCATCAAGCGTGCCAGTTTTAGAGGTGGAATTTCAGGAAGAGGAGACAAGTCTGGGAGGGTTTGAGTTTATTAACATGTTGGAAGAAAAGAAGTCGAGAGAGTTCCTGCTGTTGTATTTCGATTAGTATGCAAGTCCATTGGTCACCGGGATTATGAAAAAGATAGGTTTCTTCCCACGTATGGGATTGGGTAAAAATCATCAAGGCCTACCAAATTTTTTGAGAATCCCTACTTAGACTCACACTCATAGCTTGGGTTATCAACCATCGAAGAAGGAGCTGAGAGATAAGAAGAAGGCAATTGACGCACCATTGGACCCTTACCTGAAGACGCTCAATGGTTACTTTGTGAAGGAGGGAGAGGATTTCCCTTTTGTGGCTTCCTAGAACCACGGGTGGATCAGAAAGACAATTGTTTGAAGCCAGGGTTTAAGATCTTCTTCCCCCCACAAATTCTTTGAGTATCAAGACGCATATCTACAGGTGCTCGCGATGTCATCTACTGCTAAAGATTGGATTGGTGCGCTAGATGGCTCAATCATAAAGAAACTGTTGGGTGAAGAAATCACAAAAACCGATGGAATAGGCCAAGAAGGGGTCGTGGAAGACAAGGCTAGAAAATAACATATTGAGGGATTGGTAGAAGAGGTACAAGATGAGGAGGATGATGTGAAAGAACCCGAAAAAGAAGAGATGGAGGAGATTACCAAGATAGGAGATTCGGAAGAATGCTTCATCACCGATCTGGGAGGAGAAAGCAAGAAGGTGTTGGTTTTCGAGTCTAGTGATAGGTATCCCCCATACCTACAGTCTATATTGGCCCGAATGAGGCGTCTTTGAATTTCCATGCTGTTGTAATCACTCCAAAGAAAATCATTGAAAGTGTGACTAATTCTGCCTACTAGAATGCACTTAATGAATGTGATGAATGTGATAATCATGAAATATCAAATGAATTGCAAAAATTAATTAGAAAAGAAAAAGAATCAGCATGTAAAATTATTGAGAACACTCTAACGATTAATCTAGGAAATGAAGATAATCCTAAAATGTTTTTATTGGCTCTACACTTAGCAAAGAGGAAAGCAAAGAATTAATCAATCTATTAAGTGAATTCAAAGATGTTTTTGCATGGTCTTCTAGCGATATGCAAGGTATCGATCTAGAAATAGTCCAACATCATATCCCCCTCTTTTCTAATTCAAACCCTGTAAAACAAAAATTGAGGCAAACAAGGCCTGAATGGGCACTGGATGTCAAAAAGGAAGTTGAAAAGTAATTGTGAGCCGAATTCTTGATGGTCACCGAGTACCCAGTGTGGATTGCCAATATAGTGCTTGTCCCAAAAAAGGACGGTCGTGTTAGGGTCTATGTCGACTTCTGAGATCTGAACATAGCCAGCCCTAAGGACAATTTCCCTTTACCTCACATTGATGTGTTAGTGGACAATACAGCGGGACATGAACTCCTATCTTTTATGGATGGGTTCTCAGGGTATAATCAGATTCTAATGACACCTGTGGATTGGGAGAAAACCACTTTCATCACACCGTGGGGCATATACTGCTATAGGGTGATGCCGTTTGGGCTAAAAAATGCAGGCACAACTTACCAGCGAGCCACTACGACGTTGTTGCACAATATGATCCATAGGGAGGTAGAAGTATATGTGGATGGTATGATTGTAAAATCTAAGGAGAGAAAAGCACACTTGGAAGCGTTGAGAAAGTTCTTCAGAAGGTTAAGAGAATTTAGAATGAGGCTGAACCCTCAGAAGTGCAACTTCGGAGTCACTATTGGAAAGTTGTTATTGTTTCTCATCACTCAGAGAGGGATAGAGGTGGACCCGACCAAAATAAAGGCCATAGTCGAAATGCAGCTACCCAAGAATGAGAAGGAGTTAAGGGGATTTCTGGGTAGAATACAGTTCATAAGCCGCTTCATCTCAAAACTTACCCTAACATGTGATTCTTTATTTAAGCTGCTTAGAAAAGGAGAGAAGTTCGAATGGGATACCTTATGCCAACAAGCCTTTAAATAGGTCAAAGCCTACCTTCAAAACCCACCTGTCTTATCACCATCCGTACCCGGAAGTCCTTTACTGTTGTACCTGTCTGTGTCCGAAGATTCGATGGGGTGCATGTTGGCCCGAGAAGGAGAAGAGGGGCACGGGGAAAGAGCCATTTATTATTTAAGCAAGAGGATGACCGGATACGAGCTGAAATACTACCCTTAGAGAAAGCCTATTGGGCCCTAGTCTGGTGTACCCGTCATCTTAGGCATTATATGTTAGCCTTTCCTATAATCTTGATCTCCCGAATGGACCCACTTAAATACCTATTTCAAAAACCTATTTTAACTAGTAGAATCTCCCGGTGGACCATGATGTTGGCTGAATTTGACATCAAGTACATCACATCCAAATTCGTGAAAGGTAGAGCTGTTTCTAAATACCTAGCCGACCTTGCCATAAAATCCAGAGAAAGCCAACCAACTGGGCTACGGGGTGATTGGAGGGTGAAGCATGAGAAATTGAGACCCTTCCACGATTATCTGGAGAGTTTGATGGTGCGGTTCAAGAAAATATCATTCTATTACCTTCCTAGAGAAGAGAACCAACTGGCTGATTCCTTAGTAACCCTAGCCTCAATGATACAAATCCCTTCAGGAGTCACCATGATCTCGCTATCCATAGAAATAAGGAACGTTGCATCATTTGATGGTCGCAGCCCTAGAAAATAAAGGGGAAGTGCCTTAGTATGAGGACGTTTAAAAGATCATTCAAGAAGGAGAATACCCCGGGGGAGCCTCAAAAAAGGACACGAAGGCAATCCAGAGATTCTCTGCTCAATTTGTGATCTATGCTGACAAACTGTGGAAGAAGTCGTATACCGGGTATAATTTGGAATGATTGTACGGCAAGGAGGCGAAGAGAATGATGGAAGAAATACATGAAGGAGTTTGTGGACCCCACATGAACGGGTATATGCTGGCAAAGAAGATAATTCAACAAGGTTATTACTGGATAACCTTGGACAAAGACTGCTGTGAGTATGTTAGAAAATGCCATAAGTGCCAAATCCATGCAAATTTGAAGCACACCCCGCCATCTCAACTCTATAGCATGACCACTTCCTAGCCATTTTTCGTTTGGGGCATCGATATCAGCGGCAAAATAGTTCCGAAACCTTCCAAATGGCACCGGTACATAATTGTGGCAATTGATTACTTCACTAAGTGGGTAGAGGTTGCGTCATACGCAACTCTGAAAGCTAAGGGTGTGATAAACTTCATCAAGAAGAAGATAATCTGCAGATACGGGGTTCTAAGTGAGTTTATTTCAGATCACGACAGTCATTTCCAAGGGGAAGTCATCCTACTATTAGAAAAGTATAAAATCACCCGTCATCAGTCATCTCCATGTAGACCGCAAATGAATAGGGCAGTAGAAGCGACGAATAAGAATGTCAAAGCAATCTTGGGGAAAACAACGGACACATATAAGGATTGGTATGAGAAGCTGCCATTTGCACTATGAGGATACCGGACGTCCGTGAGAACTTCTACAGGAGTTACACCGTATTCGCTGGTTTATGGGATGGAAACCATCCTTTCCGTCGAGGTGGAGATACCCTTTCTAAAGGTTTTGGCCGAATGTAAAATAACTGAGTTAGAGTTCACACGGGTAAGGTATGTGGAATTGATGTTGCTCGATGAGAAAAGATTGGATGCAATAAGCTATACTCGGGGATATTAGAAGAGGATAGCTTGTTCTTTCAACAAAAAAGGTCCACCCAAGGAAGCTTGCTGAGGGTGACCTGGTTCTCAAAGAATTGAAAGTGCCGGTGTATGACCCCAGAGGAAAATTCAAACCCAACTAGGTCGGGCCATACATAATTAAGACTCTCCTCTCTCGAGGAGCAGCCTATCTTATGGACCTAGACGGGGTTGAATTTAAACAACCAATTAACCTCGATTGCCTCAAGAAATACTTTGCTTGAAACCACTTCTTTGAAAACCTCCTACGTTAATGAACTACACTTGACCTGATTCCCGCTAAGGGATACGTAGGCAACCTACTCGGTTCGATCATTAATAATTGCTTGAGTGGCACCCTCTGTCAAGCCTTAAACCGAACTACTGCAGACTTGATACCTGCTCGGGGATAAGTAGGCTGGCTGTTAAAAGCTTTTGGTCCATGAAAACCTAAAGAAAAACCTTGCTAAACTAGGGGCAAACTAGCATTTGCCGAAAATAACTTTGAAGCCCCAAAACCAAGGGCAAACTTTGTTTGCAATCTGAAGAACCCAGATATTTACTTTAAACCCGTCTCTGGATCTCCTGGCTATTAAAATAAGTACCATAAAAGAGCAAATGCAAATTCATGGTATAGAGTGATTAAAACTTTAGGCGAGATTTAAAGAAAAATGATAGAGAGCCAAGAAAAGACATTAAAACGAGAATTTTCACGAATGGATTAATAAAAAAAGTGAGCACTTTGATTGAACATACTAGAAAATTTTTTTAACAAGAACACTCTTTGGGAGGAAAAATAAGAAAATCACATTCAAAAGCGTAAAGGATAGGCAGGACTTGTCTAAAATTTCGTAAAATAAAGCTTTGTCCTATCGTTTTTACTTTCATCCATGCATGTCTACGAAGTCTGTCTCTAGACCAAAGTTTGGATCTGAAGAAGGTACTCAGTAGTAGGCCCGACCGATGCAGGAAGCCTTCAGAAGGGAGCTGACACCCCTGTCATACCAAGCCTTGGTAAATGCCTTCCCAATGGAAGGGCGCATGATCGAACTCCTCGTAAAGTCTACAGTAATGTCCTCAGCAACGTCTTGGAGAAGTCCATACTGACGAACCACCTGGCCAGGAATATAGAAAGTGGTAGCATGCAAACTAGGTAGCCAGATGTCAAATCGCCCGAGAAGCCGTACTGCAACAGAATGACAAATCCACTACAGGCAGACCCAAAGATATCACCAGCCAAAAGGCATCGGAGCCAACCAAGCCAAGCATCGGCAGAATGGAATAAGCAGTGAACCTCCATATGGTTGTAGGGAAGGGGCTCACAAAGGTGTAAGGGGTGTATGAAGAGATCAAGGCATTCTATAAGCCAAACCTGTAAGACAAAAGGTGCTCCCGAAGATAACATGGCCCTGGTAGTATGAGCACAATTCAAGCCAATCAAGGTCTCACCAAGGTTCAACATGATGGAACTTTTCATCTCCCTTAAACCACAAGCAATAGGTATGAGAATGTCAAAAGATGACTGGAAGAGGAAGTAAGAGAGCAAGGCCATCGATAATGCACTACGCCGAATGACTTGATACCCACCATCATAGGGATTCCCCATTGTAGAGTGCCAATCTTGGATGAAAGAGCCCGCTGCATTTTGAGATATATGAAGGAGGACAGCAAGGTCCCCGATATACCCGGCCTGCACTAGGGGAACTATCGAATCCGCAGAGGGATTAGTGTGCAGAATGGACCTAAACTCCACAAACAAGGGGCAGATCTCCTGGGAACCAAATTGAAAGATGTGGAGAGAGGGATCCCAACACCGAATAGCAGCTTGAAGCAAACCTTTGTTTAGAATCATCCGTTGGAAAGAGAAGAGGTCATTCAGTCTAAAACACTCAAAGTTGATCATGTCGATGCCAGAGAGAGTACCTATCCACGAAAAGAGAATTTGGGAACTAATGGGGGCCATATGAGAGGGAAGTGAAGGCAGGAAAATATTATTTTGCGGAGTGTTGATGAAAGGGGTTATAAATAGGAGTAGATTTGCCCAGAACACTGGGCGGCACTTAATAAAGTATACCGGCTCCCGATGAAGTGTCGTGCAGTAGTCCGTAAATGTCGTACGGCATTCACTGACTGCCGCTGCGGCATCCACTAAGTGTCGTTCAGGCCTAACCGAGTACCGCGATGAGCTATATTTTGGCCAGGGTGTGTTTGTAATGTTTTCAGCCCACCTGCAAATAGAAAACTGAATAAAAACAATAAACGTGTGCATCATGCATCACGTACAGCAAGACCAAGCTATGGTCACATTCATCCAATTCATTCATTCATTCATTTATGCGAAAGAAAAAGTAATGAAAATAAAAAGAATGCACTTGTCGCAGAAGATTAAAAGGACCAAGCCATGGTCACACATACGATGAATAGTAGTAAAAAGCGAAAAAGGTAAAAACGTTCATAATAAAAGTGATGTGAATGCCAATCCTATCTCGGCTATCCAAGAGCCGTCATCCAAATAAATATAGTCATCCAAATAAAATTCTATCCTTTCCAGAGCACTTAGAAATGACAAAAATAATGAGTAGGGTCAACCCCGGCCCCGGCCTTGGGTCTGATGTGTGATGCATTTGAGGGGCTCCTCCTCTGACCCTGTCCCACTCGCTTTGCCTCTGCCCCCGCCTCGGCCTCCACCTCATCCAGCACCGCTATCTCTAGGAGCTCTGCTAAAATCAATACCGAACTGCTGAAGGCGCTGTTGAAGCTCCCACACTTGCAGGACCAAAGCTCTATTCTGTTCCTCCTGAACGGAGGAACAGATTGCATAGCCAAGTGTTATTTAAGGATCAAAAAATGCTAAAACAAGTTGAAAGAATTAGTAGAAGTTTTACCAGAGCTCTCGTGTGAGCCTAAGTAGATACCAACGCCCTGTCAGCCTGAATCAGAAAATCAATAAGGAAGATGTTAGAATATTAAAAGAAGGATGCAAATTTTAAACCAAAGGCAAGTTTCAGGGATTATCCTCCACTCTCGACCATAGATCCAATCTCTCACGCTATGAGCATAGAGCAAGCCCTTCTTCGTATAGTCTCGCGGGATGTGGTCGTACTGGAGTGGAATAGTGGGAGCGCCTACCTGGAATCGGGGGGTCGTGGTCATAACCTGCTCGACATAGGAGACTGTCCGGAGGCTCCAACTCCAAGGTGGTAGGGCTGGAGCCTGAGTCGCGGCAGGAACAGGCTACAAGGAAAGGAAGTGAATTCAATGAGAGAATATATATATGTGTGGTAAAGAACTAAAAGAAAGATTTAAAAGTTAAGAGAAACTTACTCGAGTCACTTCCATAAGAGGGAAGTTCTTTATCAGTTTGTCGACCTGAAAGGCGTTGTACCCATCGGGGGGCTCCAAAAATTTTCAATGGAGAGCCAGCCAAGGCGATTATAAGCGTTGAACCCTGGAGGGTATCTGTAGCTCTCATGGACTCGGGTAAAGGACGTGGTACACAGAATGAAGGAGCCGCCAGTGACTACCTGGTCACCCTCTTCCCTAGATATCACGCCTGAGTGTCTAGACCATCCAGTAATATCCTCTGTGGGTCATACCCAGCCGACTGCCGAATCCTCGGAGAAGCGATGGGAAGCACATTGAGCCAGGGCTACCATCAGACGTGTGGCTCTCATAGATTTGTCAGGAAATTCTTAAACAAGATGAAGTCATGAACCCTGGTCTTCCGCCTGACCCGCTCCTTTGCTCATCTCAGTCCCCAGGGCATGATGAGGTCATCCGCTCATCACGTCTCAGGCGACATCATCTGTTGATACTCATGAGACCAGATCTGTAAGAAAGAAAGAAGAACATAAGTCTCAGTGTACATAAATAAGGAAATTGGAAGAATTCAAGGCTTGATTTCAAAGTAAGAATTAATAAAAGGAGAGATGTACCTCCAAAGCCCTCCAGAAGCCGTCGGTGGAGCACGGGCGATCCCGCGAAATGTCCCCCATATGCTTGTATAGGATGGCTAATCATACACCAGCCCAGTTATACTGGTAGATCTGTCCCATGTGCTCCAGTGACCCTACCAGTGCCATGAAAATTTGATCCCCCCTCATGCTCAGTAGAGACCACCCCAACATGTACATGATGAAGCCTCGGGCCATCTGCTCGTCCGTTAAGCCCTGCTGGCCCTTAAATGTATCCATAAACCATTTAGTCGTGATCGTGGTATCCTCAAGAATGACTCCCAATAGTGGCAACACCCAATCCCACTCTGTCACCTATCGAGGTAGCGGAGGCACTCCCTCCTGAAGGGAATCCCTGTGATCATGCTAAAATCCAGCGGGGTCATGCTCATCTCCCCAAACGAGAAGTGAAATGTGTTGGTGGTATCCCACCATCGCTCGGAGAGAGCATGAATCTATTGCAGGTCATTGGAACTCTTCTTCAAGAGTTTGACGAAGTGCCCAAAGCCTGGCACGTCAATGTAACCCCGCACAGTCCCACTCAACTCCTCATACCAAGCAGAGCCATGGGCCAGGCTACCATGTCCCTTCACCACACTGGGCTGGAGCTGCAAAAATCACAAGATGGAGTGTCAGGAAATAAACAGGTGAAAGAAAAAAGAAAGTAAAAGGAAATAATAATAATCATAATGAAAAATAAAAAAGGAGTGATAATAAAGGATGAATGAATAATGAAAGGGTGCAGAGGAAAACATTTAAAAGTACTTGAGAGATTTCACAAAGTTTAATGTCCACATTCTTGAGAAAACATAAGGTTTAAAAGAAATAAAGGTTCAAAAGTATACAAATCGAATTTAAATAAATAAAAGAGTGCTTGGAATGTTGGGAAAAATTCATGAGCATAGAAGTCATTTTCATGAGGGAATGTGTAAAGCTTCGATTAAAATGCATTACATTCATAAGTCTTGTGAAAAATGGAAAGGAAAATAATAAAGCAAGTTGAGGGACGGTAAAAATAAATGGATAAGCACCGATGCAATTGAAACGCTCGAAAATTCTACAAGAATAGCATCTCCATTCACAAGAAGGCATGTGAAGTTGTGTTGATTGTGCATTGCATTCATAAAGTTTACAAGGAAGAAGAATCGCAAGAAAAGGAACTAGAAGAGGCATGTATACCTCCGGTCAAAAGGCCCTGGCAGATAGGTGATTGTTCGAATCCCAGAGCAAGAATGTAAGTTCAGGATGATGAGTACTTGGCCTTCTCTCTGCTACCTGAACCACTCGCCATATCAAAATAATCTATGAAAAAGAGAGTGAACTGAGAGTTAAACCTTCGAAAGAATTCAAGAAAACAACGAAAATAAAATTTTTTTGAGATTTTGATCAAGAGGAACTGACTTGTAGATCCTATAGATCAATGCGAGAAAAGGGAGAAAAAT
Source organism: Hydrangea macrophylla (assembly GCA_033977485.1). NCBI lineage: Eukaryota > Viridiplantae > Streptophyta > Magnoliopsida > Cornales > Hydrangeaceae > Hydrangea > Hydrangea macrophylla. Next base: position 14,066,848 of record CM066998.1, on the reverse strand, counting down.
CTCCAGAGGATGTCAGATTAGAGAAGAAACGAGAATGGATTGAAAAATGAATTGAAATATGCGTATAGGCAGACTATTACTTAAATGCAGCACTCGATTTTTGTGCACGGCATTTGATGAAGTGTCGTACGGCACTCGTTGAATGCCGCAGCGACACTCCGAGAGTTGCGCACGGTAGTCACGGACTACCGTTGTTTTAAGCATGTGCCGCATTTGAGGCAGTTAAGAGATATTTTGTTCCCCCCAAAATTCAAAATTGGGTCCCAAAAATTGAATTGAAACCCCTGAAATTTGCCCTTATTACACTTTTGGCCCCCAAAGATGACTTCCAGGACCGTATTGGTTCCCAAATTTGGAAAATTAAAATAAATTTGAGTCTGTTCGACTCCAAGTTTTGAAAATTGAGAGAATTTGAGTCTATTCCACTTTATGTTTTGAAAATTAAAATGAATTTGAGTCAGTTCGACTCCAGGTTTTGAAAATTGAGAGAATTTGAGTCTAACTGACTCCTGATTTGGAAAATTGAAAAGAATTTGAGCTTGTTTGACTCCTAAATAATCTGAATATGTTTTACTCTTAAATTTTAAGAATATAACAGATTTATATTCTCAGTGCTCGCAACAGATTTGCGTTGCCCCTGCTTTTGAGAATATAACGAATTTATATTCTCGGTCCTCGTAATAGATTTGCGTTGGCCCCGCTTTTGAGAATATACGGATTTATATTCTCGGTCCTTACAACAGATTTGCGTTGGCTCTGCCTTTGAATATAACAAATTTATATTCTCGGTCCTCGTAACAGATTTGCGTTATAACGGATTTATATTCTCGGTCCTCGCAATAGATTTGCCTTGGCCCCACTTTTGAGAATATAACTGATTTATAGTCTCGGTCGTCACAATAGATTTGCGTTGGCCCCGGTTTTGAAAATATAACGGATTTATATTCTTGGTCCTCACAACAGATTTGCATTGACCACGCTTTTGAGAATGTACCAGATTTATATTCTCAGATCTCGCAAGAGATTTACGTTGGCCCCACTTTTGAGAATATAACGAATTTATATTTACAGTCCTCGCAACAGATTTGTGTTGGCCCCGCTTTTGAGAATATAACAGATTTATATTCTCAGTCCTCACAACATATTTGCGTTGGCCCCACTTTTGAAAATATAACGGATTTATAATCTTGGTCCTCGTAACAGATTTGCGTTGGTCCCGGTTTTGAGAATATAATGGATTTATATTCTCGAATCTCGTAATAGATTTGCATTAACCCCGCTTTTGAGAATATAACAGATTTATATTCTTGAATCTCGCAACAGATTTATGTTGGCCCTGCTTTTGAGAATATAAAAGATTTATATTCTCGGTCCTCCTGACAGATTTGCGTTGGCCTTGGTTTTGAGAGTATAATGGATTTATATTCTCGGTCCTCGCAACAGATTTACGTTGGCCCCACTTTTGAGAATATAACGGATTTATATTCTCGGTCTTCGCAACAGATTTGCGTTGGCCTAACTTTTGAGAATATAATGGATTTATATTCTCTGTTCTCACAACAGATTTGCGTTAGCCAGTCTCCGAGAATCTTCTCTGGTTACCGCACCACGCATCATGCAATAAACACATGAAATAGAGCAAACATATCTGACGAGGCCGAAGGGCTGTGGATTTCTTTCAGAGTAAACATATTTGATGGGGCCGAAGGGCTGCAGATTTCTTTCTGAGCAAACAGATTCGACGAGGCCGAAGGGCTGCGGATTATCAGAGCAAACGTACATTGGCACCGGGGCCTAAGTCGCGAAGCACCGTCCAGTCGATTGCGATTGTCTATACGCTCATGAAGCATCAACCTGAGGGTTTCAGGAACTCAGAATTCTAGTAGCAACTCACCTTTAAGTTGAGTCAACTATGAACATTAGATAACATAGAACATAGACTGCATCTAGGCACGTCGGGATGACTTGATCTCGAACCATGTCATTTGTAGAGCATGAAATTGCACTGACCACCGTCATTTGCATAAGCACGTGTATCACGATAGGATAGGTTCATTCATTCATTTGGCTACTTGTGTTTGTGTGTTTGATCCTTTCCCTACTACGTCTTGGTCTGATTCTTGAGTGGATACGTAGGCAACTCACCATTGAGCACGACCAACTTGAACCTTGATGTGCACTTGTTTACTTTTTGCAACTTATTTTGTTTTTACCTAAATCAGACAGTTTGGTCAAAGGCTTGGCTTCACACAGGCTTCGACATTCATATATGACACGTGTTGCTCCACAAGCTTTGTCAAAGAGGGGCAAACTATAGACACCCCAATTTTGACCAAACATCAGAAAAAGGGGAGTATCACCTCTAAGATCCAATGATGACAATCTCCGTCTAACTTAGGGCTTCCAAAGATAATTCAAGCTCTTCAAAAGGTACTTCAATTCAAACAAAAACAAAGTGAAGGGAGGAAAGAGAAAGAAAAAGTAAGAATAGAGAAAACGGCACATAGCATACTTTAGCGGCACTCTCGGGTTACCGGTATGGCACTCTCTTACTACCGTTCGGCAGTCAGTAAGTGCCGCAACAGTAGTTAGTGACTGCCGCCAATTTCATTTAAGTGTCGCAAAATTTAAGGCACGGTAGTTCCTGGTCTTTTGATAGATTCGGACATGGTCGACTGCCGTATGAGAGCCAATTCTTCGTACCTTCCCTTAACCAATCCTATTCTACAATTTCACATTCTTCCATCACACGCAGGGACAGTAGTTCCATCTCGACCGAAAGTACTACTTCCTTGCCATATACCAATGAATAAGGAGTCGCTCCTGTAGGTGACCTTATCAATGTTTTGTATCCCCAGAGCACAAATGGTAGTTTCTCATGCTAGTCTTTGTAACTATTGGCCGACTTCTGTAGTATGGCCTTGACATTCTTGTTTGCAGCTTCAACTGTCCATTAGTTTGTGGCCTGTATTGTGACGACTTGTGATAAGTGATTTTGTATTCCTCAAGCAGATCCTTGACTTCTACTTTGAAATGACTTTCGCTGTCTGAAATGATCTCATGGGGGACTCTATAATGGCAGATGAGATTTCTCTTAATGAATTTGGCCAATTCCTTGGCCCCCAACTTGCTGTAGGATGCGGCTTCTACCCATTTTGTGAAGTAGTCAATGGCCATCAAAATGTATCGATTCCCGTTTGAAGCCTTTGGAGTAATTTCGCCAATGATATCGATTCCCCAAGTCGAGAATGGCCACGGGGAGGTCATACTATAGAGCAAAGATGGCGGTACATGCATCATTTTTACATGGATCTAGCACTTGTGGCACCTTCTCACGTATTCACAACAATCTTTTTCAAACGTTATCTAATAGTACCCTTGTCTTACGATCTTTTTGGCTAGCATGTGACCGTTCATGTGTGAACCGCATACCCCTTCATATATTTCTTCCATCATCCTCCTGACGCCCTTCCTGAACAAGCAAGTCAGGTTGTGACCATTGTACCCTTTCTTTGATAATTTTCCACTACAAATGATGAACTGTGCTGCAAACCTTCGAATTGCTCTTTTATCTTTCTCAATAGACTTTTGGGGGTATGTTCCCTTTTCTATAAAGTTCCAGACATCCTGATACCATGGTGTTTCATTCTCTTCTTCTTTGATTGCAGCGATCATGCTAAATGACGGTTCGTATCTTTGCTCGATTACCAGAGGCATCATTTTTACCCCTACAGGGATTTTGATCATAGAGGCTAGGGTAGCCAATGAATCTGCTAACTAGTTCTCTTCTCTAGGTAGGTAAAAGAATGTTATGCTCTTGAACTATTTCTTGAGACCATCGAGATGGTTATGGTAGGGCTTCAACCTCTCTTATTTCACCTTCCATTCTCCTGTGGCTTGTGACACAATGAGATCTAAATCTCCAAAGACATCCAACTTTTGAACTCTCAATTCTATTGCCGCTTCCATCCCCAGAATGCATGCCTCATATTCAACAGTGTTGTTGGTGGAGTTATAATTGAGTTTGACTGCCAGTGGGGTATGGTCCCCATTTGGCGACACCAGGACCATACCTACTCCATATCCTATCATGTTCGCTGCCCCATCAAAGTACAACTTCCACTGTTCTTCTTTGATGTCCATGATATTCTCGTCCGGGAACGGTAAGTGTCCATTTCTTCAAAATCAACAGTGTGTTATGCAAGATGCTCAGCTATAGTTATCCGTTTTACTGATTTTCTTGTCACATACTTGATATCGAATTCAGATAGTAGGAGTAGCCAACGGGATATACGACCGATTAGGGCGGGTTTTTTGACCAGGTATTTTAGAGGATCCATGCGAGAGATGAGCACAATTGGATAGGCCAGCATGTAGTGCATTAATCGGCAGGTGCACCAAACTAAGGCCCAACATGTTTTTTCAAGGGTAGAGTAACTGAGCTCATACCCAGTCATCCTCTTGCTAAGGTAATATATGGCTTTTTCGGAGTGGGTTTCTTCTCCTTCTTGGGCTATCATGCAATCCATGGCATTTTCGGAGACAGATAGGTAAAGAAGTAAGGGCTTGTGAGGAATGGGTGGTGAAAGGATGGGCGGATTTTGAAGGTAGGCTTTTATTTTGTCGAATGCAGCTTGGCATTGGTCATCCCATTCTCCTTTCCTCAACAACTGAAATAAGGGATCACATGTAGTTGTGAGCTTGGAAATGAAGCGGCTGATGAATTGGACTCTTCTGAGGAATCCCCTTACTTCTTTCTCATTCAGTGTCGACGCCATTTCTTGAATTACCTTGATTTTGGAGGGATCAACCTCTATCCCTCTTTGTGTAATGAGAAAACCAAGGAGCTTTCCAGAGGTGACACCGAAAGTGCATTTCTTCGAATTCATCCTCATCTTGTACCTGCGTAATCTTTCGAAAAACTTCTCCAGTGCCACCAAGTGCCCTTCTCTATCCTTGGATTTCATGATCATGTCATCTACATATACCTCCACCTCATTGTGAATCATGTTATGCAGCAGAGTGGTGGTGCCTCTTTGGTAGGTTGCTCCAGTGTTCTTGAGTCCAAAAGGCATCACCCTATAATAGTAGGTCCCCCAAGGTCTGGTAAATGTCATCTTTTCCCAGTCTTCTGGTGCCATTAGAATATGATTGCACCCCAAAAAGCCATCCATGAATGACAGTAGCTCATGTCTTGTGGTGTTATCTACCAAGACATCGATGTAGGGAAGCAAGAAGTCATCCTTTGGGCTGGCTTTGTTTAGATCATGGAAGTTGACACACACATGAACTTTTTCGTCCTTCTTGGGGACTGACACGATGTTGGCAAACCATTCTAGATATTTTGTAACAATGATGAACCCTACCTTGAACTATTTTTTTACCTCTTCTTTGACCTTCAGTGACCATTCTGGCCTCATGCACCTCAGTCTCTGCTTGATAGGTTTAGAATTAGGGAGAAGGGGAATACGATGTTAGACAATGTCGGGGCTCGACCCAGGCATGTCCTCGTAAGACCAAGCAAAAACATCTTTGAATTCTTTTAGCAAGAGAGTCAATTTTTCTTTTTCTTCTTTATTAAGTGTTGAGCCAATTTGCACAATTTGTGGATTGTCTTTTTCACCTAGGTTAATTGGTAAAGTATCTTCGATTATTTCATAAGCAGGTGGTTTTTTAATTAGTTGCTTAAGTTCGATTGGGAGATCCTCGGAGGGATCTGTGCATTCACAAGTATTAGACACAGAGGAGTAAGCAGAACCATCTTTCATTTCATTCATGACAGGTGGAGTGATTACATCAGACAGTGATGGTCCCACAGTGGTCGAATTTGGTACAGACTCGATAATAGGAAGTACAGACTTTGGGAGAATAGGGGATAGGGAGACACAGACAGATGACTCTACAGCTTGGTTGCTCAGACCCTCCTCAATTGGCATGATCTGATCATCTTGGTTCTTGGCCCTCTTTCCTTACTTCTCTTCAGCAAACTCTTCCCACATTTTCTCGATGGTTGCAGTGTCTAGATACTTTAACCAGTCCTCCTCTGGGGTTTTCACAACTTTTTCAGGATAGAACAGATCTTGATAGGGGGGCCTTTCACAGTCAGTGAAGATCTCAAGCCCAGGGTGCCTTTTTCCAATGGTCTGATGGATCCATGGTTCAGGAAACCCAAAGTAGGGGAAATCATCCCCTTCCTTAATGAATTGCCTATTCAAGGTCTTGCGGTACAGTGGGAGACTCCATAGTCTCTTCTTCCATGGTTTTTGTAGCTTGATGTCCTCTTCGTTGGGCTTGTACCCTAATCTGAAAGTGCCTTTTTGTCCTTTAATCTGAGCGAACTCGCGAATCTCTTATTGGCGTCTGTCTAATCCTATTTTAGGGAAGTAGTTCATTTTGTGGACGATATTGACCACCATAGAGTGGACCTCTGGGAACCTATCACCATCACTAACCATATGGATCTTTTCCATGAAGAATCCTCCGATTTCTCCTGCTTCTAGTTCAGGTATTTGGATTTCAAAGACAGGAGCATAGCTTGGGAAGGGCTCATTTCCCCAACTATTGCCAAGGATAATTTTCATTGCTAACCAAAGATCCTACCCGTATTTGGAGAGAAATAGTCCCCATCACATTTCTTTTGGTGATATCGTAGGCTCACACGAATTGCACAGATGGTGTGATGTTAAGGATGCTGACCCCCAAGGCAGTGGCAGTTCTTAGAGCACAAACATTTAAGGAAGAGACTATATCGACCAGACAGAATGGCACCTGCTATCCCTTATATTCGACGGTGATGTACAGAGCTTTGTTATGCATAGATCCTTCTGGAGGCAAATCCTCATCGGAGAAGGTGATAACTGGATCAGGGGTAAGTATGCTTAAGAAGGCCACCATATCTTTTGGTACAGCATCGATGGGGACCTCAATTCCAGCCAAAGCATTCAACAGGACTTGTCTGTGCCAGTAAGATATTGCCATGATGTCCCACATCGAGAGACGTGCCTGAGTTTTCTTCAACTACTTTATCAATTCGTTGCCCTCTTTGATGACCTGATCCACTTTTCCTTTCCCCTTGTCCTTGGCTAGCCCTTTCCCCATAGTTTCTGTGATCTGTTGTAGACGCTGATAATGATGACCCGACCTAGTCAGATGATCAATCTCGGCTAGAGTAGGTCCTTCCACAGTCCTATCTTCTTTTAACCACTCGCAATCTATTCCCACAAATGATTTTTCTGGCTCATCCCATACGGAGACATCGCTTTCTTTGTTAGGATTGTACTATTTGAGATCCATTGCCCCTAGATCATCTTCTTCCAGGAAGAACAAATCTTGTTCATCATCTAGCTGCTGCTGCCACCCATCATCTTCTCCTTCAATCAGATGGACTACGGTAGAATCCAGGATGTTAATGCGGGCTAGGGGAAGTCCTATGGGGATTATGAGGGTAGAAGGATCAAAAGTAGTGGGGTCATATTCAATGAGGCTGATATTTTGGTGGTTTGATAGGGGATTTTGGGTGACATGAGGCTGCTTGGGAGGGGGCTCAATGATATTCTGGTCAATAAGTTCTTGGATATTATGGCAAAGGCGCATACAATCATCAGTGTTGTGGCCATGGGCTTGGTCTTAGGTGCATCTTTGGGACATATCACAATTGGGTTGTAGCGGGGTGTTTCGAGGCTAAAGGAGTTGGAGGTGGCCCATTTTGAGGAGGCGGTCTAAGGCTGAAGAAAGTGAGATTTCTATCTTGGTGGAATTGCGAGGAGGCATTTTCTGGAAAAGGTGATTGGAGGAATTTGCTTGGTTGGAAAGTTGGTATGGCCTAGGAGGGTATGCCATGGGTTGACTGCTAAGAGCATTGACATCCAGAGTGTTGCGGAGCAATTGGGCCTTTTCGACTAACTTGGGGGCTCTTCCTTCTTAATCTTTCCTTCCCTGATAGCGTCTTTAATTTGAGTCCCAACTTCAAACAACTCCTCAAAGGTGGAGATGGATTGAAAGAACAGTTTTTCATGACAGAGCGGCTGCATATTTCGAATTAACATCCTCACTTGTTCCTTCTCAACCAGTTAGTGGGTCATCTGGGCCATTTTATTTCTCCATCTGCCTAAGAAAGCAGAGAGGATACATTGTTGTTTTGCCGAGTAGTTTCCAAATCCCTGATTGTGACATCTAACTCTTGATTGTAGGAATAGTGATCAACAAATAGCATGTAGTTTTCTAGCAGTTTCAACTTGACAGGCTCGAAGAGCCCTTCCAGGTCTACCATGTAGTCATCAACCCCTTTGCTTTTACTCAAAACAGTTTCTAGCATGTCAACTTTGTCTATTTTCTCCTGGAACTTCTTCTCAAATGTAGGCGGTGGGACTCCTTGAAACCAATCTTCTTCCCCATTATTCTCAGAAGGTGGTACAAACCCTAGCGATGGTGGTGGCATAAAACCCAGTGGTGGACGGAACCCATGTGGATATTGTGGTTGCTGCTGTTTCAGTTCCTCTATGAACTTCAAGACTTGGGCCAGGTTGTCGGACTGTTGGCTTATGGTTGCTCCCAACTCAGTGACCTTGTTTTCCAACTCTTCTAGATTCATGCTGAAATAACTTGTCGGGTGAATTCTGACCAAACGATTGTCTAAATTTCTAACCCAGGATTAAGATCCCAGCTGCTAACTTTAAGAATCAATAGTGACCCTACAGATTTGAGAGGATCGTATCAAATTTTGGCAGTGATGACTTTAGAGAGAAAAATGACAGTGATGTTAACAGACGTGGATTTATTTGTGTACAGACTAACTGAAACAGTGCGTGCAGACCGACAGGAATAGTGCATGGAAATGAGACAAGCATGTAAATGTAAGCCCTAATCTATATGGTGCTCCTACTTCTAGTAGGTAGCAACTAAGCAAATAAGGTCTTAGCCATATAGAGTGTGCTAACCTTTCCTTTCAGTATGAGGTCTTAGCCAAGGGTTTCCAAGTCATTTTGGAAAGTTCGGACAGAGTTTTCGGGGGAAACTGGTTATATCTGGGATATATCTAGACAGAGTATCTGGGAGAAACAGGTTACATCTGGATATCTTGACAGAGTTTGTGGGAGAAACAGGTTATATCTGGGATATCTGGACAGAGTTTCTGGGAGAAACATGTTATATCCGGGATATCTGCACAGAGTTTCTTGGGAAAACAGGTTATATCTAGGATATATCTGGATAGAGTTTCTGGGAGAAATAGGTTATATGACAGGAGCATGTGATGATGGTGATCATACTGTCTAGCAAGTTTTCATATTCCTATGTCTTAGGACTGACAAACAAGGTTTGTGGTGTATATCTTTGTGAGCATGGAGCAGACATCCTTATCATGGTGCCTTTTCAGGTCAACTCAATGTGATCACATATGAGTGATTGCCTAGGGAATCATAAGAAAGAGCATCTGCCTCATGCCACATAAGCGTCTATATTGCGTAGGTAATTCCGTCAGGGCATACAGTAGTTATATCACATTGTCCTATCTGAAAAGATAAATGAACAGTTCTATGAAATGTTCTACATGAATCTATATGCAAAGGCTGGGTTTAGTCAAAAAGGGTCCATTGACGAGAGTTCCAATATACCGTCAGAGAGATAATACAGAAGTGTTTACTCTTTTTGATATACCGTAGAAGGAACAATATCAACGGTGACTTGTGCCCTGGCACAACAAGACCTAAACAATGTTAGCGCTACGTTGCAGACACAATTGGAGGGGGAAATGCAGGAGTGCAATGCGGTGAACCAGACAAAGTAAAAAGATGATTTTAAAGATGCTACTTATGAGTCAAACCTCTGTATTATTTTGTTTTGAAAATAAAATCCCCAGCACAGTCGCCATATTGTAGACACGCGGAATTCCACCTCTTTGTTTTAATTTGAAATTATTTTGAAAAGGATAGGAAAAGGTTTGTTGAAAATAGATACAGAGTCGCCACTTGGTCTTTGGGGAACCAAGAAACCCAATTTGACTCACCCAAACGGATAAAGTACACCTGCCTTTCATAACCAAAGAACTTGGCTCGGGGTTTTGGTACGAGAGAGGAAGGAGCCTTTGTTACGGCTAAAACACCCTCAAATCGCCCTGTCTCGTGACTTTCCTCAATTAGCATCCAAATAATCATCTTTTACTATGTTTGGTTCGACAATTAATACTATGATAGTATATTACATTTCATAAGAAAATTGAAATAGAAGATCAAAAGATAAGATATCATTCATAAGATCTAAGCCAAATATCACACAATGCAAAGTTAAAAGATCACACAAACAAACCTAAGGAAAATCGTCTAATCACATATCAAGTAATCAAGTTTTCCTAATCGAGGAAGGGACATGGATTGTTCTTGAAACAAATAATCAAAGAGATCAAAATATGCTTAGCAAGCTAGAATGATGCATGTTAATCTTTGGGAACAGAAGACCTCTCAATCCCCTGGACGGATGAGAAAGGATGATTAGATCGAGGGGAAGCATAGACGTGTGTTCAAGCTCATTCCTTATAATCTTCTTAGATTAGGGGTCACAAAAGCCCCAAATCTTGCATGGATGCAATGTATGATCCTAGAATGTGCAAAGGTTGTAGTGTGTTTGTGTACATGGACTTTCTAAAGTGACTTAGAAGTCTAAAATATGAGTGAATGCATGGAGAAAATCATCATGCGATATGTGCAAATATATTATGGACCACTTCCTAGGATATGAACTAATTTGAAGTACATATATGCATCAAATCAAAGGATAAAAGTAAAAGTATACTTGCTATGAGTAGTGGACAGGACAGTGACTTGATTTTGTGGAAATCGAAAAGTGGGGTTAGAAATGTTTTCAATGCATGATTGTTTATAAAAATCATCCTTATTGTGTCTAGAACACATATCAAAAAGCCAATCCTCAATAGCTATTGCAGAATGAGAGAAATCATATAAATAATAGAGGTTACTCAGAAACAGAGTTTGTACTGTCGACTGAAATGTTGAAAAATCTTAGAAAATGAAATATAAAGATCTAGAGGCCTATATTATACACAAAGTTCCCAAAGACACGGAAGTGCAAGGAAAAAATGAGTAGGGACAACTCCGTTTGGAAAACTTTTCTGTAAAACAAGTTAAAAGTCAACCAAGCTGCTGTGACTGCAAAACAGAATATCTGGATAGAATGTTTGGGTCCAAATGGACCACTTCCAAGTATTTTCAAGTTAAACCAAAAATCATGGGTGTTCTATAATGAGATAAGAAGACTTTTCTAGTTGTTTCATGTTAATACTTTGAATACTGAGTCCTACATAAATCTTTGAACTCAGATTGTTCACAGTTTTGAAGATTTTGGGAAGAACTAGGGTCTTATTCTTTGAAATCAAAATGAGGGGTTTAAGATTGGTTTTGAAATAGAAGTTTTAAAAGTATATTTTCAGCACTTAAATGGAGATTATGGCCACTTGAAATATCAACAATAGAACCCATATCAAGAACCTCCAAGATTGTTGGAGACATTGTTTTCATTTTTGAAGACAACTTCAAGAGTATATAGGAATGTATTGAATTTGAAATCATCATCTACCAAACATGTTTTGAAGGTCAAGAGCTACTATCCATAAGGATTCACTCACCTCAAACTTCATGTCATCATCTAGATGATGATAGACTAGTAAGTAAATAAAGAAAATAAAAAAGAAATGGGATTGAGGAGGGATAAGTATAATATGTAAACAAGCGAGTAAGTAATCAATAGATGATATTCAAGATGGTTTTGGACTTGTAGCTTAGTATTTCACTCATATATGGTGACTTTAGACATGGAGGAAGCTTCTTATCTCACAAATGCTAACTAAAATGGTGGTTGGGTGTATTGAATGTGAAGTAAATGGGAGTAATGAAGTAGAAAACAAAGTTTAGAATTTACTTTTTAGTTGAAAATCAAAGTAGGAAGGTTCTTTTCTCTCTATTCTAAACTTATCTCTACAACTTTCTCTCTAAAACTTTTCAAAGCTTGAATTTAACACCCTCTAAATGAGAAGTCAAGGGGGGTTTATATAGGCAAATTTGGGGTGGTTTGGGGATTTGAAGATTGCTCCCATTGGCTCAAAATGTCTGTGAAGAAGGAACTACGTCGTTTTGGTTTCAAATGTCCAGATAATTCCATTTAGGACCCCACAGGTCCCGGTATTCGCGAAAAGGCCCTATTTCTTCCAAAATTCACAGAAAATGCGTATGAACTCCAAACTAAGGTTGTGATATACTGTTGGAAAGGTAATGAAGTCTACATTACATAAACAAAAGTTCGGTGATAGATCCCTTTGAAAAGTTTTGTAGTATTCACGATAAAAGCCAATTTGATCACCTTTTCCATCGTCGGAAATTAATAATAAATTCATTTTAAATCCAGATAATATGTGCGATATACCGTTGGAAAGCTATTGACTGCTCGTATCCATGAAAAATGTTTGAAAAAATGATACAGCACTCTGGTTTCAAAGTCAACTTTTAGGTCAAATTAGTCAAACCGGGATTTCTAGGAAGTTCTGGGAGCTCCCAAGAGCTAACGTTTTTGTCTGATTTTCTTTTTAAATTGATTTTCATACTTTTCTCATGATCTAGAATGATCCCAGAACTTTTTGATGAATTTGGATGATTTTGGTCAAACCTTGGTCAAACTTTGGTCAAACCGGTCAACGGGGACTTTCCGGGAACTTTCGGGAGTTGCGGGGCTCTATGGGAGCTAACGATTTCATCCGATTTCGCTTGAAAACTCATTTTATGACTTTCCTTACGACATAGCATATTTCCAAAACTTTTGGTCCAAATCTGGGAGTGTTTCAGTTTTAAAGGGCATTTTGGTCATTTGTACCACTTTCTGAGCATTTCGAGAAATAGAACTAACTTCCCAGATTCCTTTTTGAGTCGTTTCTATCATTATGAACTACCAATATATGGGTCTCCTAAATTGGTAGCCGAAAAAAAAGGGGTGTCTACATGAGAAAGCCATATGGGAAAGAGAGGATGAGATTAAAGAGAAGCACCCGTCCTTTTTAAGGAGGGGAGAGATATAACACCCGCTCCAGCAGTTTATGTTTAATATTGCTTTAGCGTGCATAATCATGAGTTAATGTCAATTAATATGTTATGTGACACATGTTGGAAGTGGGTTTAACCCACTAAGGTGTTTTTGGGTGTCTAGTTGGGAACCCCAATTTGGCCAGTGTGGCAGTCCTAAGTTAGGACTTGTGCTGGTGGGTCCCAGTTGGATGGGACAATAAGATGTGGAATACTCTATGTGCCTAAATGTTTATTAAGGCTTAAATGATTTATTATAGTGCTAATAATATCATATCATTAGGTGGTAACCACTTTTAGGGTCAATTAGGGGTACCTTTATGAGCACAAATTGAACACGTTGCATAATTAGTAGGCTAACTAACAAATTCATATAATTATATGGGACAACTTATGGGACCCATGTGAGAGATAGAAAAATACCCATTTAGTTTAGGGGTGATTTTAATACAGTTTATTAAATAGTAGGGGCATAATTGCTAAACTAGCAAACTTGTCGGGGTTTCATAACAAAATGGAGAAACTTATAAAGTTAAGCCACCTAAGAGGATGACTCCTCATCCTCTTTTGCTCCATTTTTGGTTAGGATACAGAGAGAGAGATATAGGAGAGTTTGCAACAACGAAGACGACAATGTTCTCGAGGTGAGTCTAATTTGTTGGTACCAATTTCGTTTAGTTTTGTGATAGTCTTTCTATGACCTATTTTGGGGTTTAAGCTCATAAGTTGTAGTTTTTGTATAGGATTTATAACTGGATTATAGCAGGACCCTAATCTCACAAGTAGGAATGAAACCCAAGAGGTGAATGGTGTTAATTTTGATATTTGGATGATTTTTATGTTGGGTTCAACTATGATGCCAAAGCATGCCTAATTAGCTTAATTTAGCTTACTTAGTTTATTATTTGGCAAAATTCATGTTGTTAAATTAGACCCAATTTGATTGTGAAAGCATAGTGTGATGTTTAAATGAGCTTGTTGAGTTACCTATTTGGGTCAACGGAATTGCTAGTTCTATACCACTATGAGGTAATCTTTGTGGCGACAACCACGATCGCTAGAGGCCTATGGGATCCCACTTATGAGGGCCTGTGTCATGACTAGTCAAGTGGGCTTGGGGAATGGAGTCACTGGCTAGCCGGTAGTGGTGGGAGTGAACTAGTAATTTCTGGAGACTTTAGTTCTTTATAATATGTTGAATTGAGCATGTTCATTATCCACATTCATGATTAACATTATTCACTAAGAATATAGCTTATATATTGTAGTGGTTATTGAATAACCATCGTAGGTGATCGTGATAAGGAATCAGGGAAGTGAGCTGGGAAGTGGCTTGGCTAGCGTATGGGTTTTGGGAGTTGTTGTAACCTTGTTAACAGCTACTTGCCTTTTTAGTTCTAAACTTGCAATATAGTTGGAATCGATTTTTAATCTGGATTGTAGTACGAGTCATACTTTGATTAGTTCAAGACTTATGTAATATTTCTAGCTAAGTTTTATACTTTAGTCGAACGTTTATAATTCAAACTTTTTACTTAGAGAGGGTCTCTTGGGACTTCTTTAAACCTTTGGAAAATGAACTTTTGAAAATGTTTGTTGTTAGTTGAGGTTCTTTGGTTTAAACTTATTTTGAACTTGTTTTTGGAACTTTAATGACTTAAATTAAGCCTTGGTGGCGTGCCACGTGTCCTAGGATCATCTGAGTGGTTCCGAGCGTGACAAAAACTTTGGTATGTCGTCTGGTCGAACGAGTAGCTAATGGTATCTCGATCGAAGGTCTATTTTTGAAAAGGTTGTTGCTCCCTACAACTGATCAAATAGATCATGTATCCGAGGAAGGGAGTACTTATTCTTGATCGTGGCCTTGTTTAACTCTCGATTGTCAATACAAAGTCGAAGCGATCCGTCCTTCTTCTTCACGAACAACACTCGCACTCCCCGTGGAGATGTACTTGGCAGAATGAATACCAAATCCACCAACTCTTAAACTTGCTTATTCAACACATGAATCTCCATCGGTGCCATCTGGTACAAGGTTTTAGAAAATTGACAATGTTCCTAGTGCCAATTCTATACAAAAATTGATCTCCCTCTTCGGCGGTAATCCCACGATATCTTCGAATACTTTTGGAAAGTCTTGAACCACTGGTATCTGTGTCACATAATTCTTAGCGCTAGAACTCTCCACATTAGCCAGACATCTAGTTAGAAATGCATCACCCAAGGGGGTCGCACTAAAAATAGAAAGGCGCGCTCCCAGGTACGGAGAACAGGATCGACTTACTAGAACAATCTAACTTGGCATGATACTTCGTAAGCAACTTTATTCCAAGAATCACATTGAATTCTTTCATCGACAACATGACAAAATCTACAAGAAGAACTCAGTCTTCTAGGGTTGGAGTGTAGTCCTTGCACACCTTACTTAACTTAACCGACACTCTTCGGGGCAAAACAGCGTTAAGAGCACCTGGGGTTCTAATCCAACTTTTGAACAAATCTATAATGAGTTAAGAAGACTTTCCAAGTTGTCTCATGTTAATACTTTGAGTATTGAGTCCTAGATAAATCTTTGAACTCAGATTGTTCACTGTTTTGAAGATTTTGGGAAGAACTAGGGTCTTATTCTTTGAAATCAAAATGAGGGGTTTAAGAGGGGTTTTGAAATAGAAGTTTTAAAAGTATATTTTCAGCACTTAAATGGAGATTATGGCCACTTGAAATATCAACATTAGAACCCATATCAAGAACCTCCAAGATTGTTGGAGACATTGTTTTCATTTTTGAAGACAACTTCAAGAATACATAGGAATGTATTGAATTTAAAATCATCATCTATCAAACATGTTTTGGAGGTCAGGAGCTACTATCCATAAGGATTCACTCACCTTAAACTTCATGTCATCATCTAGATGATGATAGAGTAGTAAGTAAATAAAGAAAATAAAAAAGAAATGGGATTAAGGAGGGATAAGCATAATATGTAAACAAGCGAGTAACTAATCAACACTGCACCAGAATGGCCGATTTGTCACTGCTCGGGTAGGTGACAAAGGGCCTTTGTCACTGCTCTGTACCGTGACAATTCCTGGGGTGACAAAAAATCTTTGTCAATGATGCCAGCAGTGACAAACAATTGACAATTTGTTTGTCACTGCCCATTTTAAGACCCCTTAAAGGGTTAATTTCCTTCCCATTGTCACCGTGAACTGTGACAATAATTTTAAATTTGTCACTGCTATAGGCAGTGACAATTTATGTATTTGTCACCTCCTTAAACAGTGACAAATAGTGGTGACAAATTATCAAATTTGTCACAACTTTCAACTTTATGGGTTTGTCACTGCCATGTACCGTGACAAATTTTGCAAATTGTTTTTAAAAAAATTCATATTTCTTTTAATACATGTACAATTGTAATCCAAAACAATTTAACTATAAACAAAACAAGTTGCAAATTACAATCAAATACGAGTGCACTAATTAAACACCATTTGTTCAAATTAAAAAAAAAACACATAATTACAATCTATTCAAATTTGAAAATAGATTACAACAAATTACGGTCAGACCAACGAAAATAGCCATGATGGCTTTGCTTTTGTCTCTTTGCTTCATTTTGGCCTCCGTTGCTTCACTTTTGATGAACTCATACCATTGACTAAGAGGGATTTGCTCTTCATTCAATTTTTTTCATAATAATAACTTAGCACCAAGACTCATTGTTATATCCAGGAAGGGGTACCACACCCTGGTAAATGTAAATCAATTAAAGGAAAACATAGGATATGAGAGTGTCCAATTGCTAATACAACAACAAATTAGATCATGTGATTAGATTGAACAGTTCACACATTTTGGCAATTAATTTCCACAAAAGGAGTTTCTAGTTGCAATAGCATAGACTTCCCCAAAAAAAAAAACATTTTGATTTTCCATTCCAGTGAACAATTGTTCTTTGAATAAAAAGGAAATATTATTCAACTAGTAACTGGAATATCAAGTTGGTGACTTTGGACAACACCAATCATGGCAATTATTCAGCCTTGCTAACAACGACCACACAAACATCATGAAATTTGAATTCTAACATGATCCGTGATTATTTCATCTGAATCAAATTTCATATGTGATTTCAAACAAAAAAGTCCAAGAAATGCAGTTAACGATCCCAAACAAAGATACATTCAGAGTTCATAAAATAGATGTACTACAATTATCACAAAACAAAGCATATAACACACATATAATTTTTCATGTACATCTTATACATATATATATACACACACACACGCTAGGAGAAGGTACGCGTAAGGTGCGTGGTCATGGTATGTTTCCAGGTACATTGGATGAGTAACCTGTGTAGGAGGGCTAACGAATGCACGAAATAGGCGTAGAACTTGTAAAACTTAAAAGCTATAACTAAATGTCAAAAATTAGGCACAAAAATTCAATTCATGTATTTATAAATAAACCTCTAAAGTCTGAAATGAGCAGCATGGTTTAAACTTAAAAAATGCAAAAGCTATGGTAAGGTAGTAAGGGACTTGGGCTACAGGGAGTTTCAGAAATCCATCCTTAATTCACGCTTTGTTCAAACGATTGATGTGTAGAATGAATGTGGTGTTATTAAATGTCCTCATGTGACATGCAGACTCCTATTATGATACCCAACATGGAAGACCTTTGTTTACCACGGGTATAGAGTTTGTGCAATATCAGTAAACCCAATTTTCAAAAGGAGTTTCACATTTATGAAAATAAATTCAGCTTACCAGCTGTGTCATGCTATCAAATTCCTTCACAGCATTAGTGAACTTTGCAACATCTTCGTCATCAACTGCAGTAGCCAAATCCTACCGCAGAAGAGCAATTTTCCATATTAAGCTAAGTTTTTGTTAAGAGAATCAAATGTAAAAGATACAAGTTTTACAAAGCTGTAACATACCGACAGTAATCTATATACATGCATCCCAGAAAAAGTTGGATCAAGCTCCTGCAAATCCAAGCCCAGTGTTACAATACACCGAATCCATAAAGTGAAAGTGTAAGATGCTCCGAAAGAGTCAAAAATAAACCTGAGTTAGTCGCTGGAAATATTATAACACCTTTCTAGAGTTATTCCCTTCCTCTTTTCTAGAGTTTCCATTATATTTTACAAATTTTTAGTCACCAAGGTTATTTAAGCATGTGTAAGAACACCTGGAGAGAAATAGTTTTCCTTCTCATTTTCCTTTCCCTTTCTAGTTCCTTGTCTAAATCCATAAACCAAACATAGCCTAAGGAAATTGGTTTATTTCTCCTTTTCCTTTTCCTTCTCTAAGTCTACAAACCAAACATTGCTCGCTACTATGTTCCTATTATTTTCTTGATCTAGAAACTAAGAAGTTAATTAATTAACCTTTTGGTGAGATAGCGCTTAATCATAGACAAAGGCAATGGATCAATCCGAAAGACAATATTCGTTAATCTTAGACAAAGGCAATGGATCAAATCTGAGTTTGAAATTCATTCGGCTAAGCATGCAATAGCAGCAAATATAAGCAGAATCAATGAGAAAAATCCACAGTGCAAAGATTACCTTGATCCCAATGAACATCCGTTATAAAATGGTTGCTAAATTTAGTGATTTTTATGATAATTGGGGCAAACGAAATGAAATTCCTAAGCTATTACAATACAAGCATGATTAAGACATCCAAAGCGTAGTACCAAATAGTCATGGGTTGAGCCAACAATACAAGAATGATGATGGAATAGACATCAAAACATTCAAAGCATGCATAGAACCATGGTGATCATATTTGTCAGATTTCGCCCATTGTCTTCTTGTTAGTGAAATCATGACTTAGAGGTCTGATTAGTCCATGAAAATTTCCAGAGACACCCTTCTATAAGTTAAGAAGAGTCTCCAAAAAGTAGAACCTCATTTGCCTTCTTAAAACACGAGTTCTTTAATAAATGGCAAACAGGTTCCAGATTCAGGGACTGCATTTCCAGAAATTATAGATAATTCTAGAAAAATCTTCCAGAGTCCCACAAGGTACCATTGGAAAGATAACTCACTGAACTTTATAGGAAAAATAAAATCAAAGCTATACAGTGGGTAAAAGGACACTGGAATTGACAAAGTAGTCAGCTTTACAGTTCTGGAATTTTTACCTAACTTGGCTTGTGATGAATTAATGAGTGTGTGGTGATTTAAACCACTAAACATGAAGCTTGGCCTCTGGTTTCCTTTCAAACAAGTGTTAATAAACAACTTTTACTTAGAAATGAAAATCCAAAATCAATGGGAAAGAGGGGTTTTGAAATCACTTTTGAACACTACATGAAAGGTGCATATTTCAGATTTAAAACAGTGGCATCCAACCCTTAAAAGGTGATCTTAAAATGATTCTACCTCCATGAAACTCATACCATAGGTAGTTCATTAAGTTAGGATCCATTTCCAAAAAGTTGAATGACCATAGCTATCATAGAACTTGAGTTTTTGGGGCTCTTTTGTACTTGTTCTAGATCTGCGGACTACTTTCTTATGATTTTTTCAAAATAGAAGCTGAGCTCAAAAAAGGCAAGTAGCTTCAATGGTAAATGAAGTGAGCATAAGGCATCGCAATGGAAAACGATTGCAAAAGGTATCCTAACAAAAATAATTGAGAGGAATTAAATCCGGTTGAACAACCTCAGCTGTGAAAATAAGGTTAAAAAGTCAAAGAAATTTAATGCAAGTTAGAGACTGAAAAAGAAGAGAGAAACCAAACAAGAGTAAGAAAATTGTCAAATACTCCATGCTTCGACGAAAGACAACATTAAATAGACGGCATGATGATAAAGAATTATTAGGTATCGAGTAATGTGATTAACACAAATTTATTCATATCCAATATAGAAAGCAGAAATGTTATTACACACCGCATTCATTGCACTGTTCCAAGAATTGATTTAGTCCACTTTTTTCCAATCAACACAAATAGATTTCGTTACGCTTGAATCATTTGCTGCCTATGCGCGTGCGCATCCATGGCCTGTGCGCGTGCACCTGTGTTAGGGGCTGTTTAGGGGTTGAATATGGGCTGATTTAGCGGTTGATTTTGGGATGCTAGGGGCCGTTTTTGGGCCGCTAGAGGTTGTTTTTGGGCTGCTAAGGGCTGTGTTTTTGGGCTGCTAGGGGCTGTGTTTTGGGGCTGCTAAGGGCTGTGTTTTTGGGCTTCTAGGGGCTGTGTTTTTGGGCTGCTGGTCGCACATTTGATGTCACCGAAAAACCGCTTCCAAAACTTTCCGGGAAGGAGATACGAGAGAAGACTTACATTGAGCTGACTGGTGATTGACTTACATTCGCGAGGCACTTTCACAATGTAACCCTGCGTCACAATTTTGGTCTGCAACGCATGTTTGTCCCTCCTGTAAAACAACAAAACAGATGAAAAAACTGTGTTATAGATCTGAAATGGTTTTCATCAATTTCCTCTCTTGTATCTGTATATACATATATGTATATATATATGTATCTATGACGAAGGAAGACCTTGAGAGCTGAAGAGTAAGCAAAGAAAAAGTTTCGAAAAACATAGTTCCGATACATAGATTGATCATGAACTTGATTCTCTGCAAAGTACATAATAGTTAGGGTTTAACAACCTTTAAAACAAAGTTCCCCTTCCTTTCCCTTTGGGCTGATTTGGTAACTGTTAGGGGCTGATTTTGGGCATCTTTCACACGCAAAACGAGTTTGGTAAAGTGGTATAAAATCTCCAAAAACAAGTCAAAAGAGATGGATGTATAAATATCCAAATTACAAGGCAAATACAGTATACCATAGTGAAGTACATACATTTTCATAAACCACATCCTTTGACTTGTCCATCTGTGTATCACCTACACAACTATGCAAATATAGTGTACCAAAACAGAGAAGCATTAGAAGGCCCAAAAATAATCTAAAGTACATACCATCTGGCACTACACGAGAAACAACAAAATCGCCTAAAAAAAATCTGATAAACTAAATTCTTTACAAAAAAAGGCTCAACATAATTTCTACACGTGGACTACAAATTAGCATCCCAATTGTCAAGTGTCAACCAATTGTTTCTATTTTTTTTATTTTTAGAACAGTACTTTATTGATATATAGAAAATATTTTTGGATCCTATAACAAGCCCACTAATATTGCCAATAAACATCAATAATTTGATAATGTCAATAAAGCAAGACATTAATTAGAGCGCAATACTCAAAGTAGTTTCGATTAAAGGATAGAAACATGATTAGCTCTTATAGATATCAAGCTAATCAACGCCTAAAGATGCAACGATGAAGGTAAACAAGCCACTTGCTCTTTGCTTCAATGGGTAGATTATTTCAAATGGTGCCATCACAATCAAACAACTAAGAAAATCATGAGAATAAAATGAAAACAAACTTCAAATCCTGGAAATTAATGTTGAAAACAAACTTCAAAACAATTAACATGCATTTCATTATTAGTTTAGGCTAAAAAACATTTTAGTACCTCCACCATATAGCTTGTTCGTGCACACTTTGTTAGACCTTCTAGTCTTACCTGTAAAGAAATAAATAAACAAAAAAAAATCCATGAACAAACTGAAGAAATATTGCAAATGTCATAAATATCTGCAATATTTGATCAATAAACCTAGAAAAAAAAATGAATGAGTTAAAAATCAAAAGACTTTGCTAATTGAACAGTCCAACAATTTACAGAATGCAAAGCTTTAATTGACGATTGGGGTCACCAACCACTTCTTGCTCCACATGTAATATCTGGCAGTTCCTAGGAATACCATCAATTGCATGCATAGCCATGTACCTGAGAAAAGTTGTTTTCCTTGTACCAATTCTTCCAACAAGGCCTGAAACATTAAAATAGGGCAATTTAGTAAATGAAGGTAATGGTTGCAATTACAAAATTATTACAACACGGAAACAATTAAATAACCCCCACAAAAGATAAAGAATATTTTGCAGGAAAACTGAGCATAGGTCATTTCACTTTTTGCACATGGGACATATCACATGAACCAAATGTCCAAAGGATTTAAACACCTTAAAAACACTTAGACACAACAATATGGAGTATAACTTTATCAAAAACTTGTAGATAAAAGGATTTAAAAATATATTGATTTGTATAGAATGATCACAACATTGATCAACTTGAGCTGCACACCTCAAGCATATAAGAAATTGCACAAACTTCACATTTTACACAAGTTTTGTTCTTTAAGACATCTTGAGATTTAAACCACAAAAAAGGGCACCTGACTGAAATATTCTTTCTGCCATATATTTTCAGCAAATTTAAAGCATCACATAACAAAATCATAGCAGATCATTATCAACTCTTTCAGTGCAGCTACCAGCTAAATTGTAGAAGCGTATATAGAGTCTATATACTGCTTTAAAAGCACTCTAAAGACTAAATATCAAGAAATCACGAAAAAACATTGTCCGGTGGTAAAACAGTAAGGATTACTAGTGTTGCAAGTGTAGTTAGCTAGCAAAATAGCGGCATAGCATCATAATGTTTGAAGTAAATCACTCCCTGTATAACACAAATTTTCAATTGCCTTAATTGTTTAGACACCAATTGTGGAGAAGCGCTATGTTGAAACAGAAATCAAACTCACCATAGTGCCTTCCAAAAGAAAGTGTCACAGAGCAATCAACGATGAGATCACGACCACCCATAGAAATATTGAAGTTCTCCATATGTACATCCTTGACAGTTGGACCATTATCAACATTAGTGACATTCCTCTAATAATACACACACACACAACTACATCTCAAAGAAAATTGGGGAAAAAATTATCAGAAATTATTCAAAAAGAAAATTGAAACCTCAACAAGAAAAACATTAGATGAGAAAAGTACATTACCTACTGACGAAGAACTGAGCTACGATTACACAGCTAAAATTCCCAATAAATCACGTAAATCTCGAACACAATGATCTCGAACACAAAGATCAAACCTAAACTTCAATTTATCCAAGTATGAACATGAATGCAAGACTCAAAAGCATTTCTAGGGTATCTTGTATATATATATATAGAGAGAGAGAGAGAGAGGGATGCGGTGAGAGGGATCTCTAGAGAAAGAGAGAGGGAGGGATAGGGGGCGAGAGAGAGGGCTACGGTGTGAGAGAGGGCGATGGTGAGAGAGAGGTGGTCAGAGCTGAGAGAGGGCGATGGGGATCTCGAGATACGACCGAAGAGATGGTCAAAGCTGAGATGGGGGGGGGGGGGAAGGGGAAGTCAAGAAAGAGGCTGAAGGGTTTCTTGAGAGTGCCCTATAGAAAGTAAAGAGGGATATGGGAAAAGTTTTAGGGGGATATGGAAAATTTAGGAGGGAAAGAAAAAGCCCTACAAAATATTTCATTTAGGCTAGATTTGTCACTGTCAATAACAGTGACTATTATTGTCACTGCTATGGGAGGTGACAATATGTTACTTTGGTCACCAGCTCCAACTTGTCACTGTTTTTGCAGTGACAATTTTGTCACTGCTGAAGACAATGACAAAGTTAGCGAAAAAAAGGGTGACAAATTCGCTATTTTGGTGTAGTGCAATAGATGATATTCAAGATGGTTTTGGACTTGAAGCTTAGTGTTTCACTCATATATGGTGACTTTAGACATGGAAGAAGCTTCTTATCTCACAAATGCTCACTAAAATGGTGGTTGGATGTATTGAATGTGAAGTAAATGGGAGTAATGAAGTAGAAAACAAAGTTTAGAACTCACTTTTTAGTTGAAAATCAAAGTAGGAAGTTTATTTTCTCTCTATTCTAAACTTATCTCTAAAACTTTTCAAAGCTTGCATTTAACACCCCCTAAATGAGAAGTCAAGGGGGGGTTATATAGGCCAATTTGGGGTGGTTTGGGGATTTTAAGAGTGCTCCCATTGGCTCCAAATGTCTGTGAACAAGGAACTACGACGTTTTGGTTTCTAATTAATCAAATTGGACCCTTAAATTAATTTACAAAAATGGAGTGTTCTAGGGGAGAGTGTCGCTGCGGCAGTGGGCCAGTGCCGCGGTGGCACTGCTGCTCTGATGTCCAGATAATTCCATTTAAGACCCCAGAAAATGCGTATGAACTCCAGACTAAGGTTGTGATATACCGTTGGAAAGGTAATGGAGTCTACATTACATAAAAAATAAAAGTTCGGTGACAGATCCCTTTGAAAAGTTTTGTGGTATTCGCGATAAAAGCCAATTTGATCACCTTTTCCACCTTCAGAAATTAATAATAAATTTGTTTTAAATCCAGAAAATATGTGCGATATACCGTTGGAAAGCTATTGACTACTAGTATCCATGAAAAATGTTTGAAAAATGATATGGCACTCTGGTTTCAAAGTCAACTTTTAGGTCAAATTGGTCAAACCGGGATTTCTAGGAAGTTCTGGGAGCCTTTGGGAGCTCCCAAGAGCTGACTTTTTTGTTCGATTTTCTTTTTAAATTGATTTTAATACTTTTCTCATGATCTAGAATGATCCCAGAACTTTTCGATGAATTTGGATGATTTCGGTCAAACCTTGGTCAAATCTGGTCAAACTTCGATCAAACTGGTCAACGGGGACTTTCCGGGCACTTTCGGGACTTTCCGGGCTATCTGGGAGCTAACGATTTCATCCAATTTGGCTTGAAAACTCATTTTATGACTTTCCTTATGACATAGTATATTTCCAAAACTTATGGTCCAAATATGGGAGTGTTTCGGATTTGAAGGGCATTGTGGTCATTTGTACCACTTTTTGAGCATTTCGAGAGATAGAACTAACTTTTGGGATTCCTTTTTGAGTCGGTCAATCGTTGTGAACTACCAAGCTATGGGTCTCCTAAATCTGATAGCCGAAAAAATGGGGTGTCTACATGAGGAAGCTATATGGGATCTCAGATGAGATTAAAGAGAAGTACCCGTCCTTTTTAAGGAGGGGAGAGATATAACACCCGCTCCAGCAGTTTATGTTTAATATTGCTTTA
Source organism: Hydrangea macrophylla (assembly GCA_033977485.1). Taxonomy (NCBI): domain Eukaryota; kingdom Viridiplantae; phylum Streptophyta; class Magnoliopsida; order Cornales; family Hydrangeaceae; genus Hydrangea; species Hydrangea macrophylla. The sequence continues at coordinate 14,041,754 of CM066998.1, read as the reverse complement.
GCATGCATAATCATGAGTAAATGTCAATTAATATGTTATGTGACACATGTTGGAAGTGGGTTTAACCCACTAAGGTGTTTTTGGGTGTCTAGTTGGGAACCCCAATGTGGCCAGTGTGGCAGTCCTAGGATGGGACTTGTGCTAGTGGGTCCCAATTAGATGGGATAGTAAGATGTGGAATACTCTATGTGCCTAAATGTTTATTAAGGCTTAAAAGATTTATTATATTGTTAATAATATCATATCATTAGGTGGAGACTACTTTTAGGGTCAAATAGGGGTACCTTTATGAGCACAAATTGAACACGTTGCATAATTAGTAGGCTAACTAACAAATTCATCTAATTAGATGCGACCACTTATGGGACCCATGCGAGAGGTAGAAAAATACCCATTTAGTTTAGGGGTGATTTTAATACAGTTTATTAAATAGTAGGGGCATAATTGCTAAACAAGCAAACTTGTTGGGGTTTCATAATAAAATGGAGAAACTTATATAATTAAGCCACTTAAGAGGATGACTCCTCATCCTCTTTTGCTCCATTTTTGGATAGTATACAGAAAGAGAGATATAGGAGAGTTTGCAACAACGAAGACGACAATGTTCTCGAGGTGAATCTAATTTGTTGGTACCAATTTGGTTGAGTTTTGTGATAGTCTTTCTATGACCTATTTTGGGATTTAAGCTCATAGGTTGTAGTTTTTGTATAAGATTAATACCTGGATTATAGTAGGACCCTAATCTCACAAGTAGGAGTGAAACCCAAGAGATTAATGGTGTTAATTTTGATATTTGGATGATTTTCATGTTGGGTTCAACTATGATGCCAAAGCATGCCTAATTAGCTTAATTTAGCCTACTTAGTTTATTATTTGGCATATTTCATGTTGTTAAATTAGACCCAATTTGATTGTGAAAGCATAGTGTGATGTTTAAATGAGCATGTTGAGTTACCTATTGGGTCAACGGAATTGCTAGTTCTATACCACCATGTGGTAATCTTTGTGGCGATGACCACGACCGCTAGAGGCCTATGGATCGTACTTATGAGGCCGTGTGTCATGACTAGTCAAGTGGGCTTGTGGAATGGAGTCGCTGGCTAGCCAGTAGTGGTGGGAGTGAATTAGTAATTTCCGGAGACTGCAGTTCTTTATAATATGTTGAATTGAGCTTGTTCATTATCCACATTCATGATTAACATTATTCACTAAGAATATAGCTTATATATTGTAGTGGTTATTAAATAACCATCGTAGGTGATCATGGTAAGGAATCAGGGATGTGAGCTGGGAAGTGGCTTGGCTAGCGTATGGGTTTTGGGAGTTGTTGTAACCTTGTTAATAGCTACTTGCCTTTTTAGTTCTAAACTTGCGATATAGTTGGAATCGGTTTTAATCTGGATTGTAGTACGAGTCATACTTTGATTAGTTCAAGACTTATGTAATATTTCTGGTTAAGTTTTATACTTTAGTCGAACGTTTATAATTCAAACTTTTTATTTAGAGAGGGTCTCTTGGGACTTCTTTAAACCTTTGGAAAATGAACTTTTGAAAATGTTTGTTGTTAGTTGAGGTACACCAATTGGATCAATTTCTAACGGACATGTTTTAAACTTTCTAACGGATATATCCGTTAGTAGTTAGCAATCATGAAAATCTGTTAGTAATCTGCATTATTTGGGTAACTTAAAATTTCTACAGATTTATTTATATTTGTAACAGATATATCCGTTGGAAATGTGATTTGAAAATAAAATAAAATAAAATAAAATATATTTCAACAAATTTGCGGGCCCTCCTCCAAAAAAAAAAATAATAAACAAACAAAACTATATCCTTAATCAGGAGATTCAGGACACTATCACACGATGAACGCTCAAAAAAAAAAGGGCCACTATCACGCTGGAAGAGAGAGAGAGAGAGAGGGAGAAAGAGAGAGAAAGGAGAGGGAGAGAAGAGACTGCCGCCGCCGTCTGCCTCCCGCCGCCGTCTGCCTCCCTCCGCCGTCTGTCTCAGGCCGAAAACGTTAATGTTCTTCTTCTTCTTCTCTGAAGAAACCCTAGATCCCCTTTCTTCTTCTTATTCTCCTCCTCCGTTGCAGAAACCCTAGATCTCCTTTCTTCTACTTCTTCTTCTCCAAATTCAATGGAAGTAATTGGATTGGTTTGCAGCTTTTCTTGTAACTCGACTAGTATGCAGGTATATTGGAATCTATTTTGGATGTGAATGTGTTTGCTTTATATTCTTTTGGTTCCAGTTTTTCAGAATAGGGTAAAAGATATGAAGAGGGTTGTATTATGTTTAGATTATTCTTTTTATTTTTTTCTTTTTTCATCAATGTCATTTCCCATGTTGGGGAGTATATGTATGTGGTATTGTGAATTTTTTATTTTATTATCTGAATTTCGTGGAAAGGAGTGGGAACTGTTAAAATTATATCTCAATGTGCTTTCGTCCCATTGTTCACTGGTTTAGAATCTCTTATTGAAAGAGATGTAGAAAGTTGAATTTGGTTGGTGCCTGGAAATGTGGAAGTGGTTGTATGAAGTTGATTGCCACATAGTGCTTGTTGTGGTGGAACTCTATAAATTTTACCATTGCTGCAGTTTTACTGTAAATTCACAGAACTTGACCTATTCTCCGATGTAAATAGTGTGAATACCCCACTCTTGGATTAAGCTGTTACCAATTTGAAATTTGTCCATGACCGTGGTTACGGATTTGTAAATTTTGATGTTGAAGAGAGAGAGCTTAATGGACTGGTATGTATTTTACCTATAAGCAGGGTTAATGATCTTCCCATGGCTGTGCTGAACTGCCATTACTTGGGTTATGTTAGTATGATTCATCTAAAGAGAAGTGAATATCGGTGAAAGGTATATGTTTGATGAATTATGGTTAGTTGGTAAATCTATATGGGAGTATTAATTTGTAGATTCCTTGGTCGGTTTGTCAAAATAGTAGTAATAGACCTGTTGTGTGTATAATACTGTAATTTATCCATTTCCAGGTTCCTAAAATAAAATATGGTGAACTATATATATATATTTCTGGGCATATGGTAAAGTTTATTATTAGTGGTATGCAGTGCTGTGGTGGTCCCCAAATTTGTTGAGGCATATCATGTGGTTAACCAAAACGAATCATCAAATCAGACTCTCTGTCTTGTTTCTACGTCCAATCCATCCACCTTAAGTATATATCTTACAGTTGCAATTTGCAATGGAAGTTTTATCAACTAAGTTCCTATTTAGGGAGGCCTGCTGTAAGGTATAGTTATATTGGTGTGCTGTAGTCATATCAGTAAGACAGAAAGTATTATTCATAGTAGTTAGGAAATAGACAGTTAGCTTGGGTTTCACTAATCTTCTCCTAAGCTTGAAGCTGATGCCTTCAACACATGTTGGCCTTTTCCCCATGGTACAAGAGATCATAGAACTTTGATCATTGACTAATCTCTATCAATTATAGATATCAATATTTTAATAAGATCATAAACATATGAACATACTCTATTTGTAAAGTAGTAACTTATTAGATAATATTTATCCTAGAAACCGTAAACATATGAACATCTCCAACCATGCTCTCTACTTTAGCTTTTAGTTATCTCTACTTGCATGAATATACCTAAAACAAAAAAATTAAATAAAGTTCTCATCACATAGTCTTAGGGGCCATTGCTTGGTGCGATTAAAGCTTAAACTGCTTTGTGCACGTTGAGTTTGAGTTTGAGTTTGAGTTTGAGGATATTCACTATGTCACAAATAATCATAAAGGATAGATTCAATAGATTTGATACAATCTATCTTTCAAAATAACCTCAATCAACGAGAACCAATACTGAGTGACACCCCTCAATGGATATAGACAATTACGGAGTAGTGGTATTAATTTGCACAACATGTTCTTTTAAGGATTACATTAATTTTCAATATTTTTAACTGTCCTTTTGTCTCCCATGTTAGGAATTGGAAGGCCATTCTTTGGGGACATCTATGTAGTTTGATACATTTGGCTTTATAGCTGCTGAACTTACTCGAAAGCAAGCTGAGAAAGAGCAGAAATAGAGGTCTTTTTTTAGCAGAGCCGCCTCAGGACACGCTAGGTCGATCCATAGGAGTTCATCCCCAAAGAGCCCTGATTGAAGTTGAAGGCGGTTAGTACATCAGGGACTTTTCGGTCACAGAAAGTAGTGTCATGCTTCTTGAAAAGCTCAGCAGCAACAACGGGCGACTGCACAACCATGGTGTTCACCGCACCGAGCTTCAACCACACGAGTGGACCATACTTGACTCGGTACTTGTACAAGGTCTGATGTGGCAGGTCTCCGAGGTCGAACATGTTTCCAACTAGTGGCCCTCCTTGTGGACCTGGTGGCCGTTTTGTAGCAGAGCCATTCTTTGACTTCTTTAGAATGAAGAGAAGAAGAAAAGCTCGTAGTACCGAAACAATTGACCAGGTAACTGAACTACTCAAAGCCAACTCCATTTGTGAGTTCACTCTATCCTAACACACACATCACTAACTCTATATATTGTTGTATATGTGCTTGCATTACCTTCAATCATATGATATGACTTGGACTAAAAAAGTTATGGAAACAGAGATATTAATATATTATAATATCTATTCATAGAATATTTTATCAATTTCATTATTGGCTTAACCCATGTCAGCCATGACAGTGTGCTCTACTCTACCTCTAAGGCCCTAAGTCTTGGCAAATTTTAAATTTGATTAACACTGTAGCTTGTACATCCACCACCAGTTTACTTTATGATATCTTGTTCATATGCGATATTTTTAATTCTAATGATTACTATATATTATAAGATATGCATTATAACTCTCTATATATAATGTACATTTCAATATATATTGATAGAGACCAATGCAATTCCATCTTTCTTTAAGATTTGTTTCATCACCATATACAAAATTATTGTACAACATAAAGCATTGTTATATATATATATATATAGTTTCCTTATTTGTCAAATACAATGGAATTAGCCTAACTTGAGCCTGAAAATGGTCACACCCAGATGAGCACTCATTCTTCTTATAAAAAGACATTTTAGGTTGTAGAGATTTAAATTTTAAATAAAAAAAAAACATACTCCCTCCGTCCCATAATAAGTGTCCACATTTCCTTTTTTGAATGTCCCACAATAAGTGTCCACTTTCCTAAATTGGTTTATAGCCTTTACTTACTTTCCAAAACTACCCTTATAATAAAGACAAAGTAGCATTTATTTGTGGTCCCAAAACAAGCAAAAAGTCAAACACCCATCACATCTAAGGGTGAAATTGGAAAGTGACTCTTTAATGAACCGAAAAAATTAATATAATACAATTTTATTAAACATTGTGCAAAATGGAAGTAGACACTTATTATGGGACAGAGGGAGTACTACAATTAGAGATCATACATAAGTAATATAGCAAGTGAACATTAAGTTCATCTAATGATTTCTAAAATTTACTTTTATAATATCAAAATCAATTTATGGTTTACAAATGTATTTTAAAGTTGAACCTTTGGGACGTGTTTTTGAGCTCAAGGTAAATAGTCAAAATTTACCCCTACATTATGCATTTTTAACATAAGTCAAATTTTGGTAGAACTATCCAATGGTGGATTTTTTTTGCCACGTGTCTGTCTGAAGAGCTATTGGTTGATAGCCCAATAGGGGAACTTCTTAAATTGTTTAGACAATTCTAGTGTATTTGACAACTTGGTATATCACTTTTCTTCATATTAAATGTAATTAATATGGTGGCATCTTGAGTCAACAATAGTAGAATTTTGTGGTAAAAATGAGATATTTAAGTGAAAGAGATTGATATTGACCATTTTTATTGTCTATTATAGCCTCCTTGTTGTTGACTCTTGTGTTATGATATGCAGGGGTTACAGAGGAATGGAAAGAGTTGTAGGCTAAGGTGTGTTAATTATCTGAGACCAGGACTCAAGAGAGGGATGTTCACATTGCAAGAGGAAGAGTCTATTCTCACCCTTCATGCCATATTAGGCAATAAGTAGGTAGGTTTAAGTTAAGACTAAATGACTAATCTTAGATTGGTTAATCCTTGGGACCATACCATGCTGAGAAAGTTTTGCACATTTTCAAACTCAAATATTTCTTAAGAAACTCGAATAAGTCACCTGCAGAATCATGTGAACCTTGGTTTTTATTTGCTTCATCAAAGGATATATGGAGTGCAGTCAGAGGGAGGGAGTGTAAAGTACATGCTTGTTATTTATATGTTGATGTTTTATTTATAGGATTCACACAGAATTATTGTAAAGTATATGTTTGTCATTTACATATAATGATATTGTATTTTTAGAATTCATCGAGAATGTTCCCAATAATATTGTAGGTTATTTATGATTAGACTTCTTATGATTTTTAATTTTCTATATATATATTAGTTTTGTTGTATTGGGTGCAGATTGAGCTTATTATTTTTGTATTTGGTATGGATTATTATGCTTGTTAATTAGGTGCAAATAAAAATTGGCAATAATACAAATATATATATTTTTAATTTATACATATTTCTAACGGATATACCCGTTAGTATTTTTTTTTGTTTTTTCCTAGAAATTACTAACGGATATATCCGTTAGAAATTGTTGACAAAACTGTTAATATTCAACATAAATCTTTTAAAATTAATTGAAAAAAACCGTTAGTGAGAAGCTTTCTAACGGATAAATCCGTTAGAAATCTTTTGGTATACTAACGGATTTACTAACGGATATATCCGTTAGTAAAATTAATTTTTCTAACAGATATATCCGTTAGTAAATCCGTTAGTAATATTACTAACGCTAAAATACTAACGGATATACCAAGAGGGGAAGCAGATACCATTAAATCAGAGTAGCACAAAGAAGAAGAAGATAGACACAGATAAATAGAAGATAGTAAACACAAGAAATAACTGAAACTTACAGATTGGATTACTGGTCTTGAATCACTGAATTGTTCAGTGTATACATCAAGTATTAATTACAGAAATCTTACAAAGATCTTTAAGAGAGAAGTAGATGAATAATTCTCAAAGAGAATCTCACGTCACTCAAATAAAACTCTCAAAGAGATGCTTGAAAAGAAGCCTGCCTCTAACTGATGAATGAGGGGTTTACTTATAGCCTTCAAAAGGATCCTGTAGGGCTCGTGAATGGAGAATGAGCTGTAAAGGTCTTCTGAAAAGCTGGTGGTGTCACATGGGATGACTGTGGATGAGCGGTGGATTGTCTTTTACTCTTTAACCACGCGGAATCTGAAAAAGCTGTCTATCACTGTGGCCGAAAGGCTGATTGGACTAGTGACCTTTTACTGTAGAATTTACCAAAGGTAATGGGAGTTTCACCGGGAAACTTTTGCATTACCTATGGTCAAATCCAGGTCTTTATTCTTGACTTTCTTCATATGGATCTTGAGCATCCTGGAATGCTGAACTGGAATAAGGATCAAAAGGCTGTGCAACTGAGCATGATCCTTCAGAACTATTACTGTCATTATCTTGATCATTTTGGCTGACTTGGGCAATGATCTGCTGGGCCAAAGCCATTAACTGTGCATTGGATTGTTTGAGGCTTGACTTATCTTTGGGCCTTGACTTGTCTTTGGGACCAGTAATTGAACATTTGGCCATGGGGCCTGTGATTGGGATCGGAGGGCTGATTACTGGTGGAAATTCAAGGTTTACTTGATTAATAATCCTCTGGTGGCCAAATTTGTCCCACCATTTAACTGAATATTGTCTTTGGACAGTATTACTCTGGATCTGATACTGCCATTTCAAGATCCATGGAACCTTATATTTACTTGCAAAAATAAGAAAAATAGGAAACTGGGTATTGTGTCCACCACTTATTGTATACTTGGTGGAGAAGTATTTGACCATATCCTGGAGATCTTGGGGAAGAAGATCTGGCATGGGGCCATGCCGGGACCACCAATGAAGGAACCAAGTGGGTAACTTACTTTTGAATTTGGTATCAAAATTGATGTACCAAGAATGGGTGAATGTTTCATTTTGATGTAAGAAAGTATAGAACCATGCATCAATATAATCAAAATAATTATACTTAGCTTGGTTGGGAAGTGACTTAAGAATGCATGGGTGGGAGCCCCATTCTTTACTAGAAATAATTTTATTGATGTATAACTTGTGGTATAAAATTTTCTTTTTCTCTTCTGGAATTGACTTATCATTAGCATTTTCTTTGACTGAGACAACAAAAATAGACTCAGTAGAGTACAAAATGTCTCTATAGTAACTAAGAGATTTTTCTGGGCTTTTGGGAAGGAAATGCCATCCAACAGGAAAGGTGGCTTTGACTAATTCAACTGGGGTTTTGAGATGACTTTGATGTGGCTCAATCCAGAATAAATGGACTGGGTTGGGTTTTACTACGTAATCTGTTCTGGGGTTTTGGACTGGTTTATTAACTATTGTTTGAATGGGCTGAACAGCAAATGGGTCATTGACCAGATATTGACTGGAAGAAGGCATTGCCAAAACTGATTGGTAACTGGGCCTGTGTATTGACCCAAGAACTTGGTATCTGTTAACTAACCCAATTGGGGAGGTGACTGTTGGAGGGACAATTGCTAACTTGTTATCCTTTTTCTTGTCCTCCATCTTTATGCTGTAAAAATTCACGAGTGAGAAAATCAGGGATTGAATTGTCACTGCCTTTGATATACTCAATATAAAAAAAAATGGATAAAATGGATTGCCATCTAGCAAATATTTGTTTTGAAGCCAAATTTTTGACATCTTTTTCTAAAATAAATTTAGCACTTTTGCAATCAATTCTGACTAAAAATTTTTGATTTAGAATATCATCTTGAAATTTACTTATACATAATACTAAAGAAAGAATTTCTTTCTTTATGGTACTGTAATTATTTTGTGCATTGTTCCAGATTCCAGAATGGAATCGAACAATCTGCTCTTTGGATGACTCATTGATCTTTTGAAGAAGAATTCCTCCATAACCATGCTCAGAGGCATCTGTCTGAATAATTTTAAATGAGTTTTCTGAAGGGATGCCAAGACATGGCAAGGACTTGACATATTTTTTGACTTCTTGAACAATGGAAGTATGAACAGGTGACCAAGGAGGGGGATTGGACTTCAATCTATCAAATAATGGTTTACACTTTGAACGAAGGTTGGGATAAAAGTCTGATATGTAATTCAAAGAACCTAAGAACCTTTGTAACTGGGTTTTATCCAAAATTTCATCTGGAAATTTATCAGCAAATTGGATGACTCTATCAATTGGAGTAATTTTCCCATGATGAATGTTGTGACCAAGAAATTTAACTTTGGACTGAAATAAACTGATTTTTGAAGCTGAAACAACAAGACCATTAGTTTTGATGGTATTGAAAAACGAATTCAAATGTTTCCAATGTTTATCAATTGACTTTGAAAAAATAAGAACATCATCTATGTAGACAATTGAAAAATGACTGAATGGGTTAAATATTTCATTCATAATATTTTGAAATTCACTAGGGGCATTCTTAAGGCCAAAGGGCATTACATTCCATTCATAATGTCCAAAAGGGGTGGTAAATGCAGTCTTATATCTATCCTTCTCATGGATTTGGATTTGCCAAAATCCACTCTTCATATCAAATTTACTCAAAACAACAGCTTTGTCTAACCTATTGACTAAATCTCTCTTATTGGGGATGGGATATCTGATCCATTCCAGCATTTTGTTGAGTGGTTTGTAATTGATAACTAACCTTGGTGTTCCTCTCTCTAATTCTGCATTTTTTCTAACATAAAAAGCAGGGCAAGACCATGGTGACTTACTTTTACGAATTATTTTTTTATCTAATAACTCACCAATCTCTTGTTTACATAACTCCATATCTTCTTGACTCATTTGAATAGGTCTAGCTTTGGTAGGGATACTATTTTCATTAAAATCTTTGACATAAGGAAGGGTGATTATATGTCTTTTTCTATGCCAAAAGGCATTGGGTAAATCATAACACAAATTACTGATAATTCTAGATTCAAAATCCTTTATTTTGGTTTGAAGTATTTTACTAGTTAATTGGTTTTCAACGTTTATATATCTAACTTCATCTTGTAGGGATTTTAGGTGTAAAGTTTTACAGTAAAGAATATGTTTATTATTAAAAACTGATTGATTCTTTAATTGTTTCAAATCTCTAAGTAGAGGTTTATTAAGAAATTTAAATTGAACTTTTTGTCCACACGCATAAGCAGTTATTCCATCATTATTAACAGTGATTGGGTAAAGTAAAACTATAAATGGTATTCCTAGGATGACTCTGTCAGTCATGTTTTTAACTAAAATAAATGGTGTTCTAAAACAGACTTTGTCTTGACAGACATGAGCACTGGATAACTTATATTCAATTTGCATTTGACTACCATTAGCAGAACTAAGACGTTCACTGGTTTTTTCATAGTACTTAGTTGGGATTAATCCTTCTTGGATACAATTAAGATCAGCACCTGAGTCAATAAGTGCCACAGTTTCTATTTCTAAATCTTTACTTATAATTATTTTTACCTTACAGTGCCATTTTTGTAAGTGTATTTTACTTACGGCTTGGATTGAACTTGGTTGTTCTAATTCTTCATTCTGTGATTCTTTGTCAGTATCTTCATCACTAGGTTCATTATTAAGGGGAATATCATGACTGGGAGTATTGTGATCTTCGTTTAATTTAGTAACTCGTTCTTGCAAGTCTTTAATATCAGTTTTGACTTGTTTAATTTCAACTTGTAAATCTTGAACCGTAATTTCTTTCTTTGATTTTTTAAATCTTTCTAATGTTTTATCAAGGCTTATCTTGGGATGACTTGATTTAGTGGTTTCCTCTTGTTTTAATAAGGTTTTAAGCTTATTTAAGTATGTTGCTTTTAAATCTTCATCATCTAGTTTACTTATTAATTCTAGTAATAAGTTTTCATGTTCTCCTTTTTTATGTAGAACATTTATGCTTTCTTCTTTAGGTTTGCTAGTTGTCTTACCGTGTGATTTGCTTTTGGTTTCTTTTACTTTTGTTTGTTTAGATTCTGTAGGCTTTATAGACTTGGACTTTATAGCCTTTGAATCATTGTTTTTTCTTTCTGTATTAGTGGGTTTTAGTTTACTAGTTGGTTGCTTAGCAGCATCTTTTAATGCTTTTTTTATTTTCTTTTCACTTTCATAGAATTCATCTTGATAATTTTCTAAATAATCAAAAAGATATATATTTCTTTTTACTAAATTCATGTATCTTAACCAATACTTTTTTATGGGTTTTTCTATCCTTTAAACTCCAATCTCTAACATAACCAAATATTTTACCGTTATTTTTAAATTCTTCCTCCAACATTTTCATGTCAATTGTAAACTCTTTACTTATGGTAAATAATTCTTTACTAGGACCTTGAAAGTCTGACTGAGTAGGTGACGTAGGACTATTATCTTCACTAGGAATTTGATAACAAGGACTATTAACTAGTGCCGTAGTCTTGATTCCTTTTAACTTAATATTAATTTCATTGAGAAGATCTTTATCTTTTCTAACTTTTTCAGTTTTATCAGAAATACTCGATGTACTTGATTTGGAATCAAATTCTCTAATTTTTAAAGAGGGTAACTTAGTGTGTTGTTCATCAAAACTAATTCTAACTTTTCCATCATTAAATTGTTGAATTTTTTCTAAGTTAACTATATTATTATTGTTGGCAAAATTACTTGAATGATTTTCATTTTCTAAAATCCAACATTCTGGTAACTCTACATCTTTCCATAAGATGGTTTTGGGAATTTGAATATTAGCATGTTCAGAACTTCCCAACATGAGTAATGTTTGATTTTTTGGACTTTTAATTAAAGCATGAACATTAAGATTACTTCTAACACATTTATAATAAATTCTGTAAATTAAAGCAAGACTTTGTGAACCACTATGCATATTAGTAATTTGACCAGCAGTTTTAATGTTTAATGTTAAGGCTTTTAACAAATGGGGATCACTAAGACTTAAAGGGAAATCTGGGAAACAATTAAAATGAACTGGTCCAGCATGTAGACTGGATTCCATAATTCCCATTATACTGGTGGTAAAATCTAGAAATCTAGCATCTCTAAGACATAATAAAATTGAAGAATTTATTCCTTTGAGACTGAGGGGTTTAACTGCAACTTTTATTAATCCTAAGTGAATGAAGTTGTAACCATCAGATCTATGTTTTTTTATTGACTCATTACTAAGAAGTTGACATTTTTCATATTCTTTATTAATACTATAGGTTTTTTCTACCGTTTTAATATTGTAATCAGTTTTAAAACTAGTCCAACTTGACTTATAAATTTCTCTAGTGGAAATCTTAGGGATATTCCAGTTACTGTAATCTTGGTTAACTTCTTCAAACCTATGTTCTTCTTCATTAACTATGTCTGGTAATGTGGGAAACTGGGTTCTAGAGCTAGAACCTATTGTAGAGTTTGATCTAAATAGTCTATCCATCTTAAGGGGCTTGATCAAAACAAAATTCTTAATCTAAGACAACTATTCAACACATACCCAGGAAGACTCATACCAGAAGACTCATACCCTTTGTCCCCCGCTCATGCCCGTCTTACGCCCTTCTGCAGGTCTTATTGTTTGGTCAGGACTCTAATCAGGTGGTCTCTCAGCTGGTGGCCTCTCAGCCTAGGTGGTTGACCTCGCTATCTTTTGAAAAAGTTTTTTGAGAATCAAAAACACAAGAAGATGAAATGACTAATGAAGATACAAACACTCCAACGGGGTCTTGGCTCTGATACCAAGAGGGGAAGCAGATACCATTAAATCAGAGTAGCACAAAGAAGAAGAAGATAGACACAGATAAATAGAAGATAGTAAACACAAGAAATAACTGAAACTTACAGATTGGATTACTGGTCTTGAATCACTGAATTGTTCAGTGTATACATCAAGTATTAATTACAGAAATCTTACAAAGATCTTTAAGAGAGAAGTAGATGAATAATTCTCAAAGAGAATCTCACGTCACTCAAATAAAACTCTCAAAGAGATGCTTGAAAAGAAGCCTGCCTCTAACTGATGAATGAGGGGTTTACTTATAGCCTTCAAAAGGATCCTGTAGGGCTCGTGAATGGAGAATGAGCTGTAAAGGTCTTCTGAAAAGCTGGTGGTGTCACATGGGATGACTGTGGATGAGCGGTGGATTGTCTTTTACCGTTTAACCACGCGGAATCTGAAAAAGCTGTCTGTCACTGTGGCCGAAAGGCTGATTGGACTAGTGACCTTTTACTGTAGAATTTACCAAAGGTAATGGGAGTTTCACCGGGAAACTTTTGCATTACCTATGGTCAAATCCAGGTCTTTATTCTTGACTTTCTTCATATGGATCTTGAGCATCCTGGAATGCTGAACTGGAATAAGGATCAAAAGGCTGTGCAACTGAGCATGATCCTTCAGAACTATTACTGTCATTATCTTGATCATTTTGGCTGACTTGGGCAATGATCTGCTGGGCCAAAGCCATTAACTGTGCATTGGATTGTTTGAGGCTTGACTTATCTTTGGGCCTTGACTTGTCTTTGGGACCAGTAATTGAACATTTGGCCATGGGGCCTGTGATTGGGATCGGAGGGCTGATTACTGGTGGAAATTCAAGGTTTACTTGATTAATAATCCTCTGGTGGCCAAATTTGTCCCACCATTTAACTGAATATTGTCTTTGGACAGTATTACTCTGGATCTGATACTGCCATTTCAAGATCCATGGAACCTTATATTTACTTGCAAAAATGAGAAAAATAGGAAACTGGGTATTGTGTCCACCACTTATTGTATACTTGGTGGAGAAGTATTTGACCATATCCTGGAGATCTTGGGGAAGAAGATCTGGCATGGGGCCATGCCGGGACCACCAATGAAGGAACCAAGTGGGTAACTGACTTTTGAATTTGGTATCAAAATTGATGTACCAAGAATGGGTGAATGTTTCATTTTGATGTAAGAAAGTATAGAACCATGCATCAATATAATCAAAATAATTATACTTAGCTTGGTTGGGAAGTGACTTAAGAATGCATGGGTGGGAGCCCCATTCTTTACTAGAAATAATTTTATTGATGTATAACTTGTGGTATAAAATTTTCTTTTTCTCTTCTGGAATTGACTTATCATTAGCATTTTCTTTGACTGAGACAACAAAAATAGACTCAGTAGAGTACAAAATGTCTCTATAGTAACTAAGAGATTTTTCTGGGCTTTTGGGAAGGAAATGCCATCCAACAGGAAAGGTGGCTTTGACTAATTCAACTGGGGTTTTGAGATGACTTTGATGTGGCTCAATCCAGAATAAATGGACTGGGTTGGGTTTTACTACGTAATCTGTTCTGGGGTTTTGGACTGGTTTATTAACTATTGTTTGAATGGGCTGAACAGCAAATGGGTCATTGACCAGATATTGACTGGAAGAAGGCATTGCCAAAACTGATTGGTAACTGGGCCTGTGTATTGACCCAAGAACTTGGTATCTGTTAACTAACCCAATTGGGGAGGTGACTGTTGGAGGGACAATTGCTAACTTGTTATCCTTTTTCTTGTCCTCCATCTTTATGCTGTAAAAATTCACGAGTGAGAAAATCAGGGATTGAATTGTCACTGCCTTTGATATACTCAATATAAAAAAAAATGGATAAAATGGATTGCCATCTAGCAAATATTTGTTTTGAAGCCAAATTTTTGACGTCTTTTTCTAAAATAAATTTAGCACTTTTGCAATCAATTCTGACTAAAAATTTTTGATTTAGAATATCATCTTGAAATTTACTTATACATAATACTAAAGAAAGAATTTCTTTCTTTATGGTACTGTAATTATTTTGTGCATTGTTCCAGATTCCAGAATGGAATCGAACAATCTGCTCTTTGGATGACTCATTGATCTTTTGAAGAAGAATTCCTCCATAACCATGCTCAGAGGCATCTGTCTGAATAATTTTAAATGAGTTTTCTGAAGGGATGCCAAGACATGGCAAGGACTTGACATATTTTTTGACTTCTTGAACAATGGAAGTATGAACAGGTGACCAAGGAGGGGGATTGGACTTCAATCTATCAAATAATGGTTTACACTTTGAACGAAGGTTGGGATAAAAGTCTGATATGTAATTCAAAGAACCTAAGAACCTTTGTAACTGGGTTTTATCCAAAATTTCATCTGGAAATTTATCAGCAAATTGGATGACTCTATCAATTGGAGTAATTTTCCCATGATGAATGTTGTGACCAAGAAATCTAACTTTGGACTGAAATAAACTGATTTTTGAAGCTGAAACAACAAGACCATTAGTTTTGATGGTATTGAAAAACGAATTCAAATGTTTCCAATGTTCATCAATTGACTTTGAAAAAATAAGAACATCATCTATGTAGACAATTGAAAAATGACTGAATGGGTTAAATATTTCATTCATAATATTTTGAAATTCACTAGGGGCATTCTTAAGGCCAAAGGGCATTACATTCCATTCATAATGTCCAAAAGGGGTGGTAAATGCAGTCTTATATCTATCCTTCTCATGGATTTGGATTTTCCAAAATCCACTCTTCATATCAAATTTACTAAAAACAACAGCTTTGTCTAACCTATTGACTAAATCTCTCTTATTGGGGATGGGATATCTGATCCATTCCAGCACTTTGTTGAGTGGTTTGTAATTGATAACTAACCTTGGTGTTCCTCTCTCTAATTCTGCATTTTTTCTAACATAAAAAGCAGGGCAAGACCATGGTGACTTACTTTTACGAATTATTTTTTTATCTAATAACTCACCAATCTCTTGTTTACATAACTCCATATCTTCTTGACTCATTTGAATAGGTCTAGCTTTGGTAGGGATACTATTTTCATTAAAATCTTTGACATAAGGAAGGGTGATTATATGTCTTTTTCTATGCCAAAAGGCATTGGGTAAATCATAACACAAATTACTGATAATTCTAGATTCAAAATCCTTTATTTTGGTTTGAAGTATTTTACTAGTTAATTGGTTTTCAACGTTTATATATCTAACTTCATCTTGTAGGGATTTTAGGTGTAAAGTTTTACAGTAAAGAATATGTTTATTATTAAAAACTGATTGATTCTTTAATTGTTTCAAATCTCTAAGTAGAGGTTTATTAAGAAATTTAAATTGAACTTTTTGTCCACACGCATAAGCAGTTATTCCATCATTATTAACAGTGATTGGGTAAAGTAAAACTATAAATGGTATTCCTAGGATGACTCTGTCAGTCATGTTTTTAACTAAAATAAATGGTGTTCTAAAACAGACTTTGTCTTGACAGACATGAGCACTGGATAACTTATATTCAATTTGCATTTGACTACCATTAGCAGAACTAAGACGTTCACTGGTTTTTTCATAGTACTTAGTTGGGATTAATCCTTCTTGGATACAATTAAGATCAGCACCTGAGTCAATAAGTGCCACAGTTTCTATTTCTAAATCTTTACTTATAATTATTTTTACCTTACAGTGCCATTTTTGTAAGTGTATTTTACTTACGGCTTGGATTGAACTTGGTTGTTCTAATTCTTCATTCTGTGATTCTTTGTCAGTATCTTCATCACTAGGTTCATTATTAAGGGGAATATCATGACTGGGAGTATTGTGATCTTCGTTTAATTTAGTAACTCGTTCTTGCAAGTCTTTAATATCAGTTTTGACTTGTTTAATTTCAACTTGTAAATCTTGAACCGTAATTTCTTTCTTTGATTTTTTAAATCTTTCTAATGTTTTATCAAGGCTTATCTTGGGATGACTTGATTTACTGGTTTCCTCTTGTTTTAATAAGGTTTTAAGCTTATTTAAGTATGTTGCTTTTAAATCTTCATCATCTAGTTTACTTATTAATTCTAGTAATAAGTTTTCATGTTCTCCTTTTTTATGTAGAACATTTATGCTTTCTTCTTTAGGTTTGCTAGTTGTCTTACCGTGTGATTTGCTTTTGGTTTCTTTTACTTTTGTTTGTTTAGATTCTGTAGGCTTTATAGACTTGGACTTTATAGCCTTTGAATCATTGTTTTTTCTTTCTGTATTAGTGGGTTTTAGTTTACTAGTTGGTTGCTTAGCAGCATCTTTTAATGCTTTTTTTATTTTCTTTTCACTTTCATAGAATTCATCTTGATAATTTTCTAAATAATCAAAAAGATATATATTTCTTTTTACTAAATTCATGTATCTTAACCAATACTTTTTATGGGTTTTTCTATCCTTTAAACTCCAATCTCTAACATAACCAAATATTTTACCGTTATTTTTAAATTCTTCCTCCAACATTTTCATGTCAATTGTAAACTCTTTACTTATGGTAAATAATTCTTTACTAGGACCTTGAAAGTCTGACTGAGTAGGTGACGTAGGACTATTATCTTCACTAGGAATTTGATAACAAGGACTATTAACTTGTGCCGTAGTCTTGATTCCTTTTAACTTAATATTAATTTCATTGAGAAGATCTTTATCTTTTCTAACTTTTTCAGTTTTATCAGAAATACTCGATGTACTTGATTTGGAATCAAATTCTCTAATTTTTAAAGAGGGTAACTTAGTGTGTTGTTCATCAAAACTAATTCTAACTTTTCCATCATTAAATTGTTGAATTTTTTCTAAGTTAACTATATTATTATTGTTGGCAAAATTACTTGAATGATTTTCATTTTCTAAAATCCAACATTCTGGTAACTCTACATCTTTCCATAAGATGGTTTTGGGAATTTGAATATTAGCATGTTCAGAACTTCCCAACATGAGTAATGTTTGATTTTTTGGACTTTTAATTAAAGCATGAACATTAAGATTACTTCTAACACATTTATAATAAATTCTGTAAATTAAAGCAAGACTTTGTGAACCACTATGCATATTAGTAATTTGACCAGCAGTTTTAATGTTTAATGTTAAGGCTTTTAACAAATGGGGATCACTAAGACTTAAAGGGAAATCTGGGAAACAATTAAAATGAATTGGTCCAGCATGTAGACTGGATTCCATAATTCCCATTATACTGGTGGTAAAATCTAGAAATCTAGCATCTCTAAGACATAATAAAATTGAAGAATTTATTCCTTTGAGACTGAGGGGTTTAACTGCAACTTGTATTAATCCTAAGTGAATGAAGTTGTAACCATCAGATCTATGTTTTTTAATTGACTCATTACTAAGAAGTTGACATTTTTCATATTCTTTATTAATACTATAGGTTTTTTCTACCGTTTTAATATTGTAATCAGTTTTAAAACTAGTCCAACTTGACTTATAAATTTCTCTAGTGGAAATCTTAGGGATATTCCAGTTACTGTAATCTTGGTTAACTTCTTCAAACCTATGTTCTTCTTCATTAACTATGTCTGGTAATGTGGGAAACTGGGTTCTAGAGCTAGAACCTATTGTAGAGTTTGATCTAAATAGTCTATCCATCTTAAGGGGCTTGATCAAAACAAAATTCTTAATCTAAGACAACTATTCAACACATACCCAGGAAGACTCATACCAGAAGACTCATACCCTTTGTCCCCCGCTCATGCCCGTCTTACGCCCTTCTGCAGGTCTTATTGTTTGGTCAGGACTCTAATCAGGTGGTCTCTCAGCTGGTGGCCTCTCAGCCTAGGTGGTTGACCTCGCTATCTTTTGAAAAAGTTTTTTGAGAATCAAAAACACAAGAAGATGAAATGACTAATGAAGATAAAAACACTCCAACGGGGTCTTGGCTCTGATATATCCGTTAGTAATGAGGCCATATGGTGTAGTTACGTTCTTTGGTTTAAACTTATTTTGAACTTCTTTTTGGAACTTTAATGACTTACATTAAGCCTTGGTGACGTGCCACGTGTCCTAGGATCATCTGAGTGGTTCCGGGCGTGACAAAACTTCGGTATGTCATATGGTCGAACGAGTAGCTGATGGTATCTCGGTCGAAGGTCTATTTTTGAAAAGGTTGTTGCTCCCTACAATTGATCAAATAGATCATCAATCCGAGGGAGGGAGTACTTATTCTTGATCGTGACCTTGTTTAACTCTCGATAGTCAATACAAAGTCGAAGCGATCCGTCATTCTTCTTCACGAACAACACTGGCGCTCCCCAAGGAGATGTACTTGGCCGAATGAATACCAAATCCACCAACTCTTAAACTTGCTTATTCAACACTTCCTAGTGCCAATTCTATACAAAAATTGATCTCCCTCTTCGGCGGTAATCCCACGATATCTTGGAATACTTCTAGAAAGTTTTGAACCACTGGTATCTGTGTCACATAATTCTTAGCGCTAGAACTCTCCACGTCAGCCCGACATCTAGTTAGAAATGCATCACCCAAGGGGGTCGCACTAAAAATTGAAAGGCGCGCTCCCAGGTACAGAGAACAGGATCGACTTAATAGAACAGTCTAACTTGGCATGATACTTCGTAACCAACTTTATTCCAAGAATCACATCGAATTCTTTCGTCGACAACATGAAAAAATCTTTAGGAAGAACTCAGTCTTCTAGGGTTGGAGTGTAGTCCTTGCACACCTTACTTAACTTAACTGGCACTCTTAGGGGAAAAACAGTGTTAAGAGCATCTGGGGTTCTAATCCAACTTTTGAACAAATCTAAAGGCAATAAATGAATTCGTAGATCCCGTATCAAACAAAACTCTAATTTGACTACCATGTAATAGGAGAATATCTTCCATATTCTGCGACGCTTCATCCTCTTTATAGCCATCATCTTCAAGAATGATCGCATTGAGACTAGCTTGAGTGGTTGCTTCATAGTATCCATCTGTAGGTGCTCGGCAATCTATTCCAACATGTCCTGGTTTGTAGCCTTATAGCGGATGTTGTTAGCGTGAAGATTCTTCTTTGGGCACCGGCAGTCATTCAAGATGCCCTAGTGTTCTATAGTTGTAGCAATTACTCAACTTTTCTTTGGTTAAGCATGTGGTCCTTGTGGTGCAGCTAGTTTATTACAAGGAGGTCATCTGAGGCTTGTTCACTCCATTCTAGGTCCTTTTCGTTCCTCAAAAACGGCCTGGGGGTCTTGGAACGAACTTTCGCCTCACAGGGGGGTCAGGTAATCGGCTGCTTAGGTCCTTGACATCCATCTTTCTCCAACCCGGATGGCAATCTCACCAATATATTAAACGTCGTATTTAGATGTCCCAACATCATGTGGCACAAATGGGAATTCAACCCTCTGTGGCATCTCTTGATCTTCTTCTGTGGAGTATCTATCTGATTTTGGGTGAAACAAAACCTCTTGAGTTGCGTAGTGTACTCGCGCATCGTCATATTGCACTAGGTCAAATGTATAAACTCCCTTTCTTTTTAGTCTCTTTCTTCTTCAGGGAAGTACTTATGAAAACTTCTCCTTGAGCGTAGTCCATGTAATCCTCTCTGATGCTTTAGCTGCCATCGTTGCTTTCTTGGACTCCCACCAATTATCAGCAACACAGGTGAGCTAGATCGTAGCTAAACGATGTTTCTCTTCTTCGTCCCACCTCATCCTCTCAAAAATGCGGTCCATAATCCTCAGTCACTTATCAACTTACCAGGCTTTGCCAGTTCTATCACACGTATTAGGTCGCAGGACTCTGAATCTCTCGAGTATCTTATCTCCGGTGATTAGTGGTAGTGGTACAGCTTGATGGTTTACCCAATTATTATTATTGTTATTGTTGTTGCGGTTTCCATGATGATCATCACCGATAAACTCTAAGCATTGCAGAAAAGTTTTGAAAGCTCCAGCAGGATCCATGTTTTCTAGGATAGGGGCCCTTTCTTGTCATTGCCTTACCTTCCTTATTCCATTGGCCATAACCTGCACGATCTACCCAATGTTACTCACCAGTCCCCAAAGCAAGATACCATGGACACAATGCCAATGGATCAACATCTAAAGAATAAGTACATGTATCCAGCAAAATGATTACTCAAAAATAATAACAGGCAAATGCATGCTGATGATACATATGTAAGACCAAAAACATTTATAGTATGGTATGGTAAGGGTATTTATGTCACATTTACACATGTACCACTACCATCAAAATCATACATAATATGTACACAAAAGAAAGTTGGCTACATACACTGATCAACAGAAGCAGAAAGAGAATCTAGATCCTAGGGATCCGACCCTAGAACTCCTCCACATCTGACTCAAACAAAGGCAACTCATCTACTAGAACATCCATCTCCTCTGATCGCAACAAATCAAGCCACAAGTCAAACTCATCAACAATATAAAAGAGCAGGTCAGCTCCTAGCTGAACATCTAGCTCCTGCTCATCTGCTGGTAGCCATCCTCCATCAACTACATGCTGTGGCAGAACTGGTCCTACAGCAAAACCCTAGGGCACCTGAATCACTTCGATCTCCTAGCTTTTGGTATCATCCATCGGCATGACCTCTTCTTCCTAACCATCATCCTCATCATTGTCCTCATCAGGGTCCTTCTTTGGCTCTCCCTCCTACTCGCCATCATATCCTCCCTCATGTGCATCGTCGTCTCCCTTAGGCTCATCCTCCTGATCGTCATCATGATCCCTCTCATCCTCACTCCCATCATCAGAATCATCCTCAGGCTCATCCTCATCTCCATCACCCTCCTCCATAGGGTCCTCCTCTGGGCCGGTGTCAACATCGTCATCATTGTCCTTCTCTGGCTCTGGTACGACTGGTGCTAGAGGTACTGGCTATACAGGTGGTGGTGGCTGAGCGACATGAACTGATGGCATTGGTGTAACTCAGGCTAGAATCTCCAGATAGCGAGGAATATCTCGTAATATAGCCTCCATCTCCTGATCAACTCGTAGTAGAGTGAGTACTTGGTGTAGAGCCTCGACACGTGCCCTCTCCAAGTCCTGGACACCATCAATGTATAAAGCTCTCCAAAAGTCATTCTCAATGAGATGCTATGCACGTGATCTAACACGCTGGAGATGTAGCTCCAGATTAGGAAGCAAAAGGTGGTCAGAAAATAAGAAGTATCCTCCAAACGCATCCTCAATGAAAACGGGCTCCATGCTGACTTGAAAATGAAACTATCTTAAGTCAGTACTAGCACAAGGAATCTTAAGGCTCAAAATGTATAACATAATCAACGAGCACGACTAAAACCTATAGATTTTATTCTAACAATCCCTGTCACGCCCTGGTGTAGCAAAGTAAGGAAAAATTAAAATTTCCACCTTTGGACCTGTGGATATGTGACTGGTTTAAGGAAAGCTTGCTTGTCCATGCAAGAAAGAACCAAGATGAAAGTAATAACAATAATCAGAAGTAGCATAATAAGCGTGGTAATTCTAGGCATACATAATATTAAACACAATCAGAGTCTTAAATCCATTATTACAACCACTGAAAGGAAAAGAAAAGATAATATCATCCTGGGCTTAACGCACTACCACATAGAAATAATAATTAGATTGGCATCTAGTGCCTAAACTACTAAGAAAAGATAAGTAAACAAAAGTCTTCACTTCTGCTAGCTAGCTTACAAACCCATAGCCTTCCTCGGTAAACTCCTCGTCTGGGTAACCAGCCTCTACAAAATCTGGATGTTTGATTGTCCAGGACATGGAAGTCATCAATTTTACTGCAAGCTGAGTGAGTAAACCTACTACACTAAACAAGCTTAGAAAATACTTGTTAATATATTGAGAAGGTAAAACGTTCTATTTTCTCTTCTTTAATGAAAACATGTCTTTATGTCCCACTTATTTAATTCTTAAGGTAATGCGTATGTTTGGGAAAACGTTCAGTGATATTACTCGTATCTTTGAAACACAACTGACATTAATTGACTGATCACTTTGGACTATTAGTTCAAACGTTATAAACTCAACACTTTACTTTGAACCCTAAGTTCAATCTTTACAACTCGACTCTTTAGATCACTGATCCAATCTTTGGACTATATTCCCAATGTTTCTTAAACACGACTCTTGCATGCATCCATCACGAATGTCGTTGGCCTATAATATCACCGCTTTCCGATCATGGGTTACCATCTTGTCATCGAGCCCAATGGCTAATTGACATCTATTCTCTTGTCATCGTGCCCAATGGCTAATTGACATCTTCCTTACGACCTCATTACATGGTAATCCCAATCTTATTCCATTCAGCCTTGGTTAATTCATCATATTGTCCAAACTGGCCACTTGCTTAATGTCAGCCCATTGACTATTAACCATCTCAACACTGAACCCAGACTCTCTACTCTTTCCCAAACTGACCAAGTGTAGACACCCCATTTCGTCGGCTATCAGATTTAGGAGACCCATAGCTTGGTAGTTCACAATGATCAAAAAGACTAAAAAAGGACTCCTGGAAGTTAATTCTATCTCTCAAAATGCTAAGAATGACCAAAATACCGCTGAAAGCCCGAACGCTCCCGGATTCGGACCAAATGTTCTGGAAACGCGCTACGTCATAAGAAAAACAATAAAATGAGTTCTAAAGCAAGACCGGATGAAATCATCGGCTCCCAGAGACCCCCGAAAGTCCCAGAAGTTCCCAAAAAATCCTCGTTGACCGGTTTGACCAAGGTAAGACAAAGTTTGAACATGTTTGACCAAGGTTTGACCAAAATCGTCCAAATTTACCGAAAAGTTTCGCGATCATTCTAGATCATGTGGAAATATTAAAATGAGTTTTAAAAAAAAATTGAACGAAAACGTCGGCTCCTGGGAGCTCTCAGAGGTTTCTAGAACTTTCCGAGAATCCCAAGTTTGACCAGTTTGATCAAAAGTTGACTTTGAAACTAGAGCACCGTATCATTTTTCAAACATTTTTCATGGATACTAGAGGTCAATAGCTTTCCAACGGTATATCGCACATAATTTTTGGATTTCAAACGAATTTATTATGAATTTTCGAAGGTAAAAAAAGCGATCAAATCGGCTTTTATCACGAATGCCCAAAAATTTTCAAAGTGACCTATCTCCAAACTATTTTTTTGTAAAGTAGACTCCATTACCTTTCCAAGGATATATCACAACCTCAATTTGGAGTTCGTATGCATTTTATGTGAATTTTGGACGAATTAGGGGCTTTTCGCGAATATCGGAACCTCTGGGGGCCTAAAAAGGATTTTCTGGACGAATGAGGAGCAGTGCCACCATGATACTGGCCCACTGCCGTCGCGGCACTCTCCCCTAGAATGGTACATTTTTGTAATTTCTTTTGGGAGTTTATTTTGATAATTAGAAACCAAAACGACGTAGTTCTATGTTCACAGATGTTTGGGACCAATGGGAGTACTTCTAAAACCCCAAAACCACCCCAAATTGGCCTATATAAACCCCCCTTGACTTCTCATTTTGGGGGTGTCAAATGCAAGTTTTGAAAAGTTTTAGAGAGAGAGTTGTAGAGATAAGGTTAGAGTAGAGAGAAAAGAAGCTTCCTTCTTTGATTTCCAAACAAGAGATTAAGTTCTAAACTTTGTTTTTTACTTCATTACTTCCATTTACTACATATTCAATACACCCAACCACCATTTTAGTGAGCATTTAAGAGAGAGGAAGCTAATTCCATGTCCAATGTTACCACATATGAGTGAAACACAAAGCTACAAGTCCAATACATCATTGAATATCATCTATTGATTGTTTATATACTTCTTTGCTTACTTTGTTGTTCATCTTCTCCTACCTCATTTCTTTTTTTTGTTTTCTTTATTTACTTACCAGTTTATCATCATCTAGATTATGACATGAAGTTTGAGGTGAGTGAAACCTTATGGATAGTAGCTCTGATGACATGAAGTTTGAGGTGAGTGAATCCTTATGGATAGTACCTCTTTACCTGAAAAACATGTTTGATAGATGATGATTTCAACTTCCATACATTCATATATATTCATGAAGTTGTCTTTAAAATGGAAATAGTACTTTCCAATAATCTTGGAGGTTCTTGATGTGAGTCAAATGTTGACATTTTAAGTGGTTATAATCTTCATTAAGTATTGAAAATATATTTTCAAAACCCCCATTCCAAAACCCCCTCTTAAACCCCTCATTTTGATTTCAAGAAATAAACCTTGTTTTCTCAAAACCTTCAAAACAGTGAGTCATTTAACTTCAAAGAATTATTTTGAGTTCAATACTCAATATATGAATGTAAGACCACTTGGAAAGTCTTTCTAGCTCATTATAGAACACCCATGATTTTTTCCTTGACTTGGAAGCACTTGAAAGGGGTCTATTTTTGTCCAAACATTCCTTCCAAACATTCTGCCTCTGCTGTCACAGCAGCTAGATTGATTTAACTTGTTTTACAGACAACGTTTCCAAAAAGAGTGGTCCCAACTTATTTTTCCCTTAACCTTCAATGTCTTAGGAAACTTTCTGTATAATATGGGCCTTTAGATCTATTGTTTTCATTTTCTAAGATTTTATAACATTTTAGTCGACACTACGGACTCTGTTTCTGAATAACCTCTATTGTTTATATGATTTC
This sequence comes from Hydrangea macrophylla, assembly GCA_033977485.1. Classification (NCBI taxonomy): domain Eukaryota; kingdom Viridiplantae; phylum Streptophyta; class Magnoliopsida; order Cornales; family Hydrangeaceae; genus Hydrangea; species Hydrangea macrophylla. The sequence continues at coordinate 14,016,208 of CM066998.1, read as the reverse complement.
TCTCAATCTGTGATAGTTATTAAAGATTGGCTTTTTTGGTTGTGTTCTAGACACAATAAGGAAGACCTTTATAAAAAGTCATGTATTGAAAACACTCCTAACCCCTCTTTTCAATTTCCAAAAGATCATGTTACTATTTTGTCAAGTATTCACAGCAAGCACACTTTTGCTTTCATTATTTGATTTGATGCATACATGTACTCCAAATTTGTTCATGTCTTAGGAAGTGGTCCATACCATATTTGTACATATTTTATGATGATTTCCTTCATGCATTCATGCATATCTTATACTTCTAAGCCACTTTAGAAAGTCCATATACACAAACACACTACAACCTTTGCACATTCTAGGATCATACAGTGCATTCATGCAAGATTTGGGGTTTTTGTAACTCCTAATCTAAGAAGATTATAAGGAATGATCATGATCACACGTTCATGCTTCCCCTCGATCTAATCCTCCTTTCTCATCCGTCCCGGGGATTGAGAGATCCTCTTTTCTCAAAGATTAACATACATCATTCTAGCTTGCTATGCATCCTTGTTTTCTTTGATTTGCTTGTTTCAAGAACAATTCATGTCCCCTTAGATTAGGAAAACTTGATTACTTGATATATGATTAGACGATTTTCCTAGGTTTATTCGTGTGATCTTTCACTTTGGCATTGTGTGATACTTGGCTTAGATCTTATGAATGATATTTTATCTTTAGATCTTCCATTTCAAGATTCTTATGTGATGTAATTTACCTATCATAGTATTAATTATCGAACCAAACATAGTAAAAGATGATTATTTGGATGCTAATTGAGGCATGTTGAGAGACGGGGCGAGTTGGGGGTGTTTTAGTCGTGACAAAGGCTCCTTCCTCTCTCGTACCAAAACCCCGAACCAAGTTCTTTGGTTATAAAGGGCCAGTGCCCTTTATCCGTTTGGGTGAGTCAAATTAGGTTTCTTGGTTTCTTAAAGACCAAGTGGCGACTCTGTATCTGTTTTCAACAGACCTTCCTTTTCTTTGATCCAAATCAATTTCAAACAAAAATAAAAAAGAGGTGGAATTCCGCGTGTCCATAATCTGGCAACTCTGCTGGGGATTTATTTTCAAAACAAAATAATACAGAGGTTTTACTCATAAGAAGCATCCTTAAAATCATCCTTTTACTGTGTTTGGTTCACCGCATTGTACTCTTGCATTTCCCCCCTCCGACTGTGTCTGAAATGCGGCACTGACATTGCTCAGGTCTTGCTGTGCCAGGGCATAAGTCACCGTTGATACTGTACCTTCCAAGGTATATCAAAAAGAGTAAAAATCTTTGTACTGTCTCTTTGACAGTATATTGGAACTCTTGCCAACGGACCCTCTTTGACTAAACCCAGCCTTTACATATAGATTTCTATAGAACCTTTCATAGGACTGTTCATTTACCTTTTCAGATAGGACAATGTGATATAATAGCTGTATGCCCTGATGGGATTACCTGCGCGGTGTAGACGCTTATGTGGCACGAGGCAGAACCTCTTTCTTATGATTCCCAAGGCAATCACTCACATGTGATCACATTGAGTTGACCTGCCTAGGCACCATGACAAGGATGTCTGCTCCATGCTCACAAAGATATACACCGCAAACCTTGTCTGTCGGTCATAAGACATAGGAGTATGAAAACCTGCTAGACAGTATGATCACCATCATCACACGCTCTCGCTATGTCAACCTGTTTATCTCATAAACTCTGTCCAAACCAACCAGAAATGCCCAAACATGCCAGTTTCTCTCAGAAACTCTATCCAAACCAACCAATGCCTAGACATGCCAGTTTCTCTCAAAAACTTTGTCCAAACCAACTAGAAATGCCCAGATATGCCAGTTTCTCTCAGAAACTCTGTCCAAACCAGAAATGCCTAGATATGCTAGTTTCTCTCAAAAACTCTGTCCAAACCAACCAGAAATGCCCAGTCTCTCCTAGAAGCCTTCATAAAACCCTACAAACCCCTGTTTTCCCTTGGTGATCATATTGGAAAGTAAATTTGGCATGCTCTATATGGTTAGGACCTTGTTTGTTTAACTGCTATCCGTTAGAAATAGGAGATCATATAGATTCGGGCTTACATCTGCATGCTTGTCTCATTTGCATGCACCATTCCTATCGGTCTACACGCACTATCTCAGTCAGTCTTACACAAGTCATGTCCACGTTTGTTAACATCACTGTCATTTGTCTATCTAAAGTCATCACTGTCAGAATCTGATACAAATCCTCTTGAATCTGTAGGGTCACTATAGATTCTCAAAGCCAACAACTGGGATCTTCGTCCTGGTTCAGAAACTCAGATAATCGATTGGTCAGAATCAGCCTAACAAGTTATTTCAGCATGAATCAGGAAGAGCTAGAAAACAAGGTCACCGAATTGGGAGCCACCATAATCTAGTAATCCAACAGCCTGGCCCAGGTCCTGAAGATTATGGAGGAACTGAAACAGTAGCGACAGTAGTGTCCACCTGAGTACCCACCACCACCGTTTGGATTCATACCGCATCTCGAGAACAATGGAGAAGAAGACTGGTTTCAAGGGGCCCCCGCTCCCGTATATACAAAAAAGTTACAAGAGAAAATGGACAAAGTCGACAAGCTGGAAAGCGTATTGAGGAAGAGTAAAGGGGTTGATGATTATATGCTAGACTTGGAAGGACTTTTTGAGCCTATTAAGATGAAGCTGCCAGAAAACTTCAAGATGCCTGCCATTAACCGTTTTGATGGAACTGGAAATCTGAAGAGCCATGTAAAGCTGTGTATGAACATTTTTCAATCAATGGGCTGCACTCATGAGCACATTGCAACCCTGTTCCCACAAACTCTCGCAAAGTCTGCACTGTCATGGTTCCTTACCTTGGAAGCTTCCAAAACTCGGGCATGGGAAGACATAGTTCGGGTATTCATTGATCACTATTCCTATAACCAAGAACTTGATGTCACTATAAGAGATTTGAAAACAACTCGGCAGAACAACAATGAATCATTCGCCACGTTTCTAAGCAGATGGAGGAATAAATAGCCCAAATGACCCACCGGCCGATTGAAAAGGAACAGGTAAGGATGCTAATCCGGAATCTGCAACCGCTCTACTATGAGAAATTATTTTACCAGTCCATCTCCACCTTTGAGGGATTGTTTGAAGTCGGGACTCGAATCGAATATGCCATAAGGGAAGGAAAGTTAAAAAAAGAAGAGCCTCCGAGTCAGTCAAAAAGGCCCAACTACTCCCACAACCCTCCGGATGTCAATGCCCTTAGCAGTCAACCTATGGCTTACCCTCCTAGGCTGTACTAACCTCCCAACCAAGCTAACTCCTCCAATCGCCCTTTTTCAAGGAAGTCTCCTCGCAACTTTGCCAAATTAGAAATCCCCCTCTCCTTAGCCTTAGATCGCCTCCTTAAAAAAGTCCACCTCCAACTACTCCAGCCTTGAAATACCCCGCTCCCGCCGAACTACGATATATCCAAAAGATGCACCTACAACCAAGCCCTTGGCCACAACACCGATGATTGCATGTGCCTTCGCCATGATATCCAAGACCTCAATGACTAGAATATCATTGAGCCACCTCCAAAGCAACCCCATGTCACTCAAAATCCTCTACCAAACCACCAAAATATTAGCCTCATTGAGTCCAACCATGTATCCTTCAACCCTGCTACCTATATCACCCCCTTAGGTCAACCTTTACCCCTCATTGACATCCCATAATCTGTGGGAATTCATCTGATTGAAGGAAGGGATGATGAGTGGCAGCAACAGCTAGCTGATGAACAAGATCTATTCTTCTTGGAAGAACCTGATCTAGGGGTAGTGAAACTCAAATGGTATCATCCCGACAATGAAAGCGATGCTTTTATCTGGAACGAGCCGGAAAAAACCATTTGTGGGAACAGATTGTGACTGGTTCAAAGAAGATGGGACTGTAGAAGGGCCTACTCCTGCCGAGATTGATCATCTGACTAGGTCAGACCGTCATTATCAGCCTCCGCAGCCTACCACTGAAGCAATCGAAAAAAGTCCGATCAAAGATAAAGGAAAGGGAAAAATGGATGAGATCATCGAAGAAGATAATGAGTTGATAAAGCAGTTAAAGAAAACCTAAGCACATCTCTTGATGTGGGACTTCATGGTAACATCCTACAAGCATATGCAAGTTGTGTTGAATGCCTTGGCTGGAATTGAGGTCCCCATCGACGCTGCACAAAAAGATATGGTGGCTTTCTTGGGCGCACTCACCCCTGACCCAATCATTACATTTTCTGATGAAGACCTACCGGTGGAAGGATGTACACATAACAAAGCTTTGTACATCACTGTTGGATGTAAGGGATAACAGGTGCCATTCTGTTTGGTCGATACAGGCTCCGCCTTAAATGTTTGTGCTCTAAGGACTGCCACCGCCTTGGGGGTCAATGTCCTTGACATCACAGCATTTGTGCAATCTGTGAGGCCCTATGATAACACCAAGAGAAATGTGATGGGGACTGTTTCTCTCCAAATCTGGGTAGGATCTTTGGTTAGCACTGAAATCTTTCATGTTATGGATATACCTGCCTCGTTCAATTTATTAATCGGGAAGCCATGGCTATATGTCAACAAAGCTGTATCATCCACTGTGCATCAAATGATCAAGTACATTTATGAGATGGAGGTAAAGATCATCCTCAGCAATAGTTGGGGTAGTGAAGCCTTCCCAAGCTACGCTCCCATCTTTGAAATCCAAATACCTGAGCTAAAAGAAGGAGAAATCAGGGGATTCTTCATGGAAGAAGTCCATATGATCAATGAAGAGGACAGGATCCCCGAGATTCACTCTACATTAGTCAACATCGTCCGCAAAATGAACTACTTCCTTGGAATGGGATTGGGCCAACGCCAGCAAGGGATTCGTGAGTTCCCTCAGATCAAAGGGCAACAAGGCACTTTTGGGTTGGGGTACAAGCCCACTGAAGAAGACGTCGAGCTACAGAGGCCATGGAAGAAAAGAGTGAGGAGTCTCCCACCATACCGTAAACCCTTGAATGGGCAATTCATCAAAGAAGGGGATAGTTTCCCCTATTTTGGGTTCCCAGAACCTTGGATCCATCAGGCCACTAGAAAAAGGTACCCCGGGCAGGAAATCTTTGCCGACTACGAAAGACCTCCCTAACAAGATCTGTTCTATCATGAAGAAGTTGAGAAAACCCCAGAGGAAGACTGGTTGGAGTATCTGGACACTGAAGCCATCGAGAAAATGTGGGAAGAGTTCTTTGAAGAAAAGGAAGAAAAAAGGGCCAAGAGCCAAGATGATCAGATCAAGCCAACTGACGAGGGTCTGAGTAACCTGGCTATAGAGTCATCTGTCTCCCTATCCCCTGTTCCTCCAGAGTCTGTACTTCCAACTATTGAGTCTGTACCAGAGCCGGCTGCTGTAAGCCCACCACTGTCTAATTTAATCACTCCACCTGTCATGAATGAAATGAAAGACGATTTTGCTTACTCCTCTGTGTCTAATACTTGTGAATGCACAGATCCCTCCGAGGATCTCCCAATCGAACTTAAGCAACTAATTGAAAAACCACCTGCTTATGAAATAATCAAAGATACTTATCAATTAACCTAGGTAAAAAAGATAATCCACAAATTGTGCAAATTGGCTCAACTCTTAATAACAAAGAGAAAGAAAAATGGGCTCTCTTGCTAAAAGAATTTAAAGATGTTTTTGCTTGGTCTTACGAGGACATGCCTGGGGTCGATCCCGACATCGTCCAACAACGCATTCCCCTCCTTCCCAATTCTAAACCCGTCAAGCAGAAACTTAGGCGCATGAGACCAGAATGGGCATTCAAGGTCCAAGAAGAAGTAGATAAACAATTCAAGGCAGGGTTCATCATTGTTACCGAGTATCCGGAATGGGTTGCCAATATCGTGCCAGTCCCCAAAAAGGACGGAAAAGTTTGTGTGTGCGTCGACTTCCGTGATCTAAACAAAGCCAGTCCTAAGGATGACTTCCCGCTTCCCCACATCGATGTCTTAGTAGATAACACCGCAGGACATGAGCTACTGTTATTTATGGATGGCTTTTTGGGGTACAATTAGATTCTAATGTCGCCAAAAGATCAAGAAAAGATGACATTCACCACACCTTGGGGAAGCTACTGTTATAGAGTAATGCCTTTCAGACTCAAGAATGCTGAAGCAACCTACCAAAGAGCTACCACCACTCAGCTGCATGGCATAATCCACAAGGAAGTAGAAGTACATGTAGATGACATGATTGTAAAATCCAAGGATAGAGAAGGACACCTGGTGGCACTGGAAAAGTTTTTCGAAAGGTTGCGCAAATACAAGACGAGGCTGAATCCAAAGAAATGCACTTTCGGTGTAACCTCCGGTAAGTTCCTTGGTTTTTTCATCACACAAAGGGGGATAGAGGTGGATCCCTCTAAGATCAAGGCAATTCTAGAAATGGCACCACCACATAATGAAAAGGAGGTGAGAGGGTTTCTCAGGAGAATACAATTCATCAGCCGCTTCATCTCGAAACTCATGACTACGTGTGATACTTTGTTCTGATTGTTGAGAAAAGGAGAGAAGTTCCAATGGGATGACCAATGCCAAGCCGCTTTCGACAAAATAAAAGCCTACTTTCAAAATCTGCCTGTCCTTTTGCCACCCACTCCTCACAAGCCCTTATTCCTTTACCTGTCTGTCTCCGAAAATGCCATGGGTTGCATGCTAGCCCAAGAAGGAGAAGAAAGCCACTCTGAAAAAGCCATATGTTTCCTTCGCAAGAGGATAACTTGGTATGAGCTCAACTACTCTACCCTCGAAAAAATATGTTGGGCCTTGGTTTGGTGCACTCGCCAACTGAGACACTACATGCCGGCCTTCCTAGTTGTGCTCATATCCCGCATGGATCCTTTAAAGTACCTCCTTGAAAAACCCACCTTGACTCCCATTGGCTATTTCTACTATCCGAATTCGATATCAAGTATGTGACTATCAAATCAGTGAAAGGGAGAGCTGTAGCTGAGCATCTTGCGGAGCACGCTGTTGACTCCGAAGAGAATGGAAACTTTCCATTCCCGGACAAAAATATCATGGAAATCAAAGAAGAGCAGTGGAGGTTGTACTTTGATGGAGCAGCCAACATGAAAGGCTATAAAGAAAGAATGATTCTGGTGTCACCAAATGGGGACCATACCCCACTGGCAGTCAAGCTCAATTATAATTCCACCAACAATACAGCTGAGTACGAGGCATGTATTTTGGGGATGGAAGCGGCCATAGAATTGAAAGTTCAGAAATTGGATGTCTTTGGAGATTCCAACCTCATTGTGTCACAAGCCAGAGGAGAGTAGAAGGTGAAAGAAGAAAGGTTGAAACCCTATCATGACCATCTCGATGGACTCAAGAAGCAGTTCAAAAGTGTGACGTTCTTTTACCTGCCCAGGGAAGAGAACCAGTTAGCAGATTCGTTGGCTACCTTAGCCTCTATGATTCAAATCCCCGTGGGAGTCAAAATGATGCCCCTGATAATTGAGCAAAGGTACGAACCTTCATTCAGCACAATCGCTGCAATTGAAGAAGAAAGCAAAACACCGTGGTTTCAGGATGTCTGGGACTTCATAGAAAAGGGAACGTACCCCCAAGAGTCTACTGAGAAAGACAAAAGGGCAATTCAAAGATTCGCAGCACAATTCATCATTTGTGGGGGAAAATTATTGAAGAAAGGGTACAATGGCCACAACCTGACTTGCTTGTTTGGAAAAAGCACCAGAAGAATGATGGAAGAAGTACACGAGGGTGTATGCGGTACACACAAGAACGGTCACATGCTGGCCAAGAAGATTGTAAGACAAGGGTACTACTGGACAACATTGGAGAAAGACTATTGCGAATACGTGAGAAGGTGTCACCAGTGCCAGATCCATGCAAACATGACACATGTACTGCCATCTCTTCTATACAACATAACCTCTTCATGGCCATTCTCAACTTGGGGAATCGATATCATCGGTGAAATCATTCCAAAAGCCTCGAATGGAAATCGGTACATTTTGGTGGCCATCGACTACTTCACAAAATGGGTAGAAGCCGTGTCTTACACCAAGTTGGGGGCCAAGGAAGTGGCTAAATTCATCAAGAGAAATCTCATCTGCCGTTATAGAGTCCCCCATGAGATTATTTCAGACAACGAAAGTAATTTCAAAAGGGAAGTTAGGGATCTATTTGAGGAATACAAAATCACTTATCACAAGTCGTCACCATACAGGCCACAAACCAATGGGGCAGTCAAAGCTGCAAACAAGAATGTCAAAACCATACTACAGAAGTCGGCTGATACTTATAAAAATTGGCATGAGAAGCTGTCGTTCGCACTTTGGGGATACAGAACCCCTATAAGGACGTCTACATGAGCGACTCCTTATTCGTTGGTATATAGTATGGAAGCAGTACTTCCGGTCGAGATAGAGTTATCATCCCTGCGAAGAATTCTAGAGGCAGTTGACCATGTCAGAATCTATCAAAAGAGGATAGCTCATGCTTTCAACAATAGGGTTCCTCCGAGGAAAATTGTCAAGGGTGACCTTGTCCTTAAGGAATTGCGAGCCTCGATCTTTGATCCACATGGAAAGTTCAAACCCAAATGGGTCGACCCTTATATCGTCAAAACTATCCTTTCTGGAGGAGCAACCTACCTTATGGGCCTCGATGGCATCGAATTCAAAGAACCAATCAACATAGATCGCCTCAAAAAGTACTATGCTTGACCATTCCCCAAAAATAGCCCTTTTCTTTAAAGCCTTGCCTGAAGTACGCTCGAACTAATTCCCACTTGGGGATACGTAGGCAACCACATCGGTTTGGTCTCTCCACCCACAAAAATAGCCCAATTCCTCTCAAGCCTCGTCTGAACTATGCTTGACCTGATTCCCACTCGGGGATATGTAGGCAACCGCATCGGTTCGGTCGACACCATCATAATCAACCCCTTTTCTTTCAAGACTTTGGCCCGAACTACGTTTGACTTGATCCCTATTCGGGGGTACGTAGGCAAACTTTCAAAAAATAAGGATGGCTTGCTAGGTCAAAAATCCAAAAGGACGCCTAGGCAAAAGTTAGAGTTAAATCCAAAGTGAGCAATAACAAAAGAGAGAAAAAAGCTCGCTAAGCCACCTAACTGGTGCCTAGGTAAAATTATGAGCGTGTCAGAAAAAAATAAAGTCGTGGTCCTTACCATAACCCAGAAATCAACCTTCACACTAGGGGCAAACTTCGGCCACCCGCCTCGTTTTCCTGAACCTCTTCTAAACTAGGGGCAAACATCGGTCATTTACCTCGTTTGCCTCATAACCATACATATCCCAAACTAGGGGCAAACTTCGTCCACCCGCCTCGTTTGCCTCTCTAATCGTCCTAGCATGCCCAAACAAGTACCAAAAGCAAACATTTGATCAAAATCATACTACGAATGTTTTCAAAAAGGCAAATGCATAAAATAAGGTTGTCCATGTAACCAAGGTTCGCTGATAAACAAACTTCGAATATTACATAAGCAGGGATAAATGAAAAAAAAACGTTCTTTCAGAAAGTAATCCCAAATATCAAAGACACTTGGTGGAACAAAGCAGAATCAATCAAGTCTAGTTTTATTTTGTGTCTTTTATTTCTTCAAAGGTCTCTAGAAATAGGCTCTTGCTCGACCGGCCCAGCCCCTAATGAAAGCAGCAATAGTAGTGACCCTGACTCTAGAAGTAAAGACCCTCTCAATAAACCCCCGGGGGACCTCTTGAACTCGCCCGTACTGTCTGGCCAATCGACGAGGATGATAGAAAGAAGTCTCTCTTAGGCCCATCAGCCACACTCTCTGGTAACCCCCGAGACTAGTGATCACAGCATGAAGAACCCAACGCCTCACGATCCGGCAAATGTCGGCCTCAGATAAAGCACCCATCATGCCAACCCACTCGACAGTAGTGTAATGAGGATAAAATATAGCCCTGCAGAAATAAACTAGCGACACATTACCTGTCCATAACTGAAGGCGCTCATAGAGCCAAGCCGTCACCAAAGGTGCCCCAGAAATAAGAAGCATTCCTTGATTGAATTAGTACCAACACGTGTCCCCACTGGATGGAGGATGTGTATTGACTACAGGAAGTTAAATACTGTGACTTGAAAGGACCATTTTCCTTTGTCATTCATGGATCAAATGCTAGAACGTGTGGCGGGTCACAAGTATTACTGCTTTTTGGATGGATACAGTAGATATAATCAAATTGAAATTGCTCCTGAAGATCAGGAGAAAACCACGTTCACTTGTCCATTTGGTACATTTGCCTACCGACGAATGCCGTTTGGCTTATGTAATGCACCGGCTACATTTCAGCGGTGCATGCTAAGCATATTTAGTGACATGGTCGAAAACATCCTTGAAGTCTTCATGGATGATTTTTTAGTGTTTGGCCATAGCTTTGAAGATTGCCTCAGCAATCTCGAGCAGGTTTTAATGAGGTGTGAGGACAAACACCTAGTTTTGAATTGGAAGAAGTGTCACTTTATGGTGACCAAGGGAATAGTCCTCGGCCACATAATATCCGATGAAGGAATCAAAGTGGATAAGGCTAAAATCAACATAATCTCAAATCTACCTGTCCCCCGTACAGTGAGAGACATCCGTTCATTCTTGGGACATGCAGGTTTTTATCGTCGGTTTATCCAGAATTTCAGTGCAATCTCTCGACCCCTTTGTCAACTTCTTGTTAAGGATGCACCATTTGAGTGGTCAGAGAGTTGCCAAAAGTCCTTTGAGGATCTAAAAAAGCTTCTCACCTCCGCACCTATAATACAGGCACCCGACTGGAGTTTGCCTTTTGAATTAATGTGCGATGCTAGTGATTACGCCATTGGCGCAGTCCTAGGCCAGAGAAAGGACAATAAGCCATATGTGATATACTACGCCAGCCGAACTTTGAATGACGCTCAAATGAATTTCACTACCACTGAAAAGGAGTTGCTGGCTGTAGTATTCGCCCTGGACAAGTTTAGGTCTTATCTGATAGGGTCACCAATCGTCTGTTTTACAGATCATTCGGCCCTCAAGTATCTGCTGTCAAAGAAAGACGCTAAACAACGGCTTATTCGCTGGATACTCTTACTCCAAGAGTTTGATTTAACAATCAAAGATAAGAAAGGAGTAGAGAATGTGGTTGCGGATCATTTGTCCCGGTTGACTTTTGTCGACAACACTGAATCCCAATCCATTAAGGATGAGTTCCCAGACGAACAGCTACTGGCAGTAAGTAGTCTGCCTTGGTATGCTGATATTGTAAACTACCTTGTCACGGGTGAAACACCGACTCATTGGTCGAAGCAAGACAGAAAACGGTTCCTCTCGTTCGCGCGTCATTTCTTCTTTGATGACCCATACCTTTTCAAGTACTGTGTTGATCAGGTCATCAGGCGCTGCGTCCCCAATGAGGATATAACCGTAATATTAGCGTCATGCCATTCTGAGGCATGCGGTGGCCACTTCGCGTCACAGAAGACCGCACAAAAAGTCCTACAAAGCGGTTTTTACTGGCCCACAGTCTTCAAAGATGCTTATTCCTTTTGTAAGACATGCCAACGCTGTCAAAAGCTTGGAACTACTTCTAAAAAGAATTCTATGCCTTTAACCCCTATCATCACAATTGAGATATTTGATTGTTGGGGCATAGATTTTATGGGTCCATTTCCCAAGTCGAATAATTGTGAATACATACTCCTTGCTATGGAGTATGTGTCGAAATGGGTAGAAGCGATACCAACGAGACGCAATGACCACAGAACGGTCATGTCCTTTCTAAGAGAGCATATCTTGTCTCGTTTTGGTACTCCGAAAGCTTTACTAAGTGACCAAGGTAAGCATTTCTGCAATAGACCCTTGGAGTCACTTCTCAAGAAATACGGGGTCCATCATAAAATCGCTCTTGCCTATCATCCACAGTCAAATGGGCAAGCAGAATTGGCTAACCGAGAAATCAAGCACATTCTTGAAAAGACGGTTAGCTCTAATCAAAAAGACTGGGCATACAAATTGACTGACGCGTTATGGGCATACCGTACTGCTTATAAGAAGAATCTTGGTATGTCCCCGTATAGACTGGTTTACGGGAAAGCTTGCCATCTTCCTGTGGAAATTGAACATAAAGCTTACTGGGCAACACGCTCATTGAACTTTGATATTCAAGAGGGAGGTCAGCTACGCAAGCTTCAGCTTGCAGAGCTAGAGGAAATACGACGAGATGCGTATGACTCTGCAAAGTTGCATAAGGAAAAGTTGAAGGCTCGCCATGATCGTACGATTTGTCGTAAATCATTTGAGCTGGGGCAGAAAGTTTTGCTGTATGACTCTCGCCTCCACCTTTTCCCAGGAAAGCTTCGTTCCCGTTGGACAGGCCCGTTCATCGTAAAAACTGTTTTTCCACATGGGGCGGTTGAGATTGTCAATCCAAAGAACGATGATTGTTTCAAGGTCAATGGCCAAAGATTGAAACCGTTCTTGGAGAACTTCCACACTGAAGTTGAGCACATCCAGCTGGATGAGCCCAGCTATTCTCACACTTAAAAATCCAAAGTGGAGTTCCAAATTGTTGTTGTATTTCTTTTCTTTCCCTGTATTTTAGTTTCTCTCTTTTGTTTTTAAGTTTTTGTTCGTTCTTTTGTGTTTGTGATCTAGTTCTAATCCATTATACCTTAAACCACTCTGTTGCAGGTGCATAGATGCGAGGTGATGATGTTCATTCTGTCGGTTCTTGGGCTAATTCAGAATGTCGTTGTGGTACCTGGACTGAGGGTGAACTCACACCCTACCCCTTGCTTCATCAAGACCCTGAAGCCCATTCTCTCATTGATGCTGCTCAAGGGTACATTCCATACCCACCAGCCCTCCTGGACATCAATCCATACGAAAATATGGGATTTCAGGATGACGATGATGTGGAGGAGGAAGAAGACCTGTACATGGGATGAATGGTGGATGATGCACTCATGGCACAATGGGAAAATGATGATATGTGGGAGCTGGGAAGATCATGACCTCCAGGATGTCGTCCCAGACCGCTATAATGCCATCTTTGTGTTCGTGGACGATTTCCTTGTTCCTGAGTTGGTCCCATACCGCTATGTGCACCTGAGCTTCCTGCTATTCAGGCTCCAATGCCCCTTACCAGCCAGTGCATTTTGGGAACCTATGCCAATAGTGAGGTTGGAACTTGTCACATTTCTTTGTATTTTTGTTTCTGTTCATTGTTTTTCTTTTCGTGTTAATCCGTGTTTCTTGTGTTCTTTTATTTTAATTTCGATTTGTTGTCTTTTGTCCAGGATTGTCACTATGTTCCTAAATGGTATTCCGGTATTCCTCCCACATCAACTGATTCATGGTCTTGGGCCCTACATAAGGCCCCCACACACTCCGCCGCGAGAGGACAGTCCGTTGCGAAATTATACCCCTTTATCCATGTCTCCATCCGGATCACCTCTTGCATGGGTTTTCAATTCTTTGGAGATGCCAGACTTGTGTGATGATATCCTTGCTGCTTTTCGATTGTTCTGGCAAAGGGAATCATCAAGTTTGGACTTCACTTCTGAAAATTCGGCGGGTTATGAAGAGATTGTGGAAGAGGAAATCTTTATACTCGAAGATTAGTGCTGCATTTCAGTTGTTTCCGTTCATTTCATCTTTTGTTTATCGACTGAAGTGTAATCCTTGACAGAATTTTATTGGTTTTAGTTTTATTTTTGGTCTTCTTTAGTTAAATAAGATCTTAAACACAGTTGGAGATAATAATGTTGCAATTTGGATGCGATCATAAAGTGTTATTTCTATATAAATTGCAATTTTCTATTCTGAGGATGAATTTTTGTTCTACATGCCTGTAATTCAACTGCTTTTCAGTCTCTCTGCATGTCCAGAATTGTTTCTAATAGTTGGGTGTGATGTGGTTCATGTTTCCCATTAAATTCAGAAATTTTTGTGTTCGATCGATCGAACCCATTTCGATCGATCGAAACCTGGATGTTCAAGCGTTTGCATTTTTTCTTTTCAATCGATTGCGGGATTTGTTTTCGATCGCTCGACCATAGTTCGATCGATCGAACTCAGCATTTAAACGAGGCGTCTTCAGAACACCTCTTCACTTCCCTCAGTTACACACACTCAAGCGCTCGAGCACAGAGGGGTGGGCGACTCGGCAATTTTCGTGTCCTTGCACACAATAAGATGCCCAGATCACCCCTCTAATCATCTCATCATCCCCTCCACCTCCACTGTGTATTTCTACACCAAGGTAGGTTCCACTTGTTTTTGTCTTACATTTCCTTAATGATTGTGTTAGAAAATCCCAAGGGGGTGTCCCCTTGGTCCTAGGATTTCCTTTTGATAGTTCATTGTTTGTGTACTTTTTGTTTCCTTTGCGTTTCTGCGATCGCTGCACATCGCTGTGTTCAATCGCTTGAACTGGTTTCGAGCGATCGAAGGGGAACTGTTCGAGCGATCGAACAATGTTCAAGCGATCGAAGCCTACTCTAGTTCAATCGATCGAACTCACTTAGATCGATCGAACTCCAGCAGTGGCAACTTCTTTCTTCTTTTCTTCTGTTCTAATCTGTGTCATGTCATGTTTATTTTTCAGGGCTGCCACATGAATCCAGTGACGGGCTATCATAAGTCCAAGCCCCTCAGCCTTATTATACCAGATCCGGTACCCGCACATGGGTTCCGGAATGACGAGGACAGGCTATGGTATGAGCGGTATTTTCAGGCACGGATGGTGATGATCGAGCGCCCTATTGAGCACATCTGGTCAGAGAGCCCATGGTTCCTGACACGGATCCGTTCTATGCCTCACTGGTTCCATCTCCTTTCATTGGCCAAGAGTGTCAATCTGTCCTGGATTCGAGGTGCATATGCGACTATGATCCGCGACCCGGTTGCACCATTCACCTACCATGCCTTCTTCCGGAGTCGCCCGTTCATCATCAGTCCCGCTACCGTTTCAGCCGCGTTGGGGGTACCAGAGGTACCTGATTATGTTTGCCCCCACCGGCCTGATGCACCAGTGACCCCACCATCCACTATTATCCGTGAGCTCACTGGAGGCGCCGTTCCGTCTTGGGATGGCGACGCTTTGATTGAGGACCACTTTCTCACTGATGGCTACCACATGATCCACCTGGTCCTCAGCAACTGCCTCCTAGTGACTTCCTATCGAGAGAAGATCGCGGCTTGGTATGCGCGAGTCTTATATGCCGTGGGGACGGGACAGCCAGTTTGCATCCCACGCCTCTATATTGACTTTATGGTCCACCCCACCCGTTTTATCTCGTCTAAGAAGCACCTGAAGGGTGCTTGGGCTATTCAGAGGGTTATGGCTGATGTCGGTTTCCCCGTGCTTGCTGGAGATGATGTTCGCCCTTCTCCCCGCCGTTTCAGCGAGGCGGCGGCTCGCCGCTCCGACGCCCAGAAGAGGAAGCGAAAGGGGAAAGGGACGACGAAGGTGAGGGGGAAGAAGAAGAGGCGTGGTGGGACGGACACGGAGGCGGGAGCTTCAGGGACACCCACCGAGGTGGAGGAGCTTGATTTCGATGATGATGACGATGATCCGGTTGCGGCGGTTCGGCAGTTTGAGCTGCGACAGCGGTCGCAGACTCAGGCCCAGGGAGAGTCTTCTTCTTCTGTGCCTCTCCCGACAGTTCACGAGCTACTATTGGAGGAGAGAGGGGCCAGGATTAGACTTGAGGGCCGGATGGACCATCTGCAGACCTTGCTGGAGTCCATATTGATTCAGATTGGGGTTGATCAGGCTGTTCACTCTACTCAGCATCCATCGATGGCCCCGTCTGCTCCGCCTGCTGCTGATCCATCATATGTTGCTACTCCTACTCCTACAGGTCCATCCACTTCTTCTGCTGCAGCCGATCCACCACTTGCTGATCCATCTGCTGCTGCCCCTGCTACTACCTCGTTGCCGCCTGCTCCCATTGATATCCCTTCTGATGTAGCTGATGATGCACCGTCCGGTGTCGATTAGTTTTAGTTGTGGAGGTGGTGTTTTTGTGTTTTTGGTTAGTTATTGTACTGACTTTTGGATATGTTGTTTGGATGTTTTGGTTGGATTTATTTGGTAGGTTGGTTCTGTATGGACAGTATTTCTACTGCTTGTATTTTATTCTGTTCATATTACAGTGGTTTAGATTGTTTGGATCATGTTTTTATCGTGTTACTTTTATCTATTGATCCTGTTTGTTTTGGAGATTGTGTTCTGTTTTTTCTATGCTAGGTTGCTATGCTTGCTATCATCAATTTGCTCCATACAGGTGATACCCATCTATTTTATTTGTTGAAAATCAACTTCTGGGGACTTTGTTGTTTTCAGTTGGGGGTAGGAGATAATAGATAGGTATACACCCGTAATAGATAGGTTTTGCACTTGGATATGTTTTAAATTTAATGAGAGCACAGTCTGTTAAAATTTTGAAAATTTTGAAAATTTTTATTATTGAGTCGTATTGTTAGAATAACTCTGAACAATCTCTCCTGCTTGTTGATTAGACAATGACACATTTGTAGTATTCTCATCTTTTCATGGATTAAATCCACGCGTTTTCTGTATTACTGAAATGAATTGCATTTGTGAAGCTATTATGTACCCAACACTTTTGCACACTAATTGGCAGCTATGTAGAAAACCTGAAAATTGAGTTAATATGAATATTGTGCGAAAAGAGCAAGTAGTGGAAGCTAATAACCCTTTGTGAGCTATTGAGCCAATCGTCATTTCTGAGGGGATTCTCATATATTGTCGAATGGTTTTTTTTTTTGCATATACTTGGTGAATTCGTTGTTAAGTCTCAGTTTTCTTTAAAAGTTTTGACTGTTTGTTAGAGGAGAACGTTCAGGATTTACCAATTACACTCAATGAACATTTAAGTGCTAAAAATTGAAAGTTGAGAAAATGATTCAAGCCATCGTTTACCCATTCGTTTACCTGATATAGCTTTCACTTACATTCATTGAATTGTTTCGTCCTTAATCCCATACCAATTAAATATTTCCAATGTAATCACAAGAATCCAAATCCTTGATTTATACCTTGACCTCTTTGAGCCGTTTGATATATGTGTTGAGAATGAGCCATCAAGGTATGTGAAATGGAAGGAAGTAGTTGTGGGAGATTTAAAAAAAAAAATAAAAAAAATAAAATAAAAAAAAAATGAATGAATGATGAATGAAGGAGAATAGAAAAAGAGCATACGAAATGAATGGGAGATTGGGTGGAGAAAAGAATGAAGAATAAAAAGAGAAGTTGAAATTCCATCACATACTAAAAAGCACACTCTTCTCTACAACACTCCCCCCTACTAAATAAAAGCCGCAATTCAAAGTCTTGAAGATTCTCAACAATTGATTTGAACATGGAAGTGTGAGTTGAGTTATCCACGGTATTTCGCTCCTCTAGTAAGTAGTGTTCCATTCATGAGACTATACACTCTTAAATGTCCGTTTTTCATAGAGTCAAGTATGAAAGCATTAGCATTTAGAATATCATCTGTATCAAAGCTTTCATACGATGTGCTATCATTATAAAGCAAGTTTCCGAGAGACGTTCTTTTTGAGTGTGACCAATGTGAGAATTGAGCTAAAACTGCAAGTTTTCAAAGTACAATAGTCTAGATAACTCTTAATAGGGTTGGATGCATAGTTGTTAAATTCACACACACACGGGTGCATAATGGTAATACATTTGTTATATTTTACTTGGTGATATAGGGGAGCATGTGGATTTCTTGCATGGGTTGATAGAGGATAGTATATTATTGTAGAGCTGAATTAACAATTCAATGGAAGGGGGAATTCTACAAGTTATTCTAAATCTTTTTGAGCTTAAAATTGGAGAACTTTGTGGGTATATTCACTGCAAACCCTCACGAGACAACACTCGTCCACTAGGGGGAACCTAGGGGTTTAACGGCTTGTTGCATTCGCTAAATGCAACCGCGATTCCTGCGAAAGTGAGTTAGGATCTTTCTTTCTATCTTAGTTAGGATTTTTTTTTAGTTTTCCTTTGTTTTCTTAGCTGTGGTAGTATTAGTTTAGGAGTTTTTAATTTATTTTATTTTCGCTTTATCGCTAGGGACTAGCAATGAGCTAGTTGGGGGTTGTGCAAAGCGGGGGTATTTGTAAAATACAACCGCGCTAAAAGGAAGAATTGTATTAGTTTTTATCACAACTTCCCATTTTATCTGCAATTTGCATTGCAAGGCTAATTTTCATACAATATGATTAATCTATGATAAAGTGTATTGTTTTAGCTATTGTTCGTGCAGATCACTGCTGTGTGGACTAAACAGATGGACATCAGGATAAATGGAATGCTGGAATGGAAACAAGAGAAGTCAAAGCTGAAATTTGGAGCTCGATCGATCTAACCCAGTTCGATCGATCGAGCGTTCGATCGCTTAAAGAAAGTTGAAGCGCTTGAGGCTCAAGGGTTCGATTGATCGAGAGCAGTTCGATCGATCGAACGTGGTATTTCCAGTAACATTCGTGCGCGCAGCAGATGCGGGTTTTCAACCCTAGTTTCTTAGGTTTCTTATATATATATGTGTATTGGATACGTCCAAAGGGACGCCCACTTTACATTTTTACAGTTTTAGAGAGAGAGATAGAGAGTTTGCTTGTGTTTTGTAGGTTTTCATTGAGTTTTTGCATTGTGAACCGGATTTCACTAAGTTAATACTAGTACTCTTCGTTCCAGGTTATTTATATATTGCTCATTTACATTCTGCACTTTGTAGTCGTAGTTTAATCGTTCATCTCGTGGTATTGTATGCTAGATATTCTCGAATCCATAGTTTTTATAGTTTTCATGAAAAACTTGCAACCAAACAAGGTTTTAATGTTTTCTTACGTTAAATATCAATCTGTGACACTCCAGACGATGTCTGAGTAGTCCCAGGTTGGGAGAACACGATGAAACAGTGATCTCCAGCTTCTGCCATGCAGCAGAATAATCGCAGTGTTCGATCGATCGAAGTTAGTTCGATCGATCGAACCAGGGACAGTCAAGCGATCGAAGTCAGTTCGATCGATTGAGGGATGAAGGTCTTCGATCGATCGAAAGCGCGTCGATCGATCGAACTCCCTGATTCTTGAGGATGTTCCCTGCAGTATTCCAGGACCTTTTTGTTTTAAGATTTGTTATCATTCTGTCCCAAAAAATGCTCAGTCTGTCAAAACAGTTTTTAAAACTAAGGCCCCTAAGGCATTTTCTTTCAATACATTTTGCAAACCATCTTCAATGCTAACACCATTGAGGATGCGAGTCTTAACTATTGGATTAAACCGCTTTTACGTATTTTAATTTAATTGTGATGATATGGTCCCGGTCATGAAAGGGCCATGGATTCTCCATCTTTAGAGGAATACAGAAAACTGTGGGTAATATACTCCTTTGTGCTTCAAGGCAACTGCATGGTAGACAGCTAGATTACTGCGGATTCGTGTAATCCCAACACTTTCTTCTTAAAGTTAAACATCCTAATTTAGAGTACTGTTTTAATTAGCTAGTTAGATCGTTAACTTAATCTTAATTATTTTCATTAGTAATCTTAGCTGTGGAACTTTGTGTTCTGCACCATCGTTCAATCTTATTCATTTTATTTTGTTTTCTTTGAGGATAGTCTAATTCAAAAGGTCAACACCTTCCCTGTGGGATCGACCTGGTCTTACCAGTTACTACTTGCACGTCTACCTACACTTGGGTATTGCACAAGAGCGCACAAGATTTTTCACGTGTCATAACTTAACTTCTCTACAGAGTATGTCATACTATATGCTATGAAGTTAGCTAACTTGGTTAGTCGGTCCACAATCACCCAAATAGAGTCCCTGTTTGACTGATATCGGGGCAGACCTTCCACAAAATCCATGGTAATGTACTCCCACTTCCACAATGGAATCCAAAATGGCTGTAACAATCCTGACGGCTTCTGATGCTCTGCTTTGACTTGTTGACAAGTAAGACACTTAAAAACATACTCTGCCACTTCTCGTTTCATGCCTTCCACCAAAAATTCTGCTTCAATTCTCTATACATCTTTGTGCCTCCTGGATGAACGGTTAAACGGGACTTGTGTGCTTCATCCAAAATGTCCTTCCTTAGTTTCTCCATATCGGGAACACACAATAGATTCCTACACCAAAATCCTCTATCTAATCCTATACTCCACTCCTCAAGTTCCTTCGCCAAAACATTTTGCTCGACTTACAAAATACGGCTAAGAGGCATCGGTTGTGCTATCAAGCATCCAAAACGGTGTCCTCCTTCTATCTCTGTGGGTTAGAGATCAAATTCTGCTATGGTTTCCAATGCTTTCCATTCTCGAATCATGAGAATAGCAACTACTCTTTGAGGTTTATGAGTCAAAGTATCTGCAACAACGTTTGCTTTACCAGGATGGTACTGTAGAGTGAAATCATAATCCTTGAGTAATTATATTCATCGTCTCTGCCTCATATTTAGCTCCTTCTGAGAGAACAAGTACATCAAGCTCTTGTGGTCTGAAAATAAATAAACTTCTCCGCATAGAGGTAATCTCTCCATGTTTTTAGTGCAAACACAATTAAGGCTAACTCTAGATCATGCATTGGATACTTCATCTCTTGTTATTTAAACTATCTTGATCCATACGCTATCACCTTCCCATCCTGAATAAGCACACACCCTAATCCTTGGTGTTAAGCATCACTGTAGATGGTATACCTTTAACCGCTTTTGGTTAATCTCTCCTTCAGTTCTTGAAATGCACGTTCATGTCAATCCTTCCATTCGAACTTTGACTCCTTCTTCGTAAGACCAGTTAAAGGGCTTGCTATTTAAGAGAATCCTTCTAAAAATCTCCTGTAGTAGCTAGCCAAACCATGCAAACTTCAAATCTCTGAAGCATTGCTTAGTCCTTTCTAATCTAGCACTGCGTCTATCTTTGAAGAATCCACTGATATCCCATTCTAAGAGACAATATGTCCCAAGAACTGGACTTTCTTGAGCCAAAACTCGCACTTATTGAACTTTACATATAGTTGATTGTCCCTGAGCTTCTGTAAAGTAATCTGCAAATGTCTTTCGTGTTTCTCCTCGGTCTTGGAATAAACCAGTATATCATCTATAAAGACGATAATAAACTGATTCAGGTAGGGCCTAAATACCCTATTCATCAAGTCCATGAACACTACTAGGGCGTTGGTTAGCCCGAATGGCATCACAAGAAACTCGTAATGTCCATATCTAGTTCGGAATGCTGTTTTTAATATATCTTCTCGTCGAATTGACAGTTCGTGGTATCCTGATCTCAAATTGATCTTCGAAAATGTCATTGCTCCTTGTAATTGATCAAACAAGTCATTAATACGTGGTAGCGGGTACTTATTCTTGATGGTTACCTTATTCAACTCTCTGTAGTCTATACAGAGTCAAAACGCTCCATCTTTCTCCTTTACGAACAGTACTAGTGCTCCCTACGGTAATGTGCTTGCCCGCACAAATCCCAAATCTTCTAACTCCTATACTTGCATCTTCAATTCTTGCATTTCTGTCGGTGCCATTCTGTAAGGTGTCTTGGAGACAGGCATGGTTCTGGGTGGCAGTTCTATACAGAAGTCAATCTCTCACCTTGGCGGCAATCCTGAGAGATCCTTAAATACGTCCTCAAATTCTTACACTATCAGTATTTTTGCAATCGTGATCTCTGAACTTGTGCCCTCGATGGCAGCCAAGCGACTAGTGAAAAAACCATCACTCAATGGTTACACTGAAAGAAAAAGGGTTGATTTCTAGGTATCGTGAAGGTAACCGACTTGCTGGTACAATCCAAAATAGCATGGTACTTGGTAAACCAGTCAATTCCTAAGATGACGTCAAACTCCTTCATCGACAAAATCACCAAATCTGCGAATAGGTCTCTAACTTCTATGTTGATGGGACAGTTTCTGCATACTCTATTCAACTCCATAGACGTACCCATCGGAGACATGGCATTCAATTCTATGGTAAGGTTTTGAGGTACTAAACCTAAATCTTGTACGACTCTACTAGCAATAAATAAATTCGATGCTCCAGTATCAAATAATGTTTTAACCCTGTTACTGAAAAGAGTGAGTGTACCTTCCAAATTCTAATGTGCTTCAGCGTCAAAGCCTGCTGCTTCTGGAATAACGGCATTCAGATGAGTCTTAGCATCCTTGAGCTTTGGGTCCATAGTATCCTCGGTGCGGTGCCTTGCAGTCTCAACTCCAGTGGCCTTTGTCTCCGCAATTAAAGCATATGACTCCACCACGATTGTGGTTCTTGGAGGCTCTGCAATCCTTGGCATGGTGGTAGAGTATACCACAATTAAAGCAACTCCCTGGGCATTAGCCTTGGGCGGTATAATCTCCATGATATCCAACAGGGACTGGTGCTTATGGTGCCGCAATTCTAGCTTGCTGTGGTTGTCTCCGTGACTGCTGCGGCTTCCTTTCTCCATTCCAAGCGCACTTGTTATCTTGATAATGCACGGGCGGCTGCGATCCTTGGACATTTCGTGACGGGAACCTACTGGTAAACCTCTTGTGCTTCTGTTTCTGTATGTTCTCCATCTGTGTAGCTAACCCTACTAGAGATTCAAAGGATTGACTGACATATACTACAGTCATCTCTTGGAGTGACAGAGATAACCCTTGGTGATATTGTTCGTTCTTATTAATAGGTGTGCCCACCATATGATACGCAAAACGGGACAGGCGCTCGAATTGCATTGTATACTCCTGAACAAACTTGTTCGCTTGAACCAACTCCATGAATTCCTTTTTTTTTAGATTTTGCTCCTCTATTGGGAAATACTTGTTTAGGAACCGTTCCTTGAACACAGTCCATGTCATTTCTCTTATGGCTCTTTCTCCCAAAGTAGCCTCTTCCGCTTCCCACTAGTCTACGCCAGCATATGTTAATTGAAATACGGCCAAACGACGCTTTTCGGCTTCACTGCAATCCATGGCTTTGAAGATGAGATCCATCTCACGTAGCCATTGCTCAGCTCTCTGCATGTCCTCCTCCAATATGTGCCTCCCCCTTTGGCGGACCCGCTATCGATATAGTACGAGGTCGGCCGGTAGGATACGGCCATCGAGATTATAATGCCCTCCTGAAAATCGGCTCCATAGTCCTGCAAGAGGAGCTAACTTAGTGTCAGTACTAATACAAGGTAAATTTTATGCTTAAAACTTAAGGTGTAGGACAATCAGTGAGCGCGTCTAAACCTACAGCTTTGAAACCAAAAATCCCTGTCACACCTCGAAGTACAAAAAATAGGGAAAAATAAATTTCTTTTATTGGTTCATAGACACGTGAATGGTTGTGAATGTCACCTAATTGTCCAAACATGCTTAAAACAATGATATAATATAGAAAAGTGACTAAGTTCAACAAAAGTAAGAATCTAAAACATGTAAGTCTTACATGATTAATATATTACTGACCCAAGGATATCCAAAAGATACATATTACATGTTCCACTAAGCTATTACATCATTAATCATATTAACAACAGAACTATATCAAAGGAAAAGCTCCAAGATCTTTAGCTGGCAAAATCATAGCCTTCCTCATAGTAATCGTCACCAGCATAGTCTTCAGTAGTAAAGTCTGCATATTGACAGTAGCCGGCTCCGTGAGGACCTGCAAAGGCTGGACGTCGATGGTCCAACGGCATGAAACGCTGTTAGCGGTTAAGCTAAGTGTAGGTAGCCTTAAGGTTACCACCACTAAGCTAAGTTATTCATCATCTCTTATTCTCAGAACCATATCTCGTTCAAACCCAACCATAACCTTCGAAGCTTAGCCCAGAACTGAAGTGACCAACGACATTGACTAGAAGAAGACTCAACTCCAAACGCATTTACGGGTCAAGAAAGAACAACACTTGATAATAAATTGCTTGATCTAACACTTCGCTGATGATCCTTAGGTCACCCATAAGACCGAACAAGTCATGACAATCCTCAGATCAAGAATGCAGGATATTAACAATCACTTGATTGAACACGTCATGACGATCCTTAGGTCACCCGTACTTAAACGAACACGTCATGCTGATCCTCAGACCAAGGGCGCGAAATATAGTCAATCACTTGATCGAACACATCATGATGATCCTTAAGTCATCCGCACTTGACTGAACACATCATGCTGATCCTCAGACCAAGTTACAAAACATTTCACAACTCCCCAATCGACTCCATGGAATTACCGAAGGACTAACTCTGAAAGAAATATCTGAACATGACACAAAAGTTTATGAATCAATTTTGACTGGAAGTCAGATGACAAGAAACGAAGCTCAACGTTTCTTATTTGCATAAAATTTGTTATTGGAGGTTTTATCATTAATTTACGCATTCGTACGTTTTGTAGTTTAGTTCAATAATAAAATCCATTTATACTTTCGAAGTTACATTTATACATCTCTTATTCTATTTTATATCATAATATACTTATGATGAGAACATACCCAATCACTATCAACGTAATAATCATGATGTACAACGTACTTAAAGCTTGGGTATGAACTTTTAATGGTCATTAACTATATTTATAAAAATGGAAAACATAGCACGTAGCTCATAGATTTATAACAGGGATTTAATACCAATAAACATATAGATGAATCCCTTAACATACTCATCTACGCGATAGCACTACCATAGCACAAGATTTTCATAACAGTACAGGTACCAGAAAACTAGCATCAACAATCAACACCATGCATAAACAAAACATTTCATACAAAAAGCTACATAATCTGCCAGGATATATTTTCATTGTGTTGACTAAAACAACATGATTTATTTGAGCATGATAAATTGCTTTGTCGATGAAACTCAAAACTAGAACATTATAGGTATTTGGATCATCTTCATGTACAGGAAAATCTAACTTCAATTACATTTTTGAGCTGCTCAAAAAATTTATTTTACTTAGACATTTCTATATTTCGGACTACTCTGTCTCAGATTTATTGTACAGCATTGTACGTGACTTTTACCTATGAAGAGTCATTTTTAGACTGAGCTATAGAATAGTTATTTGTAGATAAATGAGTTAGCTTTCTCCAGAAAAAAAAAACCTAGCTTAATTCAGATTTGAGCTGCTCAAAACGTTCACTTTACTAAACTACATTCTGCTGGAAGTTTCTATTTCTCAGATTTATAGTACTGCGTTGTTCATACATTTCACCTATGAAGGAGTGATTTCTAGAATGAGCTATAGACGAGTTATTTGTAGATAAATGAGTTATATTTTACCATAAAAAAACTAGCCTAATTAAGATTTTTGAGCTACTCCAAACATTCATTTTACTAAACTATGTTCTGCTAAAAGTTTCTATTTCCCAAATTTATAATACTGCGTTTTACATGCATTTCACCTATGAAGGATTGATTTCTAGACTGAGCTATAGAAGAGTTATTTGTAGATAAATGAGTTACCTTTCTCCACAAAAAAACCTAGCCTAATTCAGATTTTGAGCTACTCCAAACGTTCATTTTACTAAACTATGTTTTGCTAAAAGTTTAAGTTTCTCAGATTTAAGGATATGTCTTGCATGGCATGGAATCCTCAAAATAGCAACATCAAGCTCTTACTAAACATCACTGCATACTATATATGTTCTAAAGTAAGTTAATTAAACTAACCAATACTTGAAATTTGGTTTGAATGTAGGATTTGAGCTTAAGGAGCTTGAGCTTAAGCTTCTATGGTGGAAGCTTCTTCTTCTTCTTCTTATATTTCTTCTCTCTCTCTCTATGAAATTTATCTCCCAACCCCCTCTAACTCTTTATGTGCTAATTATGGAGACCAAGAGAGTAAAATGCTTGCATGTGGGTGTATTTATATAGAAATGGTGGAGAGACATGTGTCTCCATGCATGCTTGCATGCTAGGACACATGTCCAATATGTGGACAAGTGTCACAAGAGGTGACATGGACTGCCATGTGGGGCTCACCTCAAATTATGTGCTACTTTCTCACTTTATGTGCATAAGTTCCTCGATATACATGTCAGTCTTGATTTACGTGCAAGTACGTGACTAAGCTGAGTCTTATTACGGTTGAGCTGGTACGATTATTACAGTCTAAGTAATAATACTACAACACGTCAAATCTGTCACGTAATTAAAATAATATAATAATAATATAGTCGGTCTAATACAAAAATTCGAAAAAAAAATTGATATTATTTAATGAAAAAAAAATTACAGTTATTATACTTCGGGTCCAACACCACTTGCTCTAGTTCTTCCACCAGACCTACTCCATCGCTTTGGTCCCTCGGGTCCATTTCCTGAATGTTCAATGTTTCAGTGAAGGCCTTTCCAAGTAGAGAACTGACGTAATAGCTCTAACCGGTCGCTTGGTCTCCCAGTAAGCTTCTAGGTCCCTGGGGGGTTAGGAACTTGACCACCAGGCTGTACGTCGACACTACCGGCTTGGCTTTATTGAGAGTTGGTCTCCCAAGGATGACGTTGTACGCGGATGGAGCTTCTACAACTACGAAGTTTGCCAGTACAGATGTCTGCTGGGGGTAAGTCCCTATAAGAACTGGGAGCTCTTTGGTACCGAGAGATTGTGTGCTGGACACATTGAATCCAACCAGGGGGTGGCCAGTGGTCGGAGCTGATCCCTAGATATCCCGAGCTGATCGAACGCTAAGATGAACATGATATCAAAGGAGCTGCCCGTGTCCACCAATACCATTTTAACAACATAGTTTGCTGCGAAGAGCATAACCACTAGCGAATAATCATGAGGGTAGTACAGGTCTAGCATCTCCTCAGATGAGAACATTAACACGTCAGCCAGGGGGAGTGTGGACACGCTGAATCCGTCGTCCACTCCCGATTTTTCCCGTTTGTTTCCGGGGTTTCAGAATTGATTTTCCTTTGTTTTGAAATTGATTTGAAAGAAAATAAGAGGTTGATTTCGAAGAAAAGAAGGTCTTTCGAAAACAGATACAGAGTCGCCACTTGGTCTTTAAGGAACCAAGAAACCTAATTTTGACTCACCAAAACGGATAAAGGGCACTGGCCCTTCATAACCAAAGAACTTGGCTCGGGATTTTGGTACGAGAGAGGAAGGAGCCTTTGTCACGACTAAAACACCCTCAACTCGCCCCGTCTCTCGACGGGCCTCAATTAGCATCTAAATAATCATCTTATACTATGTGTGGTTCGGCAATTACTATTATGATAGTATATTACATTACATAAGAATCTTGAAATGGAAGATCAAAAGATAAGATATCATTCATAAGATCTTAGCCAAATATCATACAATGCAAAAGTGAAAGATCACACAAATAAACCTAGGAAAAATCGTCTAATCATATATCAATTAATCAAGTTTCCTAATCTAAAGGGGGCATGAATTGTTCTTGAAACAAATAAATCAAAGAAAACAAAGATGCTTAGCAAGCTAGAATGATGCATGTTATTCTTTGAGAAGAGAAGATCTCTCAATCCCCGGGACGGATGAAAAAGGATGATTAGATCGAAGGGGAAGCATGAATGTGTGATCATGATCATTCCTTATAATCTTCTTAGATTAGGACTCATAAAAGCCCCAAATCTTTGCATGAATGCAATGTATGTATCTATAATGTGTAAAGGTTGTAGTGTGCTTTGTGTTCATGGATTTCTATAATGACTTAGAAGTCTAATATATGTATGAATTAATGAATGGAATCATTGTAAGAAATTTACAAATGTAGTATGAACTTCTTCCTAAGACATGAGCTAATTTGGAATGCATATAAGCATCAAATCAAAGGATGAAAGTTAAAATGTGCTTGCTGTGAATAGTGGATAGAATAGTAACATGATCTTTTAGAAATTGAAAATAGGGGTTAGAAATGTTTTCAATGCATGATGTTTTATGGAGATCTTCCTTATTGTGTCTAGAACACAACCCAAAAATTCAATCCTTAATAACTATCACAGATTGAGGGAAATCATATAAACAATAGAGGTCACTCAGAAACAGAATCCGTACTGTCGACTGAAATGTTAGAAAATCTTAGAAAATGAAAACAAATGATATAGAGGCCCATTTTATACAGAAGGTTCCCTAAGACATTGAAGGTGAAGGGAAAAATAAGTTAGGACCACCCCTTTTCGAAACGTTTTCTGAAAAAGAAGCTGGAAGTCAACCAAGCTGCTGTGACAGCAAAAATAGAATGTCTGGAAGGAATGTTTGGGTCCAAATGGACCATTTCCAAGTACTTCCAAGTCAAACCGAAAATCATGGGTGTTCTCCAATGAGTTAGGAAGACTTTCCAAGTGGCCTTGCATCCATATGTTGAGTATTGAGTTCTAGAAAAATCTTTGAACAATCACTCACTGTTTTGACTCACTGTTTTGAAAATTTTGGGAAAAACTAGAGTTTTCTTTCTTGGGATTAAAATGAGGGGGTTTTAAGAGGGGTTTTCGAGTAGATATTTTGAAAGTATATTTTCAATACTCAATGAAGGTTATAGCCACTTAAAATGCCAACCTCAAACTCATCATCAAGAACCTCCAAGATTGTTGGAGAGATTTATTTTTATTTTGAACATAACTTCAAGAATACCTTGGAGGTATTGAAGTTATGATCATCATCTATCAAACATCTTTTTGAGGCCAAGAGCTACTATCCATAAGGATTCACTCACCCCAAACTTCATGTCATCATTTAGATGATGATGGACTAGTAAGTAAATAAAGAAAATCAAAAAGAAATGAGATGAGGAGAGATAAACATTATATAAACAAGCAAGCAAATAGATAGCAATCAATAGATGGTATTCATGATGTATAGAACTTGTAGTTTGGTGTTTCACTCATATGTAATGACATTGGACATGAAAGAAGCTTCCACTCTCTTAAATGCTCACTAAAATGGTGGTTGGATGTATTGAATGTTGAAGTAAATGGGAGTAATGAAGTAAAAACAAAGTTTAGAACTCACTATTGTTTTGAAAATCAATGAAGTAAAAACAAAGTTTAGAACTCACTATTGTTTATCTCTACAACTTTCTCTCCCAAACTTTTTCTAAACATTCATTTGACTCCCCCAAAATGAGAAGTCAAGGGGGGTTTATATAGGCCAAGTTGGGGTGGTTTTGGGGTTTTAGAAGTATTCCTATTGGCTCCAAACATCTGAAATCATAAAACTACGTCGTTTTGGTTTTTAATTAATCAAAATGGAACCCCAAAATTATTTACAAAAACACACTATTCTGGAGGGGGGTGCCGCGGCGGCATTGCTCCTCCTTCGTCCAGATAATGCTGTTTAGGCCCCCAGAGGTTCCGGTATTCGCGAAAAGGCCCTATTTCGTCCGAAATTCACAAAAAATGCATACGAACTCCAAATTGAGGTTGTGATATACCGTTGGAAAGTTAATGGAGTCTAATTTTCATAAAAAAATAAATCGGGGATAGCTCAATTTGAAAAGTTTTGTGGTATTTGCGATAAAAGTCGCTTTGATCGCCTTTTTCGCCTTCGAAAATTCATAATAAACTCGTTTTAAATCCGAAGATTATGTGCGATATACCGTTGGAAAGCTATTGACCTCTAGTATCCATGAAAAATATTTTAAAATTGTTATGGTGCCCCGGTTCTAAAGTCAAATTCTGGTCAAACCTGGGATTCCCGGGAAGTTCTGGGAACCTCTGGGAGCTCCCCGGAGCTGACGTTTTCGCTCGATTTCCTTTTAAAACTCATTTTAATATTTTCCACATGATCTAGAATGATTCTGGTAAATTTGGACGATTTTGGTCAAACTTGGTCAAACTTGGTCAAACATGATCAAACCTTGGTCAAACCGGTCAACAGGGACTTTCCGGGAACTTCCAGGGGTCTCTGGGAGCTGACGATTTCATCCGATTTTACTTAAAAAACTCATTTTATCACTTTTGTTATGACGTAGCATGTTTCCAAAACTTTTGGTCCGAATTTGGGAGCTTTTGGGCTTTCAGGGGCATTTTGGTCATTCTGAGCATTCTGAGAGATAGAACTAACTTCCAGGAATCCTTTTAAGTCTTTTTCGATCATTGTGAACCACCAAGCTATGGGTCTCCTAAATCTGATAGCCGACAAAATGGGGTGTCTACAGGGAGCTGGTGGATTGGACATGCCAGATATTCGATCGGGATGCCCAAGTATACCTTTTCCTCACCGACTATGAATCCCCTCTGCCTGAAGTTCCTCAAGAATTACATTGATTTGCCATAGGGGTCGCGATTGCTTGAAAGCCCGGGTGTCTTGTCGAGGTCGTTTATCTGCTGCCACGAACTCGGCTAGATGGCCCTGCTTAATCAGCTTCTCAATGGCGATTTTGATCTTAAAGCAATCCTCTGTGTCATGTCCATGGTCTTTGTAGAAGTGGCAAAACTTGTCCCAATTTCTCTTACCGGGCGGGCTTTTCAGCTTTGCTGGCTGCTGGAGTAGCCTCTGGGTCTAAGCGGCAGCCGTGACCTCATGGATAGGCCAAAAAAGCAGCGTGAAGTTAATTGGTGCCTGATCTCGACTGCTTCTCTGTTGATCTTGCCTGGGCTTCTTTACCGAACCCTTATCAGAGCCCTCACATTTTCGTTTAGCTTTTGGGGTCTAGTCTCCCGCGAAGCTGGCGCACTTGGACTTAAAATATTCCTCCGTGTCGATGTACTTTTTGACCCTTTCTAAGAGTTTCACCAGGGTCATTTAGGGATTCCACCTTACGTTGCTTGACGGTCAGTAGTTGGGTATCCGATTGCGATAGGTCAATCATCCCTATGAATTGGCTAATGAAGGGCTTGCTCAGTGTCTTGAAGTCATCAAATGTTCGGGGTTTGAGAGCATGGAACCACTACACGACTGGGCCCTTAAGAGTGCTAGGAAAGGCCAGGCATAGTAACTCATCGACGGTGGTGACTAACGCCATCTGGGCCTTGTATGTATGAACGTGATCCACTGGGCTCCCCATCCCATCATAAGAGTTGAGACACAGTGGCTTAAACTTCTATGGGATGGGGAATCCAGTGACCCAAATGATGTAGGTTGATTCGGTCTCAGTGTTGGTATGATCATGGCATTGCTTGTGGCTTAGTTGCTCGATCTGTCTCTACAGGTCCTGGATTTGAGCCTTCACACCTTTCCGCTTGGTCTCCCTTTCTATGTCCAAGCGGTTGGCCAGATCAGATGACGAGGCCTCTTCTTTAAAGTATATTGTACTTTGGGATAGGACCCGGCTCCGGCTCTGGGTGATCGTGTGCCTATGATATCCCCGGCTCCTGGCTGGGGGCTCCTCGGCCGATCCCTGGGCCATATATCCTGGCCCCTCCTCGGCTATGAGCTGACGATTTCATCCGATTTTACTTAAAAACTCATTTTATCATTTTTCTTACGACGTAGCATGTTTCCAGAACTTTTGGTCCAAATCTGGGAGCGTCTGGGCTTTCATGGGTATTTTGGTCATTCTGAGCATTCTGAGAGATAGAACTAACTTCCAGGAATCCTTTTAAGTCTTTTTCGATCATTGTGAACCACCAAGCTATGGGTCTCCTAAATCTGATAGCCGACAAAATGGGGTGTCTACAGTTTTCCCCTCTTTGGCATGAACTTGCGAGGCAACGCATGTCGCAAGCGAGTGCCAAAGCTTTGAAGAGACAGGTCTTTTGGAGGCTATAGATTTAGGATAAAAAAAAGCGTTGCAAAAGATGCGATGATGTTGAGGCTGAGGTTAGTGCTGGTCGTGCTCTGCATGAGCTGCCTACGTATCCCAAGGGGAATCAGACCAGGACGTAGTTCAGGGCACAAAGGAACCAATCACACATGCACATACACAACAATCAGGCAGATGCTATGCTAAAAGAGTGATATGCAATGCATGGATGTGATATGATTGTGTACATGAGTCCTTTCATGCCTAGTGTTCTGATCCTAGCATAAGCAGGTGCTATGGGGTGTGCCACTCCGAGTGGGCTGGTGTTGTACTAGTGTTTGCGACTGTGATGTGGTGGATGACTCGAATAAAGATATCAAGGTTTAGAAGACTCTGGATCTAGGGGCAAACTTCTGGAATTTGGGAAGTGTGCTTCGCAAGTGAACGTAATTAAACGTGGGGTCCCAGAGGACAACAATCGACGAACACAGAAGTCCTGGATACCAAACGATAGATGAGGAAGTTCAAGATAGCCAATCGGAGAAGGGTTTCGTGATAACCATCAAGTGAGAAAGCTCACAATAGCTGATGGGTAGGTGAGGGGGCTCATAATTTTTGACAAGGGAGTGAGGAAGCTCACGATAAGGGAGAAGCTCACAATTTTTGTTTGCTGAAGAAGCTCATAATCTTTATTTAAGGAAGCTCATGATAACCGATGGGTAGGTGAGGGGGCTCACAATTTTTAGACAGAGGGGTAAGGGAGCTCATGATAAATGAAAAAGCTCATGATTAGTGAGAAAGCTCACGATTAGTGAGAAAGCTCATGAGTTTGAACAAAGGAGTGAGGAAGCTCACGGTAAGTGAGAAAGCTTACGATTTTGGATGAAGGAGTGAGAAAGCTCACGAAAAGTGAGAAAGCTCACAATTTTGGATGAAGGAGTGAGGAAGCTTATGAAAAGTGAAGAAGCTCACGAATTTGGACAAAGAAGTGAGGAAGCCCACGATAAGTGAGAAAGCTCACGATAGTGAGGAAACTCATGAGAAAGTTCAACAGCTGGGTTGGTGAAGAAGCTCATGATAATTGTTTGGTGAGGAAGCTCATGATTTTGGACAGAGGAGTGAGGAAGCTCACGATGGTTGAGTTGGTGAGGAAGCTCATGATATTTGTTTGGACACGGATCCTTGAATTGTGAATAGACAGTGCTTGCCCTAGGAATCGGGGTGATTTGACTGCGGTGATGTTTTCAATCGCTGGCCGATCCTTATGATGACAAAGTCCAGAGAATTGGTTCGGACTTCTGTTATCTTCTGCTGGAGATGGTAGGGGACTCTCTGAGAATCTCTCTAAAATGATTGATAGGTGTGGAAGTTCTACCCTAACCTAAAGGGTTTATAATGAAAGATTTACCTTAATTTGGAGGGCTGGTGACGAAGGATTTGCCTCAATCTAGAGGGCTGATGATGAAGGATTTGCCTCAATCTAGAGGGCTAATGATGAAGGATTTGCCTCAATCTAGAGGGCTGATGAAGGATTTGCCTCAATCTAGAGGGCTGGTGATGAAGGATTTGCTGCAATCTAGAGGGCTAATGAAGAAGGGTTTGCCTCAATCTAGAGGGCTGATGATCTACACTTCGCTACGACTAATAGACTTGTGAGGGATCTCGACCTGGAGGTCTTACCCAAGGAAGAGCGTGGTGCTCAAAGTGATACTGTGGTGCTCAAAAGAACGCTTATGGTGTGTTTGCCACTCTTAGTGGGCTTTGTGATTTGTGTGTGCCGCGACCGATGGGCTATATGTCATGTTATGGCCAATTTGTTGTGTTGGGTGAAGTGACGCTCTAGACTTGACTCGTGCTCCCCTTAATCGTGATACTATGGACTCGGTGACTCTCAGAGTCTCAACGCTGCTTCTCAAATTTCAATGATGATCCTCAAATCTCAACGACGCTTATGTTGTTCCTCAAATCTTTGACGGTGCTTCTCAATGCTTCTTGATTCTCAATGGTGTTCTTCAAATCTTAACGATGCTCCTCGATTTTTAAATGATGCTTTTCAACTCTTCTGACGCTCTTCAATAAATCTGATGCTTCTCAACACATTCGATGTTCCTCAACAAATCTGATGCTCCTGAACACATCAGATTTTCCTCAACTCTTCATCGATGCTTCTCAACAAATCTGATGCTCCTCAACACATCTGATATTCCTCAATTCTTCAATAATGCTCCTTAACACACCCGATGCTCCTCTTCAACAATACTCTCTTCTGATGTTCCTCGATGCTCCAATAATGCTTCTCAACTCTCTTGATGTTCCTCGATGCTCCAATAATGCTTCTCAACTCTCCTGATGTTCCTCGATGCTCCTACAATGCTTCTTAACTCTTCTGATGTTGCTAGACACATCTGATGCTCCTCCTCAGCAACACACTTGGACTTTGAACCTTAAATATCTTAATAACACATCTTATCAAAACATCTGGACTCTGAGCCCTAAAACCATCTTATCAAAACTTCTCATCAACACATCTGGACTTTGGGCCCTAAAACACCTCAACAACGCATCTCATCGATACACCTCATCAACACATCATCCATAGTTTCTTGGTGTTGGCGATATTTCCTCCGATCAGCCACCTTGAGAAACAACTATCGGTTTGTAGTTTGCAACCACTTACGAGTTTATGCCGCTTGTACCTGGGACACTTCTCATGTTGCGACCTTGACTGGTGTAGTAATAATGTTTGGTACTTCTGCTTATATCCAAAGTTTTTTTTTGTTATAATTGGGAATCACCTTTAACCCACACATTTGAGACAATCAGGACAAATGGACTTAACAGGAACGACAAGGAAAATTGGGTTAGTTTGTATGAAACCTCGATCTCTGACACACTTGTGATCAGATTACTACTGACTCAAACAAAGAAGGATTGATTTGGACATGAAATTCTCAAATTGCCACGATCCAATGTGCCTTCATTATGAATGATGTACCACTCATCCTTTATGTTCACTCCTCATCTTAATATGACAGCACTTTGCTGATAAATCTGTTTTTTTGAAAATTCTTCCCTATTGATCGAATCAATTCTCTTCTTCTCCCCGGAAGTGCTTTGAATTAGTGCCTTAGCTTTTAGAATAAAAGATGCTCCATTTCAAAATTTTCAAAACAACTTGGTGACTTAAAAACTCGCCTTTGGTGTAAAGGGATCGTGTTAGGAAAACGGAGTTTGCCCCTAGTTTGAGGTGTACGAAGGGGAATTCATAGGCAAACGAGGTGGGTGACCGAAGTTTGCCCCTAGTTTGGAATGATGGCTTATTGGAGGTTTTGGGCAAACGAGGTAGGTGACCGAAGTTTGCCCCTTGTATGAAAGGTAGATAGTAGAATTCAGGCAAACGAGGCGAGTAGCCAAAGTTTGCCCCTAGTGTGGAAGGTGATTTCTGGCTTGAGGTAAGGACCGTGACTTTAATCTCTCAAATGCTCATTACTTTTGCCTAGGCACCAGTGAGGTGACCTAACGAGCTCTTTTCTCTCTTTATTATTGCTCACTTTGGATTTAGCTCTAATTTTTGCCTAGGCGTCCTTTCGGATTTTTGACCTAGCAAGCCATCCTTCTTTTCTTTTTGAAAGTCTACCTACGTACCCCCGAGCGTAGTTCGGGCCATGGTTGGAAAGAATCAGGTTGATTTTTAGGTAGGTAGGGTGACCGAACCGATGCGGTTGCCTACGTATCCCCGAGTGGGAATCAGGTCGAGTGTAGTTCAAGGCATGGTCTTGAAAGAAATTGGTTTGATTATAATGGTGTCGACCGAACCGATGTAGTTGCCTACGTATCCCCAAGTGGGAATCAGGTCGAGCGTAGTTCAAGGCAAGGCTTGAAATAAGGGGTTTGAGGTATGAGGGTTTTTCAAACCAATCGTCAAAGAAGTTCAAACTTGGGTTACTTATGGTAGCCTTGAAGAGGAGGATTCAGTTTCCATCTCCCTTTCTTTTCTTTTCTTTTCTTTTTCTTTTTCTTTTGTTTTGAGGATTGATCCATTTCACTTTCGCCTAGCCAGTCAATTTTCCTTTTCACATAGTTGATTCTTGTGAGATCTTTTGATTACAATTTCAGAATTCCAGAATGTGCATATCAGTTCCCAGAATTTATTTGTGGTCGTTCCGAGCCTTTTGAAATGTGATCTAGGCATGTTCTCATGATGTATCTTGAAGCGTATGATTCTCTCATTTGTTTCATCACAATTTTCTCCAACATTTTGACTGGCTAGGGTCAGATCTTGGAAATCAACACCTTTTTCAGCTCTCACTTTTGCCTAGGTGCCCTTTTCGGGTTTCAACCTAGCGAGCTTTTCTTTTCTTTTTTTTTTTTTTTTTTTTTTTGAAGGGGGAAGAAACTCATTGAAATGTTTGGCTACCAACAAGGACCAAGTTCTCACAGGTTCGCATGGCTATCAATTGGGTTGGGTCCAAGGCTTTGAAATGGTAGAAATGGTGGAAAGGGTGTTGGGCAAGCCACAAATCAGTCTCAAGTATGTCTTTTCGAGATTTGAGCAAAAGCATCTTCAAATTCTTAAAATAAGACTATTCAATTCTCAGCTCTTCTTTGGGGTCAGCGCGAAATCGACTTTGGCCTGTTTGGGATTCTCTCTTTTTTTTTGTTTGATGCAAAAATTTATTAGCAAAGTAATGTCCATGGTAATTTCAAGGGTGACATTTTCAGTTCAGCGATTCATGCACTTATGAATATACACATCAGATTAGGCAAAATGAGACTTCATTCCATCATAAAAGAAGGATTACATTACTCGATATGGACTCACAATAACTTGATGATAGATAGACTCGACCACAAGATCAAACTTGAAATAGACACAAAATATAGAACAGACTCGT
Source organism: Hydrangea macrophylla (assembly GCA_033977485.1). Taxonomy (NCBI): domain Eukaryota; kingdom Viridiplantae; phylum Streptophyta; class Magnoliopsida; order Cornales; family Hydrangeaceae; genus Hydrangea; species Hydrangea macrophylla. Next base: position 13,979,533 of record CM066998.1, on the reverse strand, counting down.
CTTGGTCTCAAATGGAGTGTCTTTGTGACCCATTTATTATTATTATTATTTTAGCAGAAGTTCCAAACACTATCAACTCACTGCGTAGCTTCAACAATCCTTAGCGAAGGAGATCATTTGAAAGGACCGGCCAGGGGCTTAGGTGACATGGGGTTGAATGGGTGGTGGCTCAATGACTCTTCGGTCAATAAGGTCTTGGATATCATGGCGGAGACGTATGCACCGGTCAGTGTCATGGCCTGGGCCTTGGTGGTAGGCACATCGTTTGGACAGGTCACAGTTAGGTGGTGGGGGATCGGCACGAGGCTGAAGGAGTTGGAGGTGTCCCTTTTTTTAGCAGGCGGCCTAAGGCTATGGAGGGAGAGATATCCAGCTTAGAAAATTCACGAGGTACCCTATTTTGGTAAGGGCGGCTAGGCGAGCTGGTTTGGTTTGTGAGCTGGTATGATTGGGGAGAATAGGCCATGGGTTGGTTACTAAGGGCGTTGACATTCGAAGGGTTTCGGGAGTAGTCGGGCCTCTTGGATTGGCTTTGTGATTCTTCATTCTTAATTTTCCCTTCCCTGATTGCATCCTCAATTCTAGTCCCAATCTCAAACAATTCTTCAAATGTCGAGATGGACTGGTAGAAGAGTTTCTCATGGTACAGCGGTAGTAGATTCTTGATCAACATCCGGACTTGTTCCTTTTCGATCGGTCGGTGGGTCATTTGGGCCACTTTGCTCCTCCATCTGCTCAAAAATGCAGCGAAGGATTCATTGTTGTTCTGTCGGGTCGTTTCCAAATCCCTGATAGTGACATCCAGCTCTTGATTGTAGGAGTAGTGATCGATGAAGACTCGAACAATGTCTTCCCATGCTCGGGTTTTGGAGGCTTCCAAGGTTAGGAACCATGATAGTGCAGACTTTGCAAGAGTTTGTGGAAACAACATCGCAATGTGCTCGTGGGTACAACCCATGGACTGGAAGATACTCATACATAGCTTCACATGACTTTTTGGATTCCCAGTTCCATCAAAACGGTCGATGGCAGCCATCTTGAAGTTCTCCGGCAGTTTCAGCTTAACAGGCTCAAAGAGGCCTTCCAGGTCTAGCATGTAATCATCGACCCCCTTGCTTTTCCTCAGTACACTTTCCAGCTTGTCAACCTTATCCATTTTCTCTTGGAGCTTCTTCTCATACGCAAATGGTGGGACCCCTTGAAACCAGTCTTCCTCTCCATTATTCTCATGTGGGGGTGGTTCAAACCTCGGTGGTGGAAACCCAGGCGAAGGTTGCGGCCGCTGCTGCTTCAATTCTTCCATAAACTTCAGAACTTGGGCTAGGCTGTCGGACTGCTGGCTTATGGTTGCTCCCAACTCGGTAACCTTGTTTTCTAACTCTTCTCGATTCATGCTGAAGCAAGCTGGCAGACTAATTCTGACCAAACGATTATCTGAACTTCTGACCCAAGACGAGGATCCTGGCTGCTGACTCCGGGAATCTATACTGATTTGACAGATTTTGAGAAGACTAGATCAGATTTTGACAGTGATGACTTTAGACAGACAATGACGGCGATATTAACAAACGTGGACTGACTCGAGACAGTGCGTACAGATTGATAGGAATGGTGTATGCAAATGAGACAAGCATGAAGATGTAAGCCCTAATCTATATGATGCCCCTATTTCTAACAGATAGTTGTTAAGCAAATAAGGTCCTAACCATATAGAGTGTGCAAACTTTACTTTCCAGTATGATCACCAAGGGATAACAGGGGTTTCCAGGTTTTATGCAGCTTCTAGGAGAGACTGGACATTTATGGTTGATTTGGACAGAGTTTCTGGGAGAAATTGGTTAGTATAGGTTATATCTGGGACATCTGGACAGAGTTTCTGGGAGAAGTTAGTTAATACGGTTATATCTGGGATATCTGGACAGAGTTTCTGGGAGAAACTGGTCATATCTGGGATATATGGATAGAGTTTCTGGGAGAGATGGGTTATATCTGGGATATCTGGACAGAGTTTCTGGGAGAAACTGGTTAACATGTGGTGATAGTGATCATACTGTCTAGCAGGTTTTCATACTCCTATGTCTTAGGACCGACAAACAAGGTTTGCGGTGTATATCTTTGTGAGCATGGAGCAGACATCCTTGTCATGGTGCCTAGGCAGGTCAACTCAATGTGATCACATGTGAGTGATTGCCTTGGGGATCATAAGAAAGAAGTTCTGTTCTATGCCACATAAGCGTCTACACCGCTCAGGTAATCCCATCAGGGCATACAGCAGTTATATCACATTGTCCTATCTGAAAAGATAAATGAACAGTCCTATGAAAGGTTCCACCGGAATCTATATGCAAAGGCTGGGTTTAGTCAAAGAGGGTCCATTGACGAGAGTTCCAATATACCGTCGGAGAGACAGTACGGAGGTTTTTACTCTTTTTTATATACCTTGGAAGGTACAGTATCAACGGTGACTTGTGCCCTGGCACAGCAAGACCTGAACAATGTCAGCGCCGCGTTTCAGACACAGTCGGAGGGGGGGGGGGAAATACAGGAGTGCAATGCGGTGAACCAGACACAGTAAAAAGATGATTTTAAGGATGCTTCTTATGATTCAAACCTCTGTATTATTTTGTTTTAAAATAAATATCCCCAGCAGAGTCGCCAGATTGTGCACACGTGGAATCCGTCGTCCACTCCCGGTTTTTCCCGTTTGTTTCTAGGGTTTCGGAATTGATCTTCCTTTGTTTTGAAATTGATTTGAAAGAAAACAAGAGGTTGATTTCGAAGAAAAGAAGGTCTTTCGAAAACAGATATAGAGTCGCCACTTGGTCTTTAAGGAACCAAGAAACCTAATTTTGACTCACCCAAATGGATAAAGGGCACCGGCCCTTCATAACCAAAGAACTTGGCTCGGGGTTTTGGTACGAGAGAGGAAGGAGCCTTTGTCACAACTAAACCACCCTCAACTCGCCCCGTCTCTCGACGGGCCTCAATTAGCATCCAAATAATCATCTTATACTATGTGTGGTTCGGCATTTACTATTATGATAGTATATTACATTACATAAGAATCTTGAAATGGAAGATCAAAAGATAAGATATCATTCATAAGATCTTAGCCAAATATCATACAATGCAAAAGTGAAAGATCACACAAATAAACCTAGGAAAAATCGTCTAATCATATATCAATTAATCAAGTTTCCTAATCTAAAGGGGGCATGAATTGTTCTTGAAACAATAAATCAAAGAAAACAAAGATGCTTAGCAAGCTAGAATGATGCATGTTATTCTTTGAGAAGAGAAGATCTCTCAATCCCCGGGACGGATGAGAAAGGATGATTAGATCGAAGGGGAAGCATGAATGTGTGATCATGATCATTCCTTATAATCTTCTTAGATTAGGACTCATAAAAGTCCCAAATCTTTGCATGAATGCAATGTATGTATCTATAATGTGTAAAGGTTGTAGTGTGCTTTGTGTTCATGGATTTCTATAATGACTTAGAAGTCTAATATATGTATGAACGAATGAATGGAATCATTATGAGAAATTTACAAATGTAGTATGAACTACTTCCTAAGACATGAGCTAATTTGGAATGCATATAATCATCAAATCAAAGGATGAAAGTTAAAATGTGCTTGCTGTGAATAGTGGACAGACCAGTAACATGATCTTTTAGAAATTGAAAAGAGGGGTTAGAAATGTTTTCAATGCATGATATTTTATGGAGATCTTCTTTATTGTGTCTAGAACACAACGCAAAAAGCCAATCCTTAATAACTATCACAGATTGAGAGAAATAATATAAACAATAGAGGTCACTCAGAAACATAGTCCGTACTGTCGACTGAAATGTTAGAAAATCTTAGAAAATAAAACCAAATGATCTAGAGGCCCATTTTATACAGAAGGTTCCCTAAGACATTGAAGTTTAAGGGAAAAATAAGTTAGGACCACCCCTTTTGGAAAAGGTTTCTAAAAAAGAAGCTGGAAGTCAACCAAACTGTTGTGACAGCAAAAACAGAATGTCTGGAAGGAATGTTTGGGTCCAAATGGACCATTTCCAAGTACTTCCAAGTCAAACCAAAAATCATGGGTGTTCTCCAATGAGTTAGGAAGACTTTCCAAGTGGCCTTGCATCCATATGTTGAGTATTGAGTTCTAGAAAAATCTTTGAACTCAGATTACTCACTGTTTTGACTCACTGTTTTGAAAATTTTGGGAAAAACTAGAGTTTTCTTTCTTGGGATTAAAATGAGGGGGTTTTAAGAGGGGTTTTGGAGTAGATATTTTGAAAGCATATTTTCAATACTCAATGAAGGTTATAGCCACTTAAAATGCCAACCTCAAACTCATCATCAAGAACCTCCATGATTGTTGGAGAGATTTATTTTTATTTTGAACATAACTTCAAGAATACCTTGGAGGTATTGAAGTTATGATCATCATCTATCAAACATGTTTTTGAGGCCAAGAGCTACTATCCATAAGGATTCACTCACCCCAAACTTCATGTCATCATTTAGATGATGATGGACTAGTAAGTAAATAAAGAAAATAAAAAAGAAATGAGATTAGGAGAGATGAACATTATATAAACAAGCAAGCAAATAGATAGCAATCAATAGATGGTATTCATGATGTATAGAACTTGTAGTTTGGTGTTTCACTCATATGTAATGACATTGGACATGGAAGAAGCTTCCACTCTCTTAAATGCTCACTAAAATGGTGGTTGGATGTATTGAATGTTGAAGTAAATGGGAGTAATGAAGTAAAAACAAAGTTTAGAACTCACTATTGTTTTGAAAATCAAAGAAAGAAGCTTCTTTTCTCTCTATTCTAACCTTATCTCTACAACTTTCTCTCCCAAACTTTTTTTAAACTTTCATTTGACTCCCCCAAAATGAGAAGTTAAGGGGGGTTTATATAGGCCAACTTGGGGTGGTTTTAGGGTTTTAGAAGTATTCTTATTGGCTCCAAACATTTGAAATCAAAAAACTACGTCGTTTTGGTTTTTAATTAATCAAAATGGAACCCCAAAATTATTTACAAAAACACACTATTCTGGGAGGGATTGCCGCAGCGGCAGTGGGCCAGTGTCGCGGCGGCAGTGGGCCAGTGTCGCGGCGGCAGTGCTCCTCCTTCGTCCAGATAATGCTGTTTAGGCCCCCAGAGGTTCCGGTATTCGCGAAAAGGCCCTATTTCGTCCGAAATTCACAGAAAATGCATACGAACTCCAAATTGAGGTTGTTATTTACCGTTAGAAAGGTAATGGAGTCTACTTTTCATAAAAAATAAATTGGAGATAGGTCACTTTGAAAGGTTTTGCGATATTTGAGATAAAAGCCGATTTGATCGCCTTTTTTGCCTTCAGAAATTCATAATAAACTCGTTTTAAATCCGAAGATTATGTGCGATATACCGTTGGAAAGCTATTGACCTCTAGTATCCATGAAAAATATTTTAAAATTGTTATGGTGCCCCGGTTCTAAAGTCAAATTCTGGTCAAACCTGGGAATCCCGGGAAGTTCTGGGAACCTCTGGGAGCTCCCCGGAGCTAACGTTTTCGCTCGATTTCCTTTGAAAACTTATTTTAATATTTTTCACATGATTCAAAATGATTTCAGTAAATTTGGACGATTTCGGTCAAACTTGGTCAAACTTGGTCAAACCGGTCAACAGGAACTTTCCGGGAACTTCCGGGACTTCCGGGGGTCTCTAAGAGCTGACGATTTCATCCGATTTTACTTAAAAAAACTCATTTTATCACTTTTCTTACGACGTAGCATGTTTCCAGAACTTTTGGTCCGAATCTGGGAGCTTTTGGGCTTTCAGGGGCATTTTGGTCATTCTGAGCATTCTGAGAGATAGAACTAACTTCCAGGAATCCTTTTAAGTCTTTTTCGATCATTGTGAACCACCAAGCTATGGGTCTCCTAAATCTGATAGCCGAGAAAATGGGGTGTCTACAGGGAGCTGGTGGATTGGACATGCCAGATATTCGATCGGGATGCCCAAGTATACCTTTTCCTCGCTGACTATGAATCCCCTCTGCCCGAAGTTCCTCAAGAATTACATTGATTTGCCCTAGGGGTCGCGATTGCTTGAAAGCCCGGGTGTCTTGTCGAGGTCGTTTATCTGCTACCACAAACTCGGCTAGATGGCCCTGCTTAATCAGCTTCTCAATGGCGATTTTGATCTTAAAGCAATCCTCTATGTCATGTCCATGGTCTTTGTAGAAGTGGCAAAACTTGTCCCAATTTCTCTTACCGGGCGGGCTTTTCAGCTTTGTTGGCTGCTGGAGTAGCCTCTGGGTCTAAGCGGCAACCGTGACCTCATGGATAGGCCAAAAAAGCAGCGTGAAGGTAATTGGTGCCTGATCTCGACCGCTTCTCTGTTGATCTTGCCTGGGCTTCTTTACCGGACCCTTCTCAGAGCCCTTACATTTTCGTTTAGCTTTTGGGGTCTAGTCTCCCGCGAAGCTGGCGCACTTGGACTTAAAAAATTCCTCCGTGTCGATGTACTTTTTGACCCTTTCTGAGAGTTTCACCAAGTTCGTTTAGGGATTCCACCTTACGTTGCTTGACGGTCAGTAGTTGGGTATCCGATTGCGATAGGTCAATCATCCCTACGAATTGGCTAATGAAAAGTTTGCTCAGTGTCTTGAAGTCATCAAATGTTCGGGGTTTGAGAGCATGGAACCACTACACGACTGGGCCCTTAAGAGTGCTAGGAAAGGCCAGGCATAGTAACTCATCGATGGTGGTGACTAACGCCATCTGGGCCTTGTATGTATGAACGTGATCCACTGGGCTCCCCATCCCATCATAAGAGTTGAGACACAGTGGCTTAAACTTCTATGGGATGGGGAATCAAGTGACCCAAATGATGTAGGATGATTCGGTCTCTGTGTTGGTATGATCATGGCGTTGCTTGTGGCTTAGTTGCTCGATCTGTCTCTACAGGTCCTGGATTTGAGCCTTCACACCTTTCCGCTTGGTCTCCCTTTCTATGTCCAAGCGGTAGGTCAGATCAGATGACGAGGCCTCTTCTTTGAAGTATATTGTACTTTGGGATAGGACCCGACTCCGGCTCTGGGTGATCGTGTGCCTATGATCTCTCCGGCTCCTGGCTGGGGGCTCCTCGGCCGATCCCTGGGCCATATATCCTGGCCCCTTCTTTCTGGCAGCGTGCCTACTATTGATGATATCTTTGGCATCTCCCGCTCGAGTTGGGTTAGCCCGAGCATATTGTCGGGTTCGCCTGGGAGCCTGGCAACTTTCGTCATCCCATGCCATCTCCTACTCGACGGGGATGCAGGTACAGTGTGGGTATGTTGTCTGACCCGTGGAGGCTTTTGGTTGGGCGTTCCTTTCCTGGGCTGCTCTTCGATTTAGGGGAGCTCATCCTGCTGGGCCAGTAGTGCCTCAACCTTCTGTTGAGGTCGCCGCTGGCCCTCTAGGAGTTGTTCGAGAGCTGTGGTGACCTACTCAGAGGTCATAGAAGCGGTTGGCCGGCCGGGCTGTGAGTTCGCCGATCCTGTTGGAGCAGTGGTGTTCTTACCTTTCTTTGGAGGCATGTTGATCAGTCAAGGATTTGTTTTTAGAGAAAGCAGTCGATCTTCCCACAGACAGCGCCAAACTGATGATGCCAAAAATTGGGTAAAAGTAATTATATGACGGGGAGATGAAGAGAGGAGAATTGGATGTGGCTCGGCCCCGTTAAGGAGGTGACCTACATCCACGTTGTGCATTTGTGCACTTCACTAATAGATCGTCAGCGGGGACTGGTGAGCCAACAGAGTAGACGGAACTACCATCCAAACCGACTGGGTATACGCATATGGGTGAATATAATATGCTATTCTTTTGGTTCAGAATGTGATCCCCCTTAATGGCGGGTGAGTGGCCTCTTTTATCGGTGCAGGAGACCACCCGTACAAGGTAAGTCTGCAGATTAGGAAGCTTAATCTGATTATAATCGATTTATATGAATTTAGGAGAGTTTCCTAAGCTGCTTAGGAAACCACATACTCCTTCCATTTAGTCTTCTAGTTGAGATGGGAAACTATCTAGAGGCTTGCCGGGCAAGTAACCATGCCTTCTGGAGATGTGCCCATATGGAGCCAATCTTGCGCAATCGCCCGACCTTCAGACCGAACCGGGCAGTTTTGTGTAACGGCCCGGGATGGTGGAGTAATCAGCCCAAACTCAAGGTGACTTGGCTACTCTTTACTGAGGTGGCGAGGCTTGACTTTAACCTAATATTTCTGTACATATCAACAAGTATTAGACATAAATAAATAGACCCAAACACACCCTAACACTCTGGACATTCAGTGCCAAGAACTAGTAGAGAAGAAGGTTCTTGAGTGATTGAATTAGGTTCAATCGATCGAACTTTAAATCGATTGAGAGGACTTCAATCGCTTGAACATTATTTTTCCCAATCGATTGAAATGGTTTCAATTGATTGAACTTTACATAACATGGTTTGTTTTCTTGCTTATTATATATAGGGTTCGATTGTTCGATTGTCGATTCAAATTTTCAATGTACGATTATTGGTTAATCATAGATAATATAACAACAAAGATAAGTACGATAAAGAATAATGGATTAATGCAATGACGATAGGTGATATGTTGTTCTTGTATAAATTTGATATATGTTATTTTAATTAGAGTAGTCAGGCCACAATGGGATGTCATGTATCAGTCCTAGTATGAAACTTAAATATGTCTTGATAAGTTTTTGGGAATTTGTACGTGGGTGGATGCCTGGTCATACTATGCTTTTAACGAGCGGTGGACAGTGAGATGTCCTTAACGAGCAGTGGGCGGGACCAAGTAGTTTAGGGATAGCCAGGTGATCTATGATATATCCGTAACGCGCGGTGGATGAGTATATCCTTAACGAGCGGTAGATGGGGGATCTCTGGCAAGATGTCGTTAAGTCATGGCAATAGAATGATATGTCGTTGCTCGAAGCAACATACATGACTTGCGATGGATTAAGAATATGTACTCTATGTTCTCAATCGCGGTCGACAAAGCAGTGGTGTATCCAGGAATATTACAATTAGATTATTGTCTTATGAGACAGTGTCTATAGGTCTTTGTATAATAAGATGTGGATTCGAGTAACACGGGGTATGATAAAGATAAGATATTACTTAGTGGAACTATATCTTATGACTTTTATAACTTGTTATTACGTTATATAATTGGTACCTTGTGAGTTTCTATTAACTTAGCTCTGAGTAAGTTGATGGCCGTTATTGCCTGGACATTCCCCGTCCAGATTACCTTGTTCTTAATAATCCAGGTGATGGAGCTTATGATGACACTACCCTGATGGGAAAATGCAGAGAGTGGTCCCATTGATGCGGTTCTGCCGAAGAAGGCTATTATGCTGACGACTACCCATACGCCAGCTAGAGATGAAGAAGTTATATTTAGTTTTATATTACTATTGAACTTTAATAGTTAAACGGGTAATTGGGCATAGGTTGCTTTTAGACCCGTTATGTTCTTGTGGACGACTCTATTTTTGTAATAGTTAGGACTCCTATAATATACTTAGTTTGTTATATTTACTATCTTATTACTTCTAGTTGACTAGTACTATGTGGTGTGGACAATTAGTGACATTCACCCGTCATTTCCTATGGGCCCAAAAAGGAAATTCATTTTTCTCTATTTTTGTTGTTCCAGGGCATGACAAAATTTTTGGTATCAGAGCTCTAGGTTATGATGCTTTCGTTCACTAACGATTCCATACCATCTGGTCCTAGCATTTTAATATCCCTAAGATGATATATGAGCTTAAGATAAATTCGTCCTTCTAACGATAGATAGTTCCTTTATAGGTTAGAATGGATCCAAAATTCCACCTGTTTAGAGATGATTCTTTTGGTGGACATGTTATTCATGGCGACACAATGGAGCCATTCTGTAACAACCCTAATTTTCTAAGTACCTTTAGAAATTTTTATATTATTATTTTCGAGTATTAGACATTAACTGTGTGTATGTATCTTAGTGACACCTAATAAAAATGTTGAAGTAGCGTGTACGAGTAGTTAGTATGTAAAGTAGTGTGCTTAACATAGAAATTTAGTGCCTGGGGTCATGGGTATCCATTGGGCTAGATAAAAAACGGGATTCACATGTTTGTGTGTATTTTATTTGTAAGTGTTGTGTGTGAAATATATATACACATATATTAAACCCTAGCTCCCATTTAACAAAAAAAAAGGAAGAGGAGAGAAGAAACTAGAGAACAGACGTATGTGAAAGAGAGAGAGAGAGAGAGAGAGAGAGAGAGAGAGAGAGAGAGAGAGATAGAGAGAGGGAGGAAGAAAAGAAGAAGAAGAGAGGAACCTCAACCTTTGGTTTGTGTAGTCATCATCAACCTTGAAGCCCTAAATTGGTGAGTTAACTTGTTATTTTCTTTCAATCTCGTTTGATTGAAATTTAAATAGATAGAATATTAAATTAGTATGGTTATGGATTATGAGATTTAAGTATTTTTTTTTACAATGATTCAAGTTGTGATTTGAGATTTATAGATGAGCATTGAATATGCATTTGAGCAATTATTCATTTTTCGGATTTGGGGTTTTCACGGATCAGATTTGAGTAGAAAATTCATAATAAATCATACGTTCTAGTTTTCGTGATTCTGTTCGCGTAGGGCTGTAGCAGACGCAATTCTGGACAACTTTTGTCTAATGGTATTTTTCCCAATTCTGCACCGTTTGGGCAGAAATTTATATTACAGTAGCAGTTTTATGAATGTTAAAATAAGTGTTTTTGCCATATCACATTTTTGTGCGATTTCGTGTTCGTTAATATGAATTAATTTGTTTGTACTTAGGGAGCTATGAGTTCTCATGTATAGTTGAGTTTTCTAAAATTGTGACTGTGCAATTTTGTAAGAGTTATGAATCTGTGTGAACATGTAGCTGTTAATATGATTTTAACGGGAATTTGATTTGATATATATGAATCTCTTATAAAGTTGAGTTTTGTGAAAAACGTGGATGTATGAACGTTAGAAAAGTCCTTATAGTTCACCACTACTCCTTATAATTTTAGGCGGCGACTTCGTGGATGACCTGTCCTTGTGTGATTAGACGGCGACTACGTGGATGACCCGTCTCTTCATTTTTAAGCCTTATGCCCGGCTTGTTGGTCTATTTCATGTGTATTTAGACATTGTTTTATTGACGTCAAGAACGTAAGGACTAGCCTTTCGGTGGATACTCAAATCCCAGTGATACCCCATGGGAGTTGGGACCGGAGTGGGAGTTAGTATTACGTTAGGAGACACATGGGATATATGTGTAGGCTGAACCATAGATGAGTGGCCGAGGTGGTGAACATAAGGTGTAATTTGGATCGAATATTATGTGTTTTTTTTTTATTTGCGGATTTACAGTTGTAATGTGGTTTATGATTTTCAATTATATGAAATTCTAGGAATTGTTAGTCGTGTAGTTTTCAGGATTTTAAAAAATTTCGGTGTTGTGCCCGTTAGCTGAAACCTAGCATTCTATGTGTAACGTACCATTTTTGGGAACGTAGTAATTTGATAATAAACTGGACCAGATTAGTAAATTGAATATTTTAGATACTTAGATTCATAGTTTATGGCCGTTTCGCCTAAACTGAAGTAAAACGACGATCCGAACAACTTTCGTGTTTTACGCTTTTTCTAAAAACGTCATCTTGACCCTATTTTCATCGATTTTCAGAATCTGCTGAACATCGTCTATGTAAGAGCTGAATTTTAATAATTAATTTCTGAATTATCTATTTAGAATTTATGAACGAGGACGCGTGTCATTCCTTCAAAATTTTATTCTTGACATTTTTCGTGTTTTAAGTTTTGTCTAATTCCAATTATTTGTTAGAGATAAAATCATTTTAATTAATAACACCTTATTATTGGTTTATATTATTGTGTTAAATTCTATTTGTACAGGATGGTAGGCCTACTAATGGTTTGCAGGTATCGCCCTACCATAGTTAAGAAAGGTAAGTATTTAATTGTTTTTTATTCGAGCAAGAAACTACTTGCCACCACATAAATGGAAACTACTATATTGTCCAGATATGTGTGTGGAACTACCTGTCTTGGCCCAAGAATGTTGTAGTATGATTTGTAGTCTACGGGTTCAAGTTGGATCCCTAAGACTTGTGTTTTGTTTAACTCATACCAGTCATGTGACTGACCCGAGTGTGTTATGCATTCGGGTGCGTTTCTGTTAGAAACGTAGTCGGATGACATGTGCAGGATAGTATAGTTGGAGTTCATTGTGGAGCAGCCGATCTGTTCGTGAAGTTGAAGATACCTTCATTTTATTCTTTAATTACTATATGATTCTCTTTTTTTTTTAGTTCGCATTGTGAGCCATGGTTGAGAACTTGTATTAGATGTAGTTATATTTCAGTTGTATTATTGGACTTTTGGGGACGTTTATAGCAGATCTGACCTGAGATAGTGTAGTGTTGAAATTATTCCGTTTATTATTATAACTAGATACTTTTATTGTGATTTGATGGAGGAAATTATATTATTTTTATGTAAAGGGAAACGTTTGGTTTTCATTTGTAATAAATGAGAATGGGGAAAATTTGAAACGTGGATTTTTCTTGTAAAGTTTTTGGGAATGAATTTGATGATAAATGAGTTTTGTTTAAATAGAAATCATGTGGTTTATGAAAGCAATTAAAATCAATTTATCTTAAAATGGTCTTTTAAAATTGGGTATGGGTTGTCACCCTTAGATTTTTGGGTGGTTGAATATTGATTATGGTATGCACTTGATTAAATATTTGTCTTTCCAAAAATCGGGTCGTGACAGTTTGGTATCAGAGCTTAAGGTTAGCTTAGCGAGTCTAAGTGATTCTCGGAATGTGGTTTATGGGTTGGTCAGAGCCTTAGGTTTGCGGATTTTTGGGGCAGGGATTATGTGTTATTTCGTGCTTCGATTGCTTTGTGCTATAATGTGTTTCATGGTATTGTGTGTTTTGTTCTACTGTATACTTTATAACGTGTTAGTCTTAAATGTATGTCATTTTCGGGATGACTTAATAGGAACATACATGATATTGTTTAGATTTACATGTTAGTGCATGCATCTTTGGTTGTAACGTTGGGGGTCTTATCAAGGGGAGTGTTATTTTGGCTCATGGAGTAACAATGTGGATGACTATCTATGTGAAGAACTGAAAATCTTATTTGGGAATTGGAGGCAGAGATTGGATATTTGGACTTCTTATGTGATCTCTTATCTCTATTGATTATCTACTGCTTTTCTGATGCGGAATCTATTACTATTGGTATTATGGATTTCTTATCTTCTGATGTGAATATTATCAACGGATATTCTGGATTTCTTATGACTACGTTGTTGCTATTATTATATATGGGAACTCTATTCTATATGATTTCTCTAGAGTGATTATCGACGATATTTTCTTCTCTATGACATATTATGATCCGGATGGTTATGGATTTCTCTTTAATGGCAATATCGTCTTCTCAAGCTTATTATTAGCAAGGAGTTTTGGAAGAATGAGCATTCACAGATACATTGGTTGATCACCGAGTATTGAGTATTCCAAGGAGTATTAGAGTGGGGGTAAATGGTTTCATTCATAATTTTATTCTTATATGTTGCATTATTATCTCTGTCTTAATTAGCTGCTAACATTTAACAATTGACTATATGAGGCTAAATGTATATACATGAGGTTTTCTTTGTTTGGATTAGTTCCTCGATGTACTAGGTCTCATTATGATCGGGAGTTAAATGATAGCGATACTCCAGTGTTAGATTCCTTTCATCGCATGTTTAACGTTATGCATATTTATTATCTGTGTTTGTCGCGTCCTAAATTTCGGGACGAAATTTCTTTAAGGAGGGTAGAATGTAACAACCCTAATTTTCTAAGTACCTTTAGTAATTTTTATATTATTATTTTCGAGTATTAGACATTAACTGTGTGTATGTATCTTAGTGACACCTAATAAAAATGTTGAAGTAGCGTGTACGAGTAGTTAGTATGTTAAGTAGTGTGCTTAACATAGAAATTTAGTGCTTGGGGTCATGGGTATCCATTGGGCTAATCATTTGTCACATTAGAATGCATTTTCGGGTCCATATAAAGCCTTTTTGTGAGGCCCTTAGATAAAAAACGGGATTCACATGTTTGTGTGTATTTTATTTAGGGAAAATTGGTGAAAAGGGTATTAAAAGGAGTTTTATTGGAGTTAAAGACAATTTAAAATGCACATTGGAAATAAATCCTGCCAGAAAAAGACAAAAGAAATAAAGTTAAAAATACCGTATCTACACTTGGCGCCACACGCGCAGGATCACGCCTCCCCAGGCGCCTCACGCGCCTCACGCGCATGTGTTCCCCAAAAGACTGCTCACATGGTGTGAGGATTGTACCATATACTTTTCAATTTCGAAAAAATGTTTTTAAACTTTAAACCTCCATAACTTTTGTTCTACAACTCCATTTTTTGTAAATTTTATACCGTTGGAATCGTGTCGACGAGATCTACAAAACTAGTACCATTGTTGATATGTTTTGAGCAAAAAAAAAAAATTAAAATTTTTACATATATAAATAATAAGTGAAATTTCTCTTATTAAGTGAAATTTGAAAGGAATTTGAGGTATTCTAGAATTGAACGGTTGTAATGGTTTACTATACTACTACATGTGAAGAAGATAACAAAAGTGGAAGCAATTAGAATCAGAATAGGAACCATGTGAGTATTACACCATATAATTTTTAATTTTCAAAAAATATTTTTAAACTTTAAACCTCCATAACTTTTGTTCTACAACTCCATTTTTTGTAAATTTTATACCGTTGGAATCGTGTCGACGAGATCTACAAAACTAGTACCATTGTTGATATGTTTTGAGCAAAAAAAAAATTTCAAGTTTTTCATATATGAATAATAAGTGAAATTTAACTGAATATCTAAAATGTTAAGTGAAATTTCATTTGACTGCATATATGAATAATAAGTGAAATTTCACTTATTATGAATAACAAGTGAAATTTTACTTAATATTTCATGTACTCAGTGAAATTTCACTTATTAAGTGAAATTTTACTTATTATTCATATATGTAAAAATTTGAAATTTTGTTTTCCTCGAAACATATCAACATGGGTACTAGTTTTGTAGATCTCGTCGACACGATTCCAACGGTATAAAATTTGCGAAAAATGGAGTTGTAGAACAAAAGTTATGGAGGTTTAAAGTTTAAAAACATTTTTTCAAAATTAAAAATTATACGGTACAATACTCACACCATGTGAGCAGCGACTCGCGCGTGATAGCACGGTGGGAGACAAATTGCCCACGTGGGCGCGTCAGGGAAATGCTAAAGTGTGGTTAACTAGTGCGTTTGACTTGACGTTTGACTTGGCTATTTCCTTTAAGGATAATTTGGTCTTATGAAAAGAGTAAAATGGATTTGAAAAGTGATGTTTTAATATTGTGGATGTAGGTTAAAAATGGGCCTGAACTTTTGTCCTTAGTGAGTTTGTTGTTAATAGGCTGTCTTTTAATCCAATTATGCCCAACTTTAAGGACCTTAAGCCAAGCCTCCCTTTTATTTATAAGTGTTGTGTGTGAAATATATATACACATATATTAAACCCTAGCTCCCATTTAACAAAAAAAAAAAAAAAAGGAAGAGGAGAGAAGAAATTAGAGAACAGACGTATGTGAAAGAGAGAGAGAGAGAGATAGAGAGAGGGAGGAAGAAAAGAAGAAGAAGAGAGGAACCTCAACCTTTGGTTTGTGTAGTCATCATCAACCTTGAAGCCCTAAATTGGTGAGTTAACTTGTTATTTTCTTTCAATCTCGTTTGATTGAAATTTAAATAGATAGAATATTAAATTAGTATGGTTATGGATTATGAGATTTAAGTATTTTTTTTACAATGATTCAAGTTGTGATTTGAGATTTATAGATGAGCATTGCATATGCATTTGAGCAATTATTCATTTTTCGGATTTGGGGTTTTCACGGATCAGATTTGAGTAGAAAATTCATAATAAATCATACGTTCTAGTTTTCATGATTCTGTTCGCGTAGGGCTGTAGCAGACGCAATTCTGGACAACTTTTGTCTAATGGTATTTTTCCCAATTCTGCACCGATTTGGCAGAAAATTTATATTTCAGTAGCCGTTTTATGAATGTTAAAATAAGTGTTTTTGCCATATCACATTTTTGTGCGATTTCGTGTTCGTTAATATGAATTAATTTGTTTGTACTTAGGGAGCTATGAGTTCTCATGTATAGTTGAGTTTTCTAAAATTGTGACTGTGCAATTTTGTAAGAGTTATGAATCTGTGTGAACATGTAGCTGTTAATATGATTTTAACGGGAATTTGATTTGAGATATATGAATCTCTTACAAAGTTGAGTTTTGTGAAAAACGTGGATGTATGATCGTTAGAAAAGTCCTTATAGTTCACCACTACTCCTTATAATTTTAGGCGGCGACTTCGTGGATGACCTGTCCTTGTGTGATTAGACGGTGACTACGTGGATGACCCGTCTCTTCATTTTTAAGCCTTATGCCCGGCTTGTTGGTCTATTTCATGTGTATTTAGACATTGTTTTATTGACGTCAAGAACGTAAGGACTAGCCTTTCGGTGGATACTCAAATCCCAGTGATACCCCATGGGAGTTGGGACCGGAGTGGGAGTTAGTATTACGTTAGGAGACACATGGGATATATGTGTAGGCTGAACCATGGATGAGTGGCCGAGGTGGTGAACATAAGGTGTAATTTGGATCGAATATTATGTGTGTTTTTTTTATTTGCGGATTTACAGTTGTAATGTGGTTTATGATTTTCAATTATATGAAATTCTAGGAATTGGTAGTCGTGTAGTTTTCAGGATTTTAAATAATTTCGGTGTTGTGCCCGTTAGCTGAAACCTAGCATTCTATGTGTAACGTACCATTTTTGGGAACGTAGTAATTTGATAATAAACTGGACCAGATTAGTAAATTGAATATTTTGGATACTTAGATTCATAGTTTATGGCCGTTTCGCGTAAACTGAAGTAAAACGACGATCCGAACAACTTTCGTGTTTTACACTTTTTCTAAAAACGTCATCTTGACCCTATTTTCATCGATTTTCAGAATCTGCTGAACATCGTCTATGTTAGAGCTGAATTTTAATAATTAATTTCTGAATTATCTATTTAGAATTTATGAACGAGGACGCGTGTCATTCCTTCAAAATTTTATTCTTGACATTTTTCGTGTTTTAAGTTTTGTCTAATTCCAATTCTTTGTTAGAGATAAAATTATTTTAATTAATAACACCTTATTATTGGTTTATATTATTGTGTTAAATTCTATTTGTACAGGATGGTAGGCCTACTAATGGTTTGCAGGTATCGCCCTACCATAGTTAAGAAAGGTAAGTATTTAATTGTTTTTTATTCGAGCAAGAAACTACTTGCCACCACATAAATGGAAACTACTATATTGTCCAGATATGTGTGTGGAACTACCTGTCTTGGCCCAAGAATGTTGTAGTATGATTTGTAGTCTACGGGTTCAAGTTGGATCCCTAAGACTTGTGTTTTGTTTAACTCATACCAGTCATGTGACTGACCCGAGTGTGTTATGCATTCGGGTGCGTTTCTGTTTGAAACGTAGTCGGATGACATGTGCAGGATAGTATAGTTGGAGTTCATTGTGGAGCAGTCGATCTGTTCGTGAAGTTGAAGATACCTTATTTTTATTCTGTAATTACTATATGATTCTCTTTTTTTTTAGTTGGCATTGTGAGCCATGGTTGAGAACTTGTATTAGATGTAGTTATATTTCAGTTGTATTATTGGACTTTTGGGGACGTTTATAGCAGATCTGACCTGAGATAGTGTAGTGTTGAAATTATTCCGTTTATTATTATAACTAGATACTTTTATTGTGATTTGATGGAGGAAATTATATTATTTTTATGTAAAGGGAAACGTTTGGTTTTCATTTGTAATAAATGAGAATGGGGAAAATTTGAAACGTGGATTTTTCTTGTAAAGTTTTTGGGAATGAATTTGATGATAAATGAGTTTTGTTTAAATAGAAATCATGTGGTTTATGAAAGCAATTAAAATCAATTTATCTTAAAATGGTCTTTTAAAATTGGGTATGGGTTGTCACCCTTAGATTTTTGGGTGGTTGAATATTGATTAGGGTATGCACTTGATTGAATATTTGTCTTTCCAAAAATCGGGTCGTGACACATTCATTCTAAAGATATACTATAGCCATATTTGCCAGATAGCTAGTCAATACTTGGAGGAGAGGATGTGGACTTCTCTCTATGTTGTGGGCATGACACACCCAACAGCGATATGTATGAATGCAAATTACTTCGCTATGACCTAAGCGTCTATATACCAGGAGATGGCTAGATTGATTCAGAGTAAGCAAGAGGTAAACAAGATTGAGTTGTGAGCTATTGTAGCCAGGCCTGTTCCACCAGAGTCTGCAGCTGCACTAGCACCGATAACCCCACCATCACTATTACACGATGTACCAGTTCTAGAGCCTGAGCCAATTTAGGGTGAAGAGGACCCAGAGCTAGAAGATGGGAATGATGAGGACCCAACAGAGGAGGAGCCTACAGATGATGATGATGATTATGATGATGATGATGATGATGAGCTAGAGGATGACCCGGAGGAGCCAAAGTATGCTTCCGACGAGTAGCTAGAGCCAGAGCTTAAGCCAGAGGACCCAGTAGAGGATCCAGAGGACCCCAATGCCGTTGAGGCAAATATCTTCGTTGGAGAGAATGACATAGTGGTAGAGGGAAACGTGAACATGGAGGTAGTAGAGGAGGATGTTCCTAACGAGGAGATAGTATTAGGGATATATACTAAAAGCCATGCTATATGTAGTTGATTTATTATTCGTTTAATAAAATTAGTTATTCCATTTTTATGAGATTCTGTGTGGGTAATGTTTGCATTGTCTTGTTTATTTAATATTGTGCATGTGTGTCTCTTGTTCTACATAGTAGGTGGTTTGTTGTGTATAGTTTGGCTTATACATGAAAGATCAGACCACTAGATCTTGTAGAATGTAATTTTCTGGTTTATAGTCTTAGATGGGATTGGACACACCAACGGTAGGACTGCAGCATGGCAATGTAGTAGGTTTGTATTGATTACAGAAAACAGTATAGTTTCAACTCACTATCCTGGTACACTTTGTGTATTAAATGGGACCGACTTGGGGTAATCATATTTGTATTGACTTATAAGATAATTAATACCTCATGGATATTATGAGTGCTTATGCTCTAAATTCTAAGTTAATTTATAGACACGTACATTTGATATTTACGCTTTGATCCCTAAAAGGGTGAGATCCTTAAATAGGTCAATATATCATTGGATTGGGTGATAATATTAATTGTGTGCTAGATATTAATTAATAATGGAATCCATGCCTCAATGTTGGGGTTGATGATATCCCCTTGAGAAAGCTTATAAGTTTTGATTATGTCAAATCCTGCAGGTGGATTTTGTATCTAACATATCTGATAAGTTAAGCAGAGGATCTTAAGGAATTTCATAAAATTAATTAAATATGATTGTCACTAATTATAATTAATTAATGGATATTTGTATTCTTAACGTGGGGAGATAATAAGCATTTGATAATATGGAGCTCGAATACATTTTTGAGATAATGGTAGGAGTGCAATTATAATTCTTTAGTGGTATGAATTATAATTTATGGAAATAGGAATCTGATTCAATTTGAATTAGGATTTTCTAATTCCATAAGTAAGCCTATTCCTTACTGACTTCTTTTGGTCCCTATCGTAGCCTACATATATGATGCTTTGGCTCTCTTCTCAGTTTGAGTTTTTCCATCAAGAGTATTATAACTCGGAATAGATAAGAGATCATCAAAGGGTGGAAAGAATTTTGAAAGAGCCCACACTCAGTTCGATAATCTGGCAGCAGAGGAATACAGTAGAAAATCATGAGCTATTATCGAGCCCGTCTTCTCAATTCGTCTACTATAGCAATCCGTTTTTGCCGTTCAAGGTAACCTAGTTCCGCCCTTGTAGGGTTATTGTATCTTTCATGTAATATTTTTTGCAATACCAACTGATACACGCTGTCAACAGATTCTAGGAACGCAGTTTCCTAATTGTGGTATCAGAGCAACAGTGATTTGGCATATGGGTTGGATGCAACCATGTTGTCCAATAGTACAGATCTTATAAGTGCATTGATGGATGGATAGAACGTAGATCTGTCCTAACCCTTGTTTTACAGCATTCTTATTCCACTATTATAGTCACTGGTTTTGTGTGATTGGATCCCACGATTGGTTTATTCGTGGTTAATATTACTATTTTGATATAGCATGTGGACTCCTTTATTGAGGCATAGGATTTTTATGTATTGGATCCCACGCTTGATTGATGCATGGTTAATTGACTGCAAATAAATAGCATATGAACCCCTTCATGGAGGCATAGGATTTATGTAACATATCTCAAGTAAATCCGTCAAAATAGTTCGTGAGAGCAGTTTACATGGAGTTTCAGAAAACGATTTGGAAGCAGTTTCAGAAGGCAGTTTTAGAAGGCTGTTCAGAAAACAGTTCTGGAATGCGGTTGCTGACCGGGCAGCTCGACCACTGTGCGTAATAGCGGGATTCCTATTTTAGTGTGGTTTCATTACTTATGTGTGATTGAATGATAATTATTCTTTCACATTTAATGAATGGGATAACATGGATAATTGTTCCTAGATCTATTTCAAATGTCTAGTTGTATGTATAATTTGTATTAATTTAAAATGATGAAAAACTACATGTGTTTTTAGAAATAAAACTAATTCCATAGTTTGAAAACATAACTGATTTTTTTCTAAATTATGAAAATAGAATAAATTTATTATCTACACATGTGAGTTTGACAAGTAAGGATAGATTAATCCTTGTCAAGTATTCCATTATTTTTTATTAATTAAATTAATTATTTTTCTAAAAAAATAATATCCCTCAAAATTTATTTTAAAATTCTAAGTGGGAGAGAGAATTTATCAAGTATAAATCTCATGGTCTCCATCACAGGTTTGTTGATGATATGAGTAATTTTTTGTGATGGCTCTAATGTCATCCTTCCCATCGGATGAAGTTGATCATCGAATGATCAGCACAAACTTCTTTGATAGAATGTTTTGGATGATTGCTAGTGTGGGTCACCTCTCCATCAGAGGTTTCCTCAAGGAACTCTTGACCTAAAATTAAGTGATGGTATACACTTAGCTATAAATAATAATATCCGCTCCATCTGTGTCACTGTTATAATTTCTTGGACCAAAGCAAGTCAGCAGTTTAATTTTACTAGGCAAGGTACATTGCCTGGACAGTAAAATTAAAAGGCAATTGCCTATCTAAACAAATGATGGATAGTATCTGGCTTTCCATCGAGTCATACTATTCGCGGTGGTATGAACAAACCCTAATTATAATTCTTTAGTGATATGAATTATAATTTATGGAAATAGGAATCTAATTCAGTTTGAATTAGGGTTTCCTAATTCCGTAAGTAAGCCAATTCCTTATTGACTTCTTTTGGTCCCTATAATAGGCTATATATATATGATGTTTTGGCTTTCTTCTTAGTTTGAATTTTTTCATCAAGAGTATTATAACTCCGAATAGAAAAGAGAGCATAAAAGGGAGAGAAAAAAATAAAAAGAATTTTGAAAGAGCCCACACTCAGTTCAATATTCTGGCAGTAGAGAAATACGGTAGAAGATCATGAGCTATTATCGAGCCCGTGTTCTCAATTTGTTTCCATTAACAATCTGTTTTTGCCGTTTAAGGTAACTCTAGTTCCGCCCTTGTAGGGTTATTGTAGCTTTCATGTAATTTATTTTGTAGTAACAACTTATACGCGCTATAACCGGATTCTGGGAACGCAGTTTCCTAACAGTGGTATTAGAGCAATATTGATTCGGTGTATGGTTTGGACGCAACCATGTTGTCCAGTAATACAGATCTTAAACATGTATTGATGGATGGCTAGAATGTAGATTTGCGCTAACCCTTGTTTTACAGCGTTCTTATTCCACTATTATGGTAGATGATTTTGTGTGACTGGATCCCACGATGGGTTTATTCGTGGTTAATATTACTATTTTGATATATCATGTCCACTCCTTTATTGAGGCATAGGATTTGTATGTATTGGATCCCACGCTTGATTGATGCATGGTTAATTTACTGCAAATAAATAGCATGTGAACTCCATAATGGAGGCATAGGGTTTATGTAACATATCTCAAGTAAATCCGTCAAAATAGTCCGTGAGAACAGTTTATATTGAGTTTCAGAAAGCGATTTAGAAGCAGTTTCAGAAGACAGTTTTACAAGGCTATTTAGAAAACAGTTCTGGAAGACAATTGCTGACCGGGCAGCTCGACCCCTGTGCGTAGTGGCCACATAGAGCTAATCAGGTTCAATGAAGATTTCTTCACAAGAGTTGTAGCTTGACCATAATAGTAAGATTCCTATTTTATTATGGCTTCCTTATTTATGTGTGATTGAATGATTATTATTATTTCATGTTTAGTGAATGGATGTCACACCCTGATTTTTGGACAACCAAATATTTAATCCAGAGCATGTATCCAGACTAATATTCAATTTCCAAAATATCGAGAGTGACACCCTCACACAGGCTAATAAATAATTTATTTGAAAATAGAATTTAATACTCATTAAATACGGACATGTGATTTTGTGTTTAAAAAAAAAAACTCTTTATTATTAAACTTGAATTCCCAAACATTCATTTTCATTATAAAAGAAATTAAACTCTATTCCACATATTATATCCTTTCGATTTACAAAAGAAATGTTATGTTCATTCAATAAAACCCTCTTTACAGAGTTCAGCAGAAATAAAATAGATAAGCATAAAATCTATATATCCATTGATCAGAGCAACTACAATGTTCCCAATATCCAATATATAATCATTATTACAATTATACACTTGTGGCCCACATTGCCAGAAATAAAATAAAGTATAAAAAAAAATAAATAAATACAACTCTAATAATAACCAACACTGCGACAATCTCTTCATCCAAACAGAAGCACCAAAGAAAATCTCGAAACACTAAACCTGCACATACATTCGACTGCGTTTCATATAGAAACGCCCCGAATGCATTACGCACTTGGGTCAGTATATAAAATACTGGTATGAGTTAACAAAAAAATATAAAACGAGGCTTAGGGAACAACGGTATCCCATAGACTCTCAAAAGTACTCACAAAGAAAAACATAACCACCTCATATCATACAATAACGTTGCACAGAAAATAAACAATGTCATCACACATAATTCATGTCGGGTTAGAACAGTAGTTCCATGCACATTTCAGGACAGAACGGTAGTTTCCTTCAATGTGGTGGCAGTGGCTCCAACCCCGAATAAACACAACTGAATACTTACCGGTCGGATATCTATGGTGAGTTAGCCCGGCATAAAAGTTAGTGGATCCACTATCCTGTAATCTATAGTTATCACAAACCAAGCAAATAAGTCAGTAAACAACATTTCCACATTCTAGCTTAAACGTCACATTCATTATTCCAAACTTATCAGTCTTATGAAATACTCCATTGTCATTATTTATTAGCCTTTAATTATCTTTGTGTTCCCTAGGTTCACCACTTGGCCACCCTTCATGGTACAGCCCACACATATATCCCATGTGTGCCCGGGTATACTACCAACACCCACTCCGGTGCTAGTTTGGTTGGGGTATCAACCAAACCACCTACACAACGGACGGCTGGTCAATATGTCAAGACATCTATACAATATAAGCCGAGCATAAGGCTTAGGCCAGCTTGATCATGAAGCCACTGGCAAAAAGTACACTCAACAAGTCTTAAGCCAGCTTGATCACGAAGCCACTGGCAAAAGAGTGCGAGCTACCAAAAACAATAACACAACAATGAGGAGTAGTGAACACTAAGGTCTTTTCCCAGTTTCTTACCATCTACGTTAATTCTCATAAGTACCCATTCATGAGGGTTTAATCACGTCATTAACCACTTCGGGAATTTATCATTTATTCCATGGAATATCATTATCCAACTATTCACAATAAGGCCTTTTTTTTGTTATTTTTTTGCCAAAATTCTATTCAAGTCTCTAGCGTAGTATTTTCATAATAGTTATTTAATACCACACATAGAATAAGTTGGGGTTTCTTAACATATAGCATATAAAATCGACACTCAACAATACTATTTAAAACAGTCTCAAACATACCCTTACATTAAACAGTCCCGAAACCAACATGGACTGAAATTATTCCTCATAATAATTCCGCACAAAAAAACATCTCTAACAATATTCATGAACATAAATTCGAAATTCGGAGTTAACATTCACTGCTACTGTAATATAAATTTTCTGCCCAAACGGTGACGATTTAGGAAAAATGCTATTAGACATAAGTTGTGCAGAATTGCGTTTCCTATAGGCCTACGTGTACAGAATCACGAAAACTGTAATGTATGATTTCTTATGAATTTTCTACTAAACTCTTATCCGTGAAAATCTCAAATCCAAAAATTGAATAATTGCTCAAATGTATATTCAAAGCTCATCTATAAATCTCAAATCATAACTTCAATCATTGTAAATAAAAACCTAAATCTCATAATCCATAACCATACTAATTTGATAATCTATACATTTAAATTTTCAATCAAACGAGATTGAAAGAAAATAACAAGTTAACTCACCAATTTATGGCTTCAAGGTTGATGATGATTAAGCAAGCCAAAGGTTTGGAGTCCCTATTGTCCTCTCTTGTTCTCTTCTTCTTCTCATTCTTTCTTCCTTCTTCTCCTTCTTCTTCTTCTTCTTCTTCTTCTTCTTCTCTCTCTCTCTCTCTCTCTCTCTCTCTCTCTCTCTCTCTCTCTCTCTCTCTCTCTCTATTTAGAAGTGTATTGGGGGCTAGGGTTTATTTTTTTCTTCTAAAGGTGGATACATATAACTCTTAATGATATAATTAAAGTAATTCCCGAGTTTAGGCTTGTGGGCTTCCAAAAGACACACATATGACCCCGAAATACATTTCAAAATACTTAAACAACTAGTCCAAAGGGTACCCATACCCCGAGCACTTAATTTTCATGTTAAATTCACTACTTAACTTACTTGTGGGCCCCGAAACACTACCCGACACTAAACTCGTCATTCTACAAAAATTGTAACTCGGTCAGACAATAATCTATCATACAATTTAATTAAAGCTCAAAATGTCATGTCATAATAATAATGAAACATTAGAAATTTTAATACAAAAACAAACGGGAAAATATTACTGGTATTACTAATAATTTAAATATGCTTACTAACAAATTTAATTCACGGTTCTCCAAACTTAACATTTTTAGACACGTGTCTTACCTAGGTATACCCATATAATATTGCTAACTAAAATAATTATTTACACACTTAGAAATTTTAAGGTTGTTACATTCTACCCTCCTTAAATAAATTTCGTCCCGAAATTTGGGACGCGACAAACACAGATAATATAAATATGCATAATGTTAAACATGCGAAGAAAGGAATCTAACACTGGAGTATCGCTATCGTTTAACTCCCGATCATAATGAGACCTAGTACATCGAGAAACTAATCCAAACAAGGAAAACCTTATGTATATACCCATGGTCTCATATAGTCGCTGGTTAAATTCTACCCAGCACACACGACACAACACCAGTAAGCACATAATTTCACATAAACACTAGATATTAACAATTCATAGAAAAAAAAAAGAAAAGAAAAACAATTGATCAATTACACAAAGATATGACTACGTGCATGAAGATGCTCCCCTCTTACCGTTCCCCCTGCACTACTCCTTCTCAGGGTATCCAATTATCTTGTTGATCATACATATAATCTCACTGACATATCCTTTTAGAATTCCACACCGAGAATAAGCCTGAATATAATGATGCCGCTGATGATACTTCAATACTCGTCCAGATTATAATAAGTCACACAGAGGAGAATACCATTAACAATAACTCTTGAAAACCATAAAGAACAGAATTGCCCGATGGAAGCATAACTCGTGAATTCAATAATAGAATAGCAGTAGAGAATAGAGACAAAATAATCATAAGAAACCCAGAATACCCATTGATAATATCCGCATCAGGAGATAAGAAATCCACAATACCAATAGTAATAGATTCCACATCAGAAAAATTGCAGATAATCAATAGATATGAGAAAACCAGTTGATCACGTAAGAAGTCCATATATCCAATCTCTGCCTCCAACTCCCAAATAAGATTTTCACAGTCCTTCACATAGATAGTCATCCACATTGCTACTCCATGAGCCAAAACAACATTCTCCTCGACATGACCCCCATTGTTACAACAAAAGATGCATGCACGAACATATAAATCTAAACAGTATTATGTGTGCTCCTATAAAGTCATCTCGGAAATGACATGAATTTATGACTAACACATTACAAAGCACATAGTAGAACAAAACACATAGTACCATGAAACATATAGCATCATAAAGCAAAAGAAGCACATTACAACATATAACCCCTTCCCCAAAAATCCGCAAACCTAAGGCTCTAACCAACCCATAAACCACATTCCGAGAATCACTTAGACTCACTAACCTAACCTTAAGCTCTGATACCAAACTGTCTGTCACGCCCCGAAAACCGAAGCGCGAGGAGAGAGGAAAGGTAGAGAGAAAAGAAGTAAAACTCAATCTCAAATGCGGAAGCGACTTTGGAAACCCACGAGGTTTCCTACAAGGATGACTCACTAATACGTAAATCCAAAATGGACTTACATGTTAACGAGTCCAACAAGGGTGGAAACACTTGAAAATTTAATTAAGAGACTATCCGGACAAGCACTAGATCAAGGAGAGAAAGAAAAATTACAATGAACTTGATAAAAGGTCATTTTTGACAGCTGCTGAATTTTAAAACTCCGGTAAGTCACTGTATCTTTGAAATTTTTACATTCTGTCCGCGTTGGTCCATGTAAAATTCGATTCTGCACAACTTTTTTCAAATGGCATTTTTTCCAAATCCTCACCGTTTGGGCAGAAAACGTAAATAACAGTAGCAGTTTTTTTTTTTTTTGACAGCAAGTTTGACAGCACTTTGACAGCATTCCGAAATGTTCCCAACTATGCTAAATCCTTAAGTTTAAACATCAATACATGTCTAAACAAGTACTAAACAATATACAACACGAGTTTAGACCAAACGGAACTTCATGTACTCGAAATTTATTAAAAACGAGGAGTGAAAGAGGTAAAGAGAGGAATAAGGGGAGAGGGAGAAATTGGGAGAGATTAGGAGAGAGATTTAGGGAGAAAGTGTTCTAAAAGCTTTTAAACCTTCCAAATTGATATAGGCAAGTCTAAAATAGTAGAATACACGTGTACAAACTATCCGGAACATCCAACGATTACAATTTACAAACACGAGGCAACGAAAGAGATTTCACAAAAAAGGAGGGAGAGAGATTTGAAAACATTTGAGATATTTGAAAAAGTTAACTCTTTAAAACAATTGAAGCTTCATCCGATAAGGATTGAAACACAAAATGAGTTGAGCTAAAACAAATCCAACAAAGTTTCACAACATCCTCAAACATACCACATATTTAGCTAAAGTGAACCCGGCAAGTGTTCAAACAAAAGAGATCTAGCGAACTTGAGACTTAATTATACGATTCAAAAATCCTTCAACAAGTTTAACAATAATGATAGTAAAACACCGACTAACACGTGACCAACGATTCTCAAAGAAGCTAACTCATTGAAGCTTAACAAAGTAAGCACTTAAACTCAAGAAGTTTTAATAAAAACTTAAAAACAACAAATTTCAAAGTATAAGATTTTTACAAACTTTATGATGTCAAAATGAACATAGAGAGTTGTACAATTTCTCAAGCAATCATAAGTCCTCAAAGTAGAACCAAAGGATTTCAAAGCAACAACACCAGGGTCACTCGTGCCCTTATCGACATCACCTGCAAAATGGTTGGTAGCGTAGTACCTTAGCGCGACGGCTAAGTAGACAGTGTTGTAACAAGTCTATATGCTATCCATGATTAAAATGAAATGAGGTGCAATGGATCGCCACCATGGCTACAATGAAATGTTTAAAGCCGCAAGGCCATGCGTGACATATGCACATCTCTCTCAGTACCGGACTATGAGCCACCCACGCATGGAGTGTAGCATACCAACTTCCGGGAGCTACCCGAATATAGTTTGGAGTTTGAATGTTTCTAAGGGTCATTCTCCCTGTCTCACATCACAACCCACGTCCGGATTTCTTTAATCAAAATTCCCACACATGGGGTTTCTCTCTCTTTTTCAAATAAAACCTTTATGTCGTGATACGTGAATGCTTGCCGATTTGGCCTCAATGCATGAAATGTTTAAAATGACATTATAGGTGCTCCAACAAATTTGTGAACACAATAATTCTTGCATGTTGAACATGTATCAAGGACATCAAGAGTTGAATTAAAATTCATAATATAGCATTCCTAACAAGGATTTTTAAACTAACGTCCTAACACACTTTTACATATAAAGGGAGCATCCTAAGCACATCTAGCATCACATAATCAACACATAGAGCACTTAGCACATAAAAATCACATTTAGGCTTAAAGTCCTAATTTTTCACATTTGGGGAAAATCCTAAACATGTGTCTAAATTCTCACATAAAGGTTTCTCATTACATTTTAACCACAAACAACATATAAAAAAATGGTACAACAAAGAATCTACCTCACAAAGCTTTAAATTCCAACAATGGAAAAAAAAAATTCAAGAGAGTTAAGTAAATCCCAAAAGCTTCCAATGCTTGTGCTAGGATCTTGAAGGATGCTTCAAGAAGGCCACTCTAAGCAAGAACAATTCATAGTTAGGATAGAAAAGCTTAAACTAGCAAATCCTAGAAATTGTTAGGAAACTAGAAAACTTACCTACACTAGAAACTCCAAGGAAATGGTTAGGATTGTTAAGGCATGCTCTAAACACTCCAAGGAAGCTATAAAAGAGAAGAGAAGTTCAATACAACTCAAAAATTTGAAAACTAATGAAACCCTAGAAATTGGGGGTTTCCAAAATACTTACCCAAGAGATGATTTCCCACTCTAGGAAGGTTAGAGATGCTAGAGGATGTTGTTCTTGACCACCTCTCCAAATCTTGTAGAAGGAGATGGAGTAGAAGTAGAGATTTTTGGGTTTCTTTGGCTCTTGAACTTGAAGGAGGAGAAGAAGAGATGAAGAATGAGAGAAAAGGAAGAAGTAATGTGAATGACTCCCAAATGGGAGCATTCGGCCGACCATATGGGTTTGGTGTGGGTCCCGCTTTGCTAGTTTGTTCAAAAATGAAATGTTTGGTATCCCAATGGACAGTCTGACCCAATGGTGTGAACCCAAAATTAAATAATTACACCCACGTTAACAGAAATTATTTATTTATTTTTTTTTTTTTTTAAAGCATATGAAGGGGAAAATAATTAATATAGTCATGCTCCAAAAATTTAAATACAGTAAAATAAATTTAGAGTCCAGAATAGAAAAGGTAAAATTACCCAATTACCCTTTAATAAAATTTTGAATTATTACACTGTCACACCCCGATTTTTGGACAACCAAATATTTAATCCAGAGCATGTATCCAGACTAATATTCAATTTCCAAAACACCGAGAGTGACACCCTCACACAGGCTAATAAATAATTTATTTGAAAATAGAATTTAATACTCATTAAATACGGACATGTGATTTTGTGTTTAAAAAAAAAACTCTTTATTATTAAACTTGAATTCCCAAACATTCATTTTCATTATAAAAGAAATTAAACTCTAATCCACATATTATATCCTTTCGATTTACAAAAGAAATGTTATGTTCATTCAATAAAACCCTCTTTACAGAGTTCAGCGGAAAGAAAATAGATAAGCATAAAATCTATACATCCATTGATCAGAGCAACTACAATGTTCCCAATATCCAATATATAATCCTTATTATAATTATACACTTGTGGCCCACATTTCCAGAAATAAAATAAAGTATAAAAAAATAAATAAATACAACTCTAATAATAAACAACACTGCGACAATCTCTTCATCCAAACAGAAGCTCCAAAGAAAATCTCGAAATACTAAACCTGCACATACATTCGACTGCGTTTCATATAGAAACGCCCCAAATGCATTACGCACCCGGGTCAGTATATAAAATACTGGTATGAGTTAACAAAAAAATATAAAACGAGGCTTAGGGAACAACGGTGTCCCATAGACTCCCAAAAGTACTCACAAAGAAAAACATAACCACCTCATATCATACAATATCGTTGCACAGAAAATAAACAATGTCATCGCACATAATTCATGTCGGGTTAGAATAGTATTTCCATGCACATTTCAGGACAGAACGGTAGTTTCCTTCAATGTTGTGGCAGTGGCTCCAACCCCGAATAAACACAATTGAATACTTACCGGTCGGATATTTATGGTGAGTCAGCCCTGCATAAAAGTTAATGGACCCACCATCCTATAATATATAGTTATCACAAACCAAGCAAATAAGTCAGTAAACTACATTTCCACATTCTAACTTAAACGTCGCATTCATTATTCCAAACTTATCAGTCTTATGAAATACTCCATTGTCATTATTTATTAGCCTTTAATTATCTTTGTGTTCCCTAGGTTCACCACTTGGCCACCCTCCATGGTACAGCCCACACATATATCCCATGTGTGCCCGGGCATACTACCAACACCCACTCCGGTGCCAGTTTGGTTGGGGTATCAACCAAACCACCTACACAACGGACGGCTGGTCAATATGTCAAGACGTCTATACAATATAAGCCGAGCATAAGGCTTAGGCCAGCTTTATCACGAAGCCACTGGCAAAAAGTACACTCAACAAGTCTTAAGCCAGCTTGATCACGAAGCCACTGGCAAAAGAATGCGAGCTACCAAAAACAATAACACAACAACGGGGAGTAGTGAACACTAAGGTCTTTTCCCAGTTTCTTACCATCTACGTTAATTCTCATAAGTACCCATTCATGAGGGTTTAATCACGTCATTAACCACTTCAGGAATTTATCATTTATTCCATGGAATATCATTATCCAATTATTCACGATAAGGCTTTTTTTTTTTTTTTGCCAAAATTCTATTCATGTCTCTAGCGTAGTATTTTCATAATAGTTATTTAATACCACACATAGAATAAGTTGGGGTTTCTTAACATATAGCATATAAAATCGACACTCAACAATACTATTTAAAACAGTCCCAAACATACCCTTACATTAAACAGTCCCGAAACCAACATGGACTAAAATTATTCCTCATAATAATTCCGCACAAAGAAACATCTCTAACAATATTCATAAACATAAATTCAAAATTCGGAGTTAAAATTCACTGCTACTGTAATATAAATTTTCTGCCCAAACTGTGCAGAATTGGGAAAAATGCTATTGGACAAAAGTTATGCAGAATTGCGTTTCCTACAGGCCCAAGTGAACAGAATCACGAAAACTGTAACGTAAGATTTATTATGAATTTTCTATTAAAATCTTATCCGTGAAAACCCCAAATCCAAAAATTGAATAATTGCTCAAATGTATATTCAAAGCTCATCTATAAATCTCAAATCATAACTTCAATGATTGTAAATAAAAAGCTAAATCTCATAATCCATAACCATACTAATTTAATAATCTATACATTTAAATTTTCAATCAAACGAGATTGAAAGAAAATAACAAGTTAACTCACCAATTTATGGCTTCAAGATTGATGATGATTAAGCAAGCCAAAGGTTTGGAGTCCCTATTGTCCTCTCTTGTTCTCTTCTTCTTCTTATTCTTCTTCTTCTTCTTCTGCTTCTCTCTCTCTCTCTCTCTCTCTCTCTCTCTCTCTCTCTCTCTCTCTATTTAGAAGTGTATTGGGGGCTAGGGTTTATTTTTTTCTTCTAAAGGTGGATACATATAACTCTTAATGATATAATTAAAGTAATTCCCGAGTTTAGGCTTGTGGGCTTCCAAAAGACACACATATGACCCCGAAATGCATTTCAAAATACTTAAACAACTAGTCCAAAGGGTACCCATACCCCGAGCACTTAATTTTCATGTTAAATTCACTACTTAACTTACTTGTGGGCCCCGAAACACTACCCAACACTAAACTCGTCATTCTACAAAAATTGTAACTCGGTCAGACAATAATCTATCATACAATTTAATTAAAGCTCAAAATGTCATGTCATAATAATAATGAAACATTAGAAATTTTAATACAAAAATAAACGGGGAAATATTACTGGTATTACTAATAATTTAAATATGCTTACTAACAAATTTAATTAACGGGTTCTCCAAACTTAAAATTTTTAGACACGTGTCTTACCTAGGCATACCCATATAATATTGCTAACTAAAAATAATTATTAAAATAATTATTTACACACTTAGAAATTTTAGGGTTGTTACAATGGAACAACCTGGATAGTTGTTCTTAGACCTATTTCAGATGTCTAGTTGTATACATAATTTATATTAATTTAAAATGATGGAGAACTACATGTGTATTTAGAAATAAAACAAATTCCGTATTTTGAAAACATAAGTACTTATTTTCTAAAATTATGAGAATAGAATAAATTTATTATCTACACATGTGGGTTTGACAAGTAAGGATGAATTAATCCTTGTGAAGTATTCCATTCTTTTTTATTAATTAAATTAATAGTTTTTCTAATCAATAATATCCCTAAAATTTATTTTAAAATTGATAGTGGGACAGGGAATTTATAAAGTGAAAATCTCATGGTCTCCATCACTTCTTTGTAGATCATGTGATTAATTTTTTGTGGTGGCTGTAGTGTCATCCTTCCCATCGAATGAAGTTGATCATGGAATCATCAGTACAAACTTCATTAATAGAATGTTTTGGGTGATTGTTAGTGTGGGTCACCTTTTCATCAAAGGTTTCCTCACAGAACTCTTGACCAAATATTAAGTGATGGTATACACTTATCTATAAATAATAATATCCGCTGCATCTGAGTCATTGTTATTATTTATAGGACTAAAGCAAGTCAGCAGTTTAATTTTATTAGGCAAGGTACATTGTCTAGATAGTAAAATTAAAAGGCAATTGCCTATTTGAACAAATAACGGATAGTATATGGCTTCCCATCAAGTCATACTATTCGCGGTGGTATGAACAAACCCTAATTATAATTCTTTAGTGGTATGAATTATAATTTATTGAAATAGGAATCTGATTCAGTTCGAATTCAGGTTTCCTAATTCCATAAGTAAGCCTATTCCTTATTGACTTCTTTTGGTCCCTATCGTAGCCTATACATATGATGTTTTGGCTCTCTTCTCAATTTGAGTTTTTCCCTCAAGAGCATTATAACTCGGAATAGAAAAGAAAGAATAATAGGGAGAGTAGAAAATAGAAAGAATTTTGAAAGAGCCCACACTCAGTTCGATATTCTGGCAGTAGAGGAATACGGTAGAAGATTGTGAGCTATTATCGAGCCCGTGTTCGCAATTCGTTTACTGTAGCAATCATTTTTTCCGTTCAAGGTAACCCTAGTTCCGCCCTTGTAGGGTTATTGTACCTTTCACGTAATTTTTTTTGCAGTACCAACTTATATGCGCCATCAACGGATTCTGGGAACGCAATTTCCTAACAGTGGTATCAGAGCAACATTGATTCGGCGTATGGGTTGGACGCAACCATGTTGTCTTGTAATACATATCTTACACCTGCATTGATAGAAGGATAGGACATAGATGTGTGCTAATACTTGTTTTATAGCATTCTTATTCAACTATTATGGTCACTGGTATTGTATGATTGGATCCCACGATGGGTTTATTTGTGGTTAATATTACTATTTTGATATAGCATGTGAACTCCTTGATTGAGGCATACGATTTGTATGTATTGGATCCCACGCTTGATTGATGCATGGTTAACTTACTACAAATAAATAGCATATGAACTCCTTCATGGAGGCATAGGGTTTATGTAACATATCTCAAGTAAACCCGTCAAAATAGTCTGTGAGAGCAGTTTACATGGAGTTTCAGAAAGCAATTCGGAAGCAGTTTCAGAAGGCAGTTTTAGAAGGTTGTTCATATAACAGTTCTGGAAGGTAGTTGTTGACCGGGTAGCTCAACCCCTATGCATAGTGGCGACATAAAGCTAATCAGGTTCAATGAATATTTCTTCACAATAGTTGCAGCTCGACCATAATAGTGGGATTCTTATTTTGTTGTGGTCTCCTTATTTATGTGTACTTGAATGATTATTATTTCATGTTTAACGAATGAGATAACATGGATAATTGTTCCTAGACCTATTTCAAATGTCTAACTGTATGTATAATTTGTATTAATTTAAAATGATGGACAACTACATGTGTATTTAGAAATAAAACTAAGTCCATATTTTGAAAACATAAGTACATATTTTCTAAAATTATGAGAATAGAATAAATTTATTATCTACACATGTGGGTTTGACAAGTAAGGATGAATTAATCCTTCTGACGTATTCCATTATTTTTTATTAATTAAATTAAAATTTTTTCTAAAAATATAATATCCCTCAAATTTATTTTTAAATTCTAAGTGGGAGAGGGAATTTATCAAGTATAATCTCATGGTCTCCATCACTGGTTTGTACATGATATGATTAATTTTTTATGATGGTTCTAGTGTCATCCTTCCCATCGGATGAAGTTGATTATGGAATGATCGGTACGAACTTCTTTTATAGAATATTTTGGGTGATTGTTAGTGTGGGTCACCTTTCCATCAGAGGTTTCTCACGAAACTCTTGACCAAAAATTAAGTGATGGTAAACACTTAGCTATAAATAATAATATCCGCTCCATCTGAGTCACTGTTATTATATATAGGACCAAAAGAAGTCAGTAGCTTAATTTGTTAGGCAAGGTACATGCCTAGATAGTAAAATTAAAAGGCAATTGCCTATCTGAACAAATGATGGCTAGTATATGGCTTACCATCGAGTTATACTATTCGCAGTGTGTCAGATTGCTGGCGGATTGCTTTTAAATATAGTAGAGGGAACCAATATTTTCAACTCGAATCCATAGTAATCTTTGTGGCCAAATATAATTTTTTATATTATGTGATTCTCAAGCTTTTCAATGGATTCTTTCAATCCACTTGCTGTTATACTTATAGAAAACAAACTTACTGGACTAAACTATATAGACTGGAAAAGGAATTTGGATATTGTGTTAACTACTGAAGAGTTCAAGTTTGTGCTTACTCAAGTCTGTCCTGAGCAACCTAGTGAGGGGGCAACCGCTGAGGAAACCTAGGCTCACAAGAAATGGGTCAAGGATGATGAGATGGCGCAGTGTTACATTTTGACATCCATGTCGAATGTTCTGCAACATCAGTATCATTCGATGGCCAGTGCCTATGACATGATGGAGAGCCTCTAAGAGATGTTCGGGGATCAAAGTCGTGCTGCTAGGCAGGTTGTCATGAAAGACTTGATGAACACAATAATAGCTGAGGGGATACATATAAGGGATAATGCTCTTAAGATGACATCTCTTCTTAATGAACTTGAGATCCTTAGAGCTGAAATTGACAGTGAAACCCAGGTCAATATTATACTCCAGTCACTGCCAGAGTCTTTTAATTAATTCCACCTCAATTACAACATGAATGAATTTAAATGTAACTTGGCGGAGCTGTTTAAAGAACTCTAGGCACCTGAGAGTCTCGACAGAAAGTCTGGGAGTGCTCTTGTGTTTGAGAAAGGTTCTGCTTTAAAGCTGAAGGGCAAGAAGAAAAAGAAAAAGGCTTGAAAGCAGGCCGCGGGTCCACCGCCAATCCAAACGACACGAGGACAACCAGAAAAGCCTAAAGGAAAATATTTTGTTTTCAAGCAGCCAGGACAATAGAAGAAGCAATGTCTAGTTTATCTTACCTGCCAGAACAATCAAGGTAAATCTCATTTACTAATTGTTGAATAATGTTAACCAGTCCGATCTACCGGTACCTAATGTTTAGATACTAGAGTCACTAATAATATATGTAATTCTTGGCAGGGGTTCCAGGGAACCAGGTAACTCAGTGATGGAGAGGTTTATCTATATATGGCGAATGCTACGAGAGTAGCAGCAGTTGCAGTCAGAGATCTACATCTTAATTTTGGCAGAGATAGGATTTTAATATTAAGAACATGCCTTTTTGTACCTTCTATTAGAAGGAATTTAGTTTCAGTTTCTATATTAGCAAAAAATGGATATTCAGTTCATTTTAATACAATAGTAGTTATGAATGAAAATAAACAATTTATTTGGTCTAGTCAATTGATGGATGACCTTTATATTATAAATCTTGTCTCACCTGAACTACAACTTAATGAATTGAATAACACAAATTGTTTGCCATTTAAGATAAAAGAACCTTTAAAGATGAACCAAACGCATCTTTGACACTTACTCTTAGGTCATATTAATCTAAAAAGGATTCAAATATTATTTCAAAATGGATCAATAGGTACATTGGAAGTGGAGGCTTTTCCAATCTATGAATCCTGGTTGGAAGGTAAAATGACCAAGAGGTCGTACTCGGCCGAGGGCTATAGAGCAAAAGAGCCATTAGAACTGGTTCGCTCTGAATTGTGTGGTCCTATGACTGTCCAAGCAAGAGGGGGCTTTGAGTACTTTGTCACTTTCATCGATGATTACTCAAGGTATGGGTACACTTATTTGATGCAACGTAAGTCTAAATGCTTTGAGAAATTCAAAGACTTCTAGGCTGAAATGGAGAAGCATCTAGGTAAATGTATCAAGACACTACAATCTCATCATGGCGGAGAGTACCTCTTGGGAGAGTCTTAGAAGAGGACTATGTTATAGACCACAAGCCCAGAAGCTTTATTGTTCTAGATGAAATGAGAGGTGAGACACCGACACATACTTCTTTGATACCATTAGTATGAGTAGAAACATCACAAGAAAGAGTTATTGATATTCCATTACCACGTCGTAGTGGAAGGATTACCGAAACTAGTGTAGATCCCGAACCAACCATTAACACATAGGTTCCTGAACCAGTGCAACGTGCAAATAATGGTGTATTAGGTTTAGAATCTTCACAACGTAATACAGTGATACACGAACATGGGTTATAGCTCGTTGTAGTGGCAGGGTTATTATTCAACCTGACTGATATATGTTCTTGGGAGAGTCTTATAACTGGGTCCCTAATGAACAAGGTACCGATTCCTATAACTACAATGAAGCACTCCAAGATAAAGATGCAGATCTTTGGCAAAGGGCTATGAAGCCTGAAATGGAGTTCATGTACTCTAATCATGTCTGGGTTCTTATAGAACCACCTAATGAAATAAAATTCATTGGATGCAAGTGGATCTATAAGAAGGAAAGAAGAGCAAACAGTAAGGTGGAAACCTTTAAAGCAAGGCTTGTGGTGAAAGGGTTTACTCAAAAAGAAGGAATTAATTATAAGGAAACCTTTTCGCCAGTGGCCATGCTAAAGTCTATTCTGATTCTCTTATCCATTATTGCACATTCCGATTATGAAATTTGGCAAATTGATGTCAAGAAAGCATTTCTTAATGGGAATCTTGATGAGTGCCTCTATATGGTGCAACCAGATGGGTTCATCGTAAAGTGGCAAGAACAAATGTTGTGCAAGCTTAAGAAGTCTATTTATGGAATTAAGCATTCATCTAGGTTTTGGAATAACCGCTTTGATCAAGCAATCAAGCCTTTTGGTTTCGATCAATGTGCTGATGAATCTTGTGTGTACAAGAAACATGATGGAAGGATGGTGGTGTTCATAGTACTATATGTGGATGATATCTTGCTACTCAGAAATGATGTGGGGGTATTATATTCTTTAAGGGTATGGTTGTCCAGTCAATTTGATATGAAGGACTTGAGAAAAGCCGATCATATTCTAGGGATCAAGCTTTTGAGAGATCACAAGAATAAGATGTTTGGGTTCTCACAAGGCACTTATATCAACAATTTTCTTGCAAGGTTTATCATACAAGATTCAAAGAAGGAATTCCTTCCCTTCATACAAGGAATTACTCTATCTAAGGATTGGTGCCCTATGATACCTGATGAGATAGAGAAGATGACAACATTTCCTTATACCTCGATAGTGGGAATCTTAATTTATGCTATGTTATGTACTAGACCTGACATCTGCTTTGTTATTGGCATAGTTAGTAGATATCAATCTAATCCAGGGCAAGAACATTGGACTACAGTGAAAAACATTCTCAAGTACCTAAAAAGGACTCGAGACTATATGTTAGTTTACCCAGCAAACGGTCATGTACCCATTGGGTACACAGATTCTAATTTTATATCAACTAGGAATTCCAGAAAGTCTACCTCAGGATATGTGTTTACCCTTGGAGGTGGAGCCATTAGTTGGAGGAGTATCAAGCAGTCATGTATTACTGATTCCACCATAGAAATTGAGTATGGGGTTGGTTCAGAAGCCGCTAAGGAAGCCGTTTGGCTAAAAAACTCCCCTATGGATCTAAGAGTAGTACCTACGATATAATTGGTTATTACCTTTATTATAAAAATAGCAAAGCGATTGCTAACTCAAAGGAAACTAGGTCCCATAAGAAGGGAAAACACATTGAGCATAAGTATCATCTGATATCAGAGATCGTGCAAAGAGGTGATGTTGAAGTGACCAAGATAGCATCAGCAAATAACCAACCTGGCAGATCCTTTCACCAAGAGCTTACCGACCAAGACTTTTGATAGTCACGTAGAAAGGATAGGAGTGAGGTGTGTCGCATCATAGCTTTGAGTCTAAGTGGGAGATTGTTAGGGATATATACTAAAAGCCATGATATATGTAGTTGATTTTTTATTTATTTTATAAAATCACTTATTCGATTTTTATGAGAATCTGTGTCGACAATGTTTACATTGTATTATTTATTTAATATTGTGCATGTGTGTCTCTTGTTCTACATCATAAGTGGTTTGGTATGTATAGTTTGGCTTACACACGAAAAATCAGACCATCCGATCTTGTAGAATACAAGATTTTGGTTTATAGTCTTAGATGGGACTGGACACACCATCGATAGGATTGCAGCATGGTGATGTAGAATGTTTGTCTTAATTGTGGGAAATGGTATAGTTTTAACTAACTATGCGAGCACACTTTTTGTATTAAACGAGACCGAATTAGGGTAATCATCTTTGTATAGACTTGACAAAATAATAAAGGTAAATCTCATTTACTAATTGTTGAAACATGTTAAGCAGTCCGATCTATCGATTCCTAGTGTTTAGATACTAGAGTCACTAATAATGTATGCAATTCTTGGCAGGTGTTCCAGGGAACCAGATAACTTAGTGATGGAGAAATTTATCTATATATGGCGAATGCTACAAGAGTAGCAGCAGTTGCAGTCAGAGATCTAGTTTTGGTAGAGATAGCATTTTAATATTAAGAACTTGCCTTTTTGTACCTTCTATTAGAAAGAATTTAGTTTCAGTTTCTAGATTAGCAAAAAATGGATATTCAGTTCATTTTAATACAATAGTAGTTATTAATGAAAATAAACAATTTATTTGGTCTGGTCAATTGATGGATGACCTTTATATTTTAAATCTTGTCTCTCCTGCACTACAACTTAATGAATTGAATAACACAAATAGTTTGCCATTTATGATAAAAGAACCTTTAAAGATGAACCAAATGCATCTTTGACACTTACGCCTAGGTCATATTAATCTAAAAAGGATTCAAAGATTAGTTCAAAATGGATCATTATGCACATTGGAAGTTGAGGCATTTCTAGTCTATGAATCCTGGTTGGAAGGTAAAATGACCAAGAGGTCGTACTCGGCCAAGGGCTATAGAGCAAAAGAGTCATTCTAACTGGTTCGCTCTGATTTGTGTGGTCCTATGACTATACAAGCAAGAGAGGGCTTTGAGTACTTTGTCACTTTCATCATTGATTACTCAAGGTATGAGTACACTTATTTGATGCGACGTAAGTTTGAATGCTTTGAGAAATTCAAAGACTTCAAGGCTAAAATTTAGAAGCTTCTAGGTAAATGTATCAAGACACTACAATTAGATCATGGTGGAGAGTACCTCTTGGGATTGTTTAGGGAATACATATTAGAGTAAGGGATTAAATCTAAGTTGTCTATACCCCGTATGCCTCAGTAGGATGGTATAGCAAAAAGAAGGAACAAGAATCTCCTGGACATGGTAAGATCTATGATGAGTCATTTAGAATTACCAGTTTACTTTTGGGGACACGCATAGACACAGGTGCATACATTCTAAACTTAGTACCATCTAAGTCAGCACCTGCTACTCCCATAGAATTATGGACTGTGTAAAAAGCCTAGCCTGTGGCAAGTTCAGATTTGGGGTAGTCTAGCACACGTGCTGAAAGGGAACGCAGAGAATTTGGAATCGAGAACAGAAGTATGTTTTTTTGTTGGGTATCCAAAAGGAACTAAAGGTGGTCTATATTATAGTCCTAAGGATCAGAAGGTTATTGTTAGCACCAATGCCACATTCTTAGAAGAGGACTATGTTATAGACCACAAGCCCAGAAGCCGTATTATTCTAGATGAAATGAGAGGTGAGATACTGACACATACTTCTTCGATACCATCAATATGAGTAGAAACATCACAAGAAAGAGTTATTGATATTCCATTACCACGTCCTAGTGGAAGGATTACCGAAACTAGTGTAGATCCCGAAACAACCATTAACACATAGGTTCCTGAACCAGTGTAACGTGCCGATAATGGTGTATTAGGTTCAGAATCTTCACAACGTAATACTCGTGATACACGAACATCGGTTGTAGCTCGTTGTAGTGGCAGGGTTATTATTCAACATGACCGGTATATGTTCTTGGGAGAATCTTATAACTGGATCCCTAATGAACAAGGTACCGATCCCTATAACTACAATGAAACACTCCAAGATAAAGATGCAGATCTTCGGCAAAGGGCTATGAAGCCTGAAATGGAGTTCATGTACTCTAATCATGTCTGGATTCTTATAGAACCACCTAATGAAATAAAATTCATTGGATGCAAGTGGATCTATAAGAAGAAAAGAAGAGCAAACAGTAAGGTGGAAACCTTTAAAGCAAGGCTTGTGGTGAAAGGGTTTACTCAAAAGAAGGAATTAATTATAAGGAAACCTTTTCGCCAGTGGCCATGCTAAAGTCTATTCAGATTCTCTTATCCATTATTGCACATTCCGATTATGAAATTTGGCAAATTGATGTCAAGATAGCATTTCTTAATGGGAATCTTAATGAGTGCCTCTATATGGTGCAACCAGATGGGTTCATCGCAAAGTGGCAAGAACAAATGTTGTGCAAGCTTAAGAAGTCTATTTATGGACTTAAGCATTCATCTAGGTTTTGGAATATCTGCTTTGATCAAGCAATCAAGCCTTTTCGTTTTGATCAATGTGCTGATGAATCTTATGTGTACAAGAAACATAATGGAAGGGTGGTGGTGTTCTTAGTACTATATATGGATGATATCTTGCTACTCAAAAATGATGTGGGGGTATTATATTCTTTAAGGGTATGGTTGTCCATTCAATTTGATATGAAGGACTTGAGAAAAGTCGGTCATATTCTAGGGATCAAGCTTTTGTGAGATCACAAGAATAGGATGTTGGGCTTCTCACAAGGCACTTATATTAACAATTTTCTTGCAAGGTTTAGCATACAAGATTCAAAGAAGGAATTCCTTCCCTTCAGACATGGAATTACTCTATCTAAGGATTGGTGTCTTATGATACCTGATGAGATAGAGAAGATGACAACAATTCCTTATACCTCGGTAGTGGGAAGCTTAATGTATGTTATGTTATGTACTAGACCTAACATCTGCTTTGCAATTGACATAGTTAGTAGATATCAGTCTAATCTAGGGCAAGAACATTAGACTGCAGTGAAAAACACTCTCAAGTACCTAAAAAGGACTCGACACTATATGTTAGTTTACCAAGCAAACAGTCTTGTAGCCATTGGGTACACAGATTCTAATTTTATATCAACTAGGGATTCCAAAAAGTCTACCTCAGGATATGTGTTTACCCTTGGAGGTGGAGCCATTAGTTAGAGGAGTATCAGGCAGTCATGTATTACTGATTCCACCATGGAAGTTGAGTATGTGGCTGGTTCAGAAGCCGCTAAGGAAGCCATTTGGCTGAGAAACTCCCTTATGGATCTAAGAGTAGTACCTGCGATACAATTGGTTATTACCCTTTTTTGTAAAAATAGCGAAACGACTGCTAACTCCAAGGAAACTAGGTCCCATAAGAAGGGAAAACACATTGAGCATAAGTATCACCTGATATGAGAGATCTTGCAAAGAGGTGATGTTAAAGAGACCAAGATATATAACATTAGCAAATAACCTGGAAGATCCTTTCACCAAGAGCTTACCGGCCAAGACTTTTGATAGTCATATAGAAGGGATAGGAGTGAGGTGTGTCGCATCATAGCTTTGAGTCTAAGTTTGAGATTGTTAGGGATATATACTAAAAGCCATGATTTATGTAGTTGATTTATTATTTATTTTATAAAATCAATTATTCTATTTTTATGAGAATCTGTGTGGACAATGTTTACATTGTATTGTTTATTTAATATTGTGCATGTGTGTCTCTTGTTCTATATAGTAGGTGGTTTGGTATGTATAGTTTGGCTTACACACGAAAGATCAGACCATCCAATCTTGTAGAATACAAGATTTTGGTTTATAGTCTTAGATGGGACTGGACACACCATTGATAGGACTGCAGCATGGTGATGTAGTATATTTGTCTTGATTGCGGGAAATGGTATAGTTTCAACTAACTATGCTGGCACACTTTGTGTATTAAACGAGACCGAATTGGGGTAATAATCTTTGTATAGACTTATAAGATAATTAATACCACATGGCTATTATGCGTGCTTATGCTCTAAATCATAAGTTAATTTATAGACACGTATATTTGATATTTACGCTTTGATCTGTAAAAGGGTGAGATCCTTAAATGGGTCAATATCTCATTGGATTGGGTGACAATATTAATTATGTGGTGGATATTAATTAGTGATGAAATCCATTTCTCAATTTTTGGGTTGATGATATCCCCTTGGGAAAGCTTATAAGTTTTGATTATGTCAAACCCTGTAGGTGGATTTGTATCTGACATATCAAATAAGTTAAGCAGAGGGTCTCAAGGAATTTTACGAGATTAATTAAATATGACTATCAGTAATTATATTTAATTAATTGATATCTATAATCTTAACGTGGGGAGATAATATGCATTTAATAACATGGAGCTCGAAACATATTTTTGAGATAAGGGTATGAGTGAAATTATTATTCTTTAGTTGTATGAATTATAATTTATGGAAATAGGAATCTGATTCAGCTCGCATTAGGGTTTCCTAATTCCATAAGGAAGCTAATTTCTTATTGACTTCTTTTGGTCCCTATCGTAGCCTATATATATATGTTGTTTTGGCTCTCTTCTTAGTTTGCATTTTTCCATCAAGAATATTATAACTCGGAATAGAAAAGAGAGCGTAAAAGGGAGAGCAGAAAATAGAAAGAATTTCGAAAGAGCCCACACTTACTTCGATATTCTGGCAGCAGAAGAATACGATAGAAGATCATGAGCTGTAATCAAGCCTATGTTTTCAATTCGTCTACTACAGCAATCCATTTTTGCAGTTCTATGTAACTCTAGTTCTGCCCTTGTAGGGTTATTGTAGCTTTCACATAATTTATTTAGCAATGCCAACATATACACGCTGTCAAGGGATTCTGAAAATGTAGTTACCTAACAAATAGTTATGCAAGAGGTACCCATTATGCCTGAGTTACCAGCTGGACATATAGTGCATATGGCAGCCATGGCCAATATGGTAATAGGATGGATATCTGAGATAGTCAGACAACAAGTTGGATTTATTATGGGAGAGGCTGCATTAGTAGGGGCATTAGACATAGCTGATGGATTTTCTACTATAGCCATCGACGTCGCTAATCAGGCGATGATGGCAGACATGGTAGAGGACACAGATGTAGAGATAGTTCCAAATGATGAGGCACCACCAACAGGATCAAATGTTGGCAATTTTTGAGTCAGGATCTGGATGAGGTTTAGTTTTTGCTTGTTTTACATTAGGACATATTGTCCACATGATTTTTGGGAGCATGAAAGATATTTATTTAACCATAGCTTTGTATATATATTATTAGTAGTAGTATTGTAAATAGCTGACCATAGTACTATTTTAGCCTATGTCCCATGTGGTGCACAGTTTGATAAGTTTGTACTATGCGATGCATCTTATGATATATACACTAGCAGTACTTTTGATATTGATTGGATGTTTGAGTGGTATATATTGATTAGTATAACTATTAGTTCTTGTTGCTTCTCACTCTATCTTGACTTTGTTTCTCTGA
Organism: Hydrangea macrophylla; assembly: GCA_033977485.1. Lineage (NCBI taxonomy): Eukaryota > Viridiplantae > Streptophyta > Magnoliopsida > Cornales > Hydrangeaceae > Hydrangea > Hydrangea macrophylla. The sequence continues at coordinate 13,934,772 of CM066998.1, read as the reverse complement.
GAAGACTATCAACTAATCAATAGGTCTTTTTAAGGTACACAATATACATTACCACTGTGGTTAGATCGAGGAATTAAGCATGATTAGGAGCCCCTATTTCAGAAGCCATGGATCCAATAGACATTTTTGAAGCCTTCATGGAAAGGATGGAACATGTGGGAGATACTTATAACCACTCTACTTACCAGAGACCTGTTGCACCAGCGCCAAGACTACCCTAATCGAGAATATGTAGAGAGTGGTCCAACTGATGCTGGTTATGTCGGAGAAGGCTGTTACGCTGATGACTACCCATACGGCAGCTAGAGATGAAGAAGTTATATTTATTTTTATATTACTGTTGAACTTTATGAGTTAAATTGGTACTTGGGCATATGTTGCTTTCAGACATGGTATGTTCCTGTGAATGACTCTGATTTTGTAATAATTAGGACTCTTATAATATAATCAGTTTGTTATATATACGATCTTATTACTTCTAGTTGACTAGTACTATGTGGTGTGGACAACTAATGACATTCACCCATCAATCCCTATGGACCCAAAAAGGAAATGTATTTTTCTATATTTTTGCTATTTTGGGGTGTGATAATTCCTCTCTCTCTCTCTCTCTCTCTCTCTCTCTCTCTCGATCTCTCTCGACAGTTTCTCTCTGACTCTCCCTCTCTCTCTCTCCTTTTCCTTTCTTTTTCCTTTTTTTTACTCATTTTTTGTTTTGAAAAAATAGAATGTATTTAAGAAGGTAGAGCAGCCTAATCACTTGGCAACGAGATGATTTGGCCAATTCTAAATGTGTTGGTACTGCTTTGATTTGATAATATTAGTGTTTGCAGTTTTGACTTGCACGTACTGCCATTTTATTGAATTAGGCCTGGCCGAAGGACTAGAAATGATCAAGCATGTCTTTTTGGACTTGGGACACATGTCAGCCTTTGAACTAGTTCAGATTGATTATAGCAAAGACAAGTGGGTCATGAAAGTGATGGGCGATTAGAATCCTCATTTTAGAAAGTGCAGTTATATTATTAACAAGAATTAGTATTTTCACAGCTATTTCTTGAAATGATAGCCCAATGTGAGTGTACATTGCATAAGAAGCCAAAATAGTGCTAAAGGAGGATTTTTGTATCCTTTTGTTTTTTTTTGCTTTTTTTTTTCTTTTTACGCATGAGATATTACAATAACACGTATATACATTTGAATGAGTGGGAGGTTAACTAAGCTGACAATGTGAGGCTACATTCTAGAGGTCGAAATGCTAATGACATCCTAAGCACTTTTTCAGCAACCATGTAGATCCTATAGTCCATTCCACAGAATCCTAGGTTAATGTTCTTCAGGACATACTTCTGAGGTCAATACCATCCTGGGATGCTTACCCTTCCAGTCGTCCTATAAAACAATACACAAAGGTTCAAACTACATTAAGCTGGTAGAGGGACAAGTGTAGTAAGACATGTGGGCTCAATCTCAAGCACACTTTCACGTACAGGGACCACCTCGAATCCAGAGCATGTGATGTTCATTCCAATTTTTTCTTTTTCTTTTTCTTTTTGAAAAAAAAAACACAAAAAAATGCCTTATTTCTAGGGCTCATACAACATTGTGAATTTTCTTCTCTTCTTTTTAAAGACATGTTCACTCTTCTCATCAATTAAACCAAAGAAAAAGCTTTGAGCTAAGTTATTAATAGTGAAGAAAGAGTAAGAATCAGTGGATGGAGTAGGTGGTTTTGACGAACTCTTGAGGATTTGGGGGAAGATTTGGATATCTTGGGACCCCAAGTTTTTCTATTTGATCTAGGATAATCTGGGACTTGCTAGATTGCAAGTGTTGGACTAGATCAGACCAGTGGGAATAAGTTGGAGTAACAGAGGGGCTGTGGGTAAGACTAGAAACTGAAGAACTTGTGTTGGAAGTAGTGAGATCTAACGAACTTGGAAAAGTTTGGTGGTTGTTGCTAGATTGTTAGTATTGGATCATATCAGACCAACAAAAAGTTGTACAAATTTGAGTGACTGGGGAAATATGGGTAGGGCTAGAGATTTCATAAGTGATTGGAGCAGTTATGGTGGGAGAAACGAGATTGGAACACTTTTGAAGAATTTCTATGTCGCGATCTAGATCTTCCATGGCATAGTTGTGCCAAGGATCCAGATCAGGCTCTTTGCATTGTTTGGGTGATTCTTCTTTTGACTGAGCTTGAAGGTATGAGACATGTTCCTTTAGTTCTTGAACTTGTTGTTCAAGGAAAAAGACATAAGGAACACATCCCAAAATGTGCTCCTGAAGTCTAGCTGTTACACAAGGGTATTGATAGTTTGTTGATGATCTACCTCATATACTTTTTTTTGGAAAATGGTAAATAATCTACCTTATATACATTTTTAAAAAAGCGCAAAATGTTCATATATCTGAAAAATTTGTGAATCGCCTCATAATCCTTGATACATCCTGCATACTAAAAGTAGGGAGCCAAGGGACAATCACCTCTGCACCGTCTTCTATTGTACTCACATGCATCACAACGACATGGGTCCATAACCCTCCTAAAACCCATTTTTGGTCATAATTCTCTGTTTCTCCTCTCGATCTCTATGAGAAGCTCCTGTACAGGGCTTGTTTTAGCTTCCTTTTAATCAGATCTGGGTTGGGTGAGGGTTTTTTTTTCTTTTGTTCAGAAGAGAGACGAGTTTCTGTCAAGAGGTGGAAGGAGGAGGAGAAGAAGAAAGAGAGGTGTAGAGTGAGACAGAGAAAGGTCGTCAAAGAGAGAGAGAGAGAGAGAGAGAGAGAGAGAGAGAGAGAGACAGAGAGAGAGAGAGTGGGTGAGAAGGACAGAGAGAGAGAGAGAGAGGGGGACATGGAGGGTCATTAAAAGGAGAGAAAGAGAGAGGGAGAGTAGATCAATGAAGAAAAAAGAGAGGGAGTAGGTGAAAAAAAAGAGAAAGAGCTAAAGAGAGATCCAGTGAGAGTGACAAAGAGAGAAAAAGAAAAAGAGAGAGAGGGGTTGATTGAGAGTGACAGAAAGAGAGAGAGAGAGCGAGAGAGATAGAAGAGATCATACGGAAAGTGTTGTACCAATATTGATGAACGTGTAGAGGGTGAGAGCATGTGGAGAGACTGATGGCTAATGTAACATCAATCAGGTCCGATCCGAAAACCTTCAAACCTCCAATGCCGAAGCACTTTCTCAGGTTAATGGTTTGAGTAGGACATTTTTCTGTGCGGTACCGACAGTGACTAATCTTGTCAAAATCAAGATATACAAGTATGCTTACTTATGCTTTACCTTCAAAAGATTTGCAGTGTGGAAGTACAGGTTGAACCCACAGAGATTGAATACTACGCACTTTAATTTTTAAAACCTCAATTTACTTAATTAAGAAAAATGGATTTTGGATATAATTTGAATTAAACTAATAACAATAAAAGTAAATCTAAATTATGAAAGTAATTATATATTTCTTTTTATAATAAGTTTAAGAAACTAAGGATTGCAAATCCACCACTAGTTTCATAATAAGGGTATTTACGAATTACTTTAGCTTATTAAGTTGGATGATAATGGGAAATTGTAGCTACAAGCCTAATTCCTCCGTCAAGAAAATAACTATGGTTCAAGCACCAACATAATACATCTTCGGTTAGCAAGAATCATCCCACACTAAACTAGGGTTGTGGTTTAATCCGTCTAATCTAGGCATGGACTATTCGGATACTTGATAACACAATTCAATTTAAGCACCATTACATGTAAATAATCTAAACAAGCACAGCAAGCATAGATCTTTGAGCACACTACCATCAAAATAGATCTAAGACAAGAGTAAACTTTGAAAGTAGTGATTTAATCAATAAAAGAACGATTTATTTATAAAAATCTTTGGAACATGTAACTGTCATCCATACATAATAAAACTAAAATAAAAACATAAAATACACCCTATTACTTGGCTAGGATTTCGTTGAAACCCTAGATCTTGAGTTTAGATGGCCATAGAATTGATGAACGGCAAGAGGTTGATGGAGCCATGGGAATCCTTGGTCTTCTTCTTCTTCTCCTTGCTTTCCTCTCTTCAATGGCTGAAATTTTCGTTGTATATGGATGTATCTGATGTTGTGTAATAATGTGTAACCACAAAATTGATTTAGAAGAGGATTTATATAGAGTTTGGAAGGATTTAGGAAGCTTTCCTAAGCCAAATCACACTAAAACTACTATTTTTACGTTTCTGGACGTATTCAGCCAATTCGGATCGCATAGGGCTCTTCAAGACCTCAAAATGCACAACTTTGACTTTTTCAACGGGTCGCGCGCGCGGGTTGCTCCAGCGACCAGGCCATTTTCTAACTTTTCTTAGATTTTTCGCTGCTCTACGCACCGATTGTAGAATTGCGATAACTTTTTTCTCGAAACTCGGATTGACTTGTCGTTTATGGCCACGCGTCCGTAACTCAAAGATCTACATTTTATATCTTAGAAGAAATTTCTCAAATCTGTAGTATTCCTTGTCAAAAATGCAATTTTCTGAGGCTGCTACTGCATTCAGCTTTCACCGGAATCACCGTTGGAGCCCAGAATGACTTCCAAAGCCACTAATCATTTGATTTTTGTGCATTTTCAAGTTAAAGCTCCAAAACTTACAAAATTTAAAATACTTATTAAAAAACAACTAATAACTACATGAAATGAGCTAACAAAGCGCATTTTTAGGATTATAAATGGCAACTATTCGTCTCTGATCACACCCCCAAACCTACACTTTGCTAGTCCTTGAGCAAAGAAAAACATAAAACTAAATACTAGTATAGTTAAAAATCCTAACTCACTATCACAGGCAACGCGATTGCATTTAGCATATGCAACAAGCCTTTTAAACCCCTAGGTGTCCCTAGTAGGACGAGTGAAGTCTCGTGAGGGTTCTTATCAACAAGTCACCCACAACCATGTTTATTAACTTATAAATTTAAAAAGTTTTATTCAAATGAAAAACAAAAAAATCAATACACCTTATCATAGAATGATGATTTGAAATAGAATAACGAACATAAAGAAATATAATGAAACATCCACCTAAGTTATGAAAAACAATCCCAAGCACATGCATCATATAAATCAATAGAGATTCTCATAAAATTGAACGTGTGGGATGTGGTAGTCAAATGAACACACGCTTGTCATGAACTTGGAATATAATTCGAATAACCATTTAACTATGTCTCGACTACGAATCTCACAATGTTAATTACACTCTCAAATGAAACACTCAGAAATATGTGTAATTTATCTAATATATGGGAGCAACGGAAATATGTTTTCAAAATGAGAAATGCTCACATATGACTCGAGCAAGACGCATGACACGGAAGAACAGTAGTCTCATGGATAGGACGCCAACAATCAAGAAAAATGAATCATTACCATGTTTTAATCCCCGTCCCATCATTTTCATATCCAAACCATGTTTTCTAGGATCAAATAGGACTTTTCAACGGTTGTAATGTGGCTCGGGCAATGAAAAGGATAGAAAGGATTAATTAGGTAGTTTTAGAATGGCATTGTATGGCATGTTCGATTTCTTTCATTCGTCTCTTCTACCAACTTCATCTTTTCATTCTCTTCTTTTCATATATTTTTTTAATTTCTTTCCTCTTCTTTTTTTTTTCTTTCTTCATTGCTTTTTTTTTTCCAACCTTATTCTTTTTCTTTTCGTTGCTTTTGAAATGAATGTTCATTGAATACCTAGGTACTACCACAAACATCATCTTGTTTTCTTCTTCTTCTTCTTCTTAATCAATACATCGCCTTATCACCATTACCAGTTGACAAATCTCTCAGTGATGAACTCCAAGTTTTTCAAGTTGGAGCAAAAAAAAGGATAATGGTGATTAAAGAAAGTAATGGCATTTTAACAGCTCAAGGGAGCGAACTAAGGAAATTTATCACTTATCGGTCAGTGGCAAATAAAGAGGGCCTACCATCATTTCCTATGGTCATAAGGTTCTTTAATGTTTACGACGGAAGATTATTTAGCATGGTAACAAATATTTTAACTTGACTATCAACCAAGATAAGAATAATGAGACTAAACAATGAGTTAATGCGTTATTTCAAGTGAAATTCGACAAACACAAAATGTATTTAAAATCCTCTAAAAAGAAAAGGTAGGCTCAAAAGCTCACTGGGCTTAGTCTCCACCATGTGTTATCTGGAAATCCGAATCATATTATAGTTCACACCAAACATGTATTCAAGCGATCACGTGCAGTGCATAGGTTTGTGTACAAATCTATGATATAAAACTACGATACGAACGATACATGACCTAAAACATCATATCATGACTTCAGCAAATATTTAATTACATCTTCTCTTGTTTACCATTCTATAACGAATCACGTTACATACTAAGATGTATCAACTAGAGATTGCAAAACCGTAGGTGACATCGTTTATTTAAGCACAAGTATCGAATTTTTTTTTAAAATTTTGGTGTATATAAAAATGTGCATGTGAGTGCATACCCCCAAACCTAAACCTTTCATTGCCCCCAATGAAACAATAAAACGAAATAAAGGAAAGTACGTATAGAAGGAACGGTAGTACCTCGATTTCGGCAACCACAAACCAGGTGAACATATATAAATATAGCAATACAGTTCAAATGCTCCAAATGGAGACACTAATTCACCTGGCAATACTTAAAAGAAAGTAAACTAACAACGAATAAGAAAAGCTAATATATAATACATATGTTTTTTTTCTTTTTATTTTGTTATTTATTTATTTTTTTTTTGTAAACAATAGAAACTAAACTAGAATTAAAAGAACGTAAAGGAAATAAAGAAAAAACAAAACTAGAACTATGGAAACAAAGAAATACTGAATCTAAAATAAACTTAAGAGAACAAAATATAAAAATAACTAACCAGGTGCAGGAGACAGGTGGTTAGAGAACAAAAGAGAAAATTCCTAAAAATCCTACCTCACGTGAGCGGACTGCGTGAGCGAGAGTCGCGCGAGCGAATCCCTCTGTGAGACATTACTGCGGTTACTTTTATGATTTCTGAAGAAAAAATTTCTAAGTCCCGTGCTCGCGCGAGCGGGCCGCTCGGACGAGACCCCTCGCGCGCGCGATTTTGAGGCGCGACTAGAACCTGAAGCATAAATATAAAAACTTGAATTTTTTTCTCTAAGTGCCAACTTCGCGCGAGCGGGCCGCGCATGCGAGGTAGTTTTTTTTCTCATTTTTCTTTCCTTCAGTTTTAATAAGTTCAAAATAAATTATCCTCGACCCCCAAACCTGTTCAGAATGACCAAAACTGACTCAAATGACCCAAAAATGACCGAAAATGCTAAAAAATAAGAGAAACAGACGAAATAAAGCTTGGGTTGCCTCCCAAGAAGCGCTATCTTTTACGTCTTTAGCTAGACCATTCTAGCTCAGGACTTATGGAGGCTAAAAATCGGACTTTGCACCCATTAGGATATCAGGAAGAGCCCGGTGATAATCACAAATCACGTCGCTTTGAATTAATTTGACCGACGGTTCTCCCGGATTATGTTCAAATTGATTTCTTACCTTTCGAGTAAATTTATCATTAGGGTCTTCGCTGCCAGGATTCATTCGCTCATTACGAATTATATTATTTTTCTCACCCATATTCAATTCTTTGTTAGGCTCAATATTCCGTCTTACCTTACATTCCGCCTCACATAGGTAATCGTCGTCTTTAGGAGGTTGATCCATAGCATTAAAAACATTTAATTTTAAGTTCATGTTCCAAATGACACCTTCATTACCCCCGTCTAACAGTTAACACGAGCGTTAGCAGTTGCTATGAATGAACGACCTAAGATGGCAGGAGTGTGTTTCCTAGCATCTAGCATGGGTTCAGTGTCAAGGACCATGAAGCCGACAGGATAATAACATTTATCAACTTTTACTAAGACGTCCTCCACGATTCCTTTAGGGATTTTAATAGAACAATCCGTTAATTGTATCGTAGCGGCCGTAGGTTTAAGTTCACCTAGTCCTAATTGTTTATAAACGTGATAGGGTAAGAGGTTAACACTAGCTTCTAAGTCAAGGAGAGCGCGATGAATGATAGTGTCACCTATGACATATGATATCGTAGGCGCACCTGGATCCTTATACTTTGGAGTAGCGTGTTGAAAAATTGAGCGCACTTTTTCTGTGAGAAAGACCTTTTTAGGAGTATGACTGCGCAACTTGCTCTTTTGCGTTCAAAGGTCTTTTAGACATTTAGTGTAAGTGGGAATTTGTTTTATTGCATCGAGGAATGGAATATTAATTTTAACTTGTTTAAACACCTCGAGTATATCTTCAGTTTTTGAATTTTTCTTTGATAAATTAGATGGTTCCTCAACGTACGGCGGAAAGGGCATTTTCGGAATATAATTTGTTGGGGTTGGTTCATTTTCTTTCCGAATTTTACTCGTATCCTTACCCTTTTCTTTATTCAAGTTAATGTGTACCTCTTTTTCTCTCATATTCGGAATTTCAACAATTTTTTCCTCACGAATAGTCATCCTAGTCGACACGGCATTAACTTGCTCACTCGTATCCCCACCCTCATACTATCCCTTAGGGTTTTGTATAGTTTGACTAGGCAGCTTACCCTCGTTTCTATGGCTCGTTGTATTAGCTATTTGTCCCATTTGGGACTCGAGCTTCGCAATGGATTGTGTGTGAGAGTGCACTATTTGTGCTTGTGCCTGTACTTGTGTTTCAATGTTCTTAAGGGATGCCAACACCTTATCCTCAAAAGCGCTAACCCTTGGAGGTTTAGGATTAGGAGGAGGGTGTTGGTATTCATTTTGTTGAAACTAGGGTCGATAAGTATTAGGAAAATTATTCGGCATAGGATTATAACTATTTCATGGGAATTGTTGAATTGAGTTTATGTGTTGCTCCACAAATTCTGAAAATTGAGATGCCGATGGGCAAGAAAGTATAGAATGTGAAGGATCGGAACATAATGCACAACTTTCATAAGAGGGTGAACCCGACATTTGATTCATTGTCAAAAGTCGGTCAAGTTATTTAGATAGTTCTTGAAATTCAATTGAGTGACTTGACTCGAACTTTACCTCTCTCTTTTGTTGATGAGGATATCCCTCGGAACGTACCGACACGGCCTGATGCATCGAGTTCTCACTTAAAGTTTCAAAAATCTTCCAGGCCTCGTCGGCGCTTTTGTGTCGGAAGGTCCCCACACAAACGGCATCAACGGTATTACGGACAGAGGGAATAAGCCCCTCATAGAAAACCTGTACCAATTGCCACTTAGGAACCTGATGATGTGGGCCAGAGCGTAGTAATTCCTTAAACTTCTCCCAAGTGTCATAAAGTGTTTCCCCGTCTTGCATCACAAAATTAGTTATAGATTTTCTTATCTGATTAGTCCTCGTGATTGGGAAAAACTTTTGTAGAAATGCATTGTGTAAGGCTTCCCATGTTTTAATTGTGTTTGGCTCAAGTGATTGAAGCCAATATTTCGCTTTATCTCTTAAAGAGAATGGGAAGAGATGCAGTTTTAACCATCATTAGTGAAATTTTGAATTTTAAAAATATAGCAAAATATCTTGAAAATCTCCTAAGTGTTGATATGGATCTTCATTTTTACGGCCATGGAAAGAAGGAAGTAGCGAGATGGTAGACAACTTTATCTCAAAGTGAGATGCTGTCACCTCCGGTAATTCGATACCTGCTTGAGGCGTGTAAGTTGTAGGAATAAAGTAATCCCTAAGCGGAGGCGGTGGAGGTATAGTAGGATTATTTACATTATTTCCTTTATTTTCGCTATTTCCAACGTCAGCCATTGGAATAAGTTTTATTTTAAAAATTTGAGTTTTCCTTAATCTTTTAAGGGTACTTTGAATTTCAGCCTAAAATAGAGACGATAGTTCTGGAGTCAATTCGTCGTCTAGCAAACGAGCTCTAGAAGCTTGGGTTGAGGATCTATTATTTCTTAAGGTACGTTCAAGTTCAGGATCAAAAGTTTGTAATTCAGGTTTACTAGAACGTGTACCAAACATAAACTAAAAATAAAATAAGCCACACTAAGACAAAAACTGACTCACAAATATAAGATGAAATCACGCAAATAAGACAACAGGCACACAACTATGATGCATGAATATTATCGAAGCTCCGGGGATTTTCCATCACGCAGATACCTAGAGAGGAAAACACCAGGGCCGACCGATTGGCCCGCCTTACCTCATCTTCTGAGTCAGACTTGCCCGGGATAAGGATAGAATATCTACCCGAGCCAAGTGTGATGAACTCAGAAGGCATGGAAGTAGATCCGATCACCCTGCGACCCAACTGGATGGACCCGATCGTGGTATTCTTGACAACATGTGCGCTACCAGACGAGAAAGAAGAGGCCCGCCGGGTGAAGTACCGGGCGGCTCGATACCATCTTGTTGACGGCATCCTCTACAAGAGGGGATTCTCTATCCCGTACCTTCGCTATTTCCACCCCACGCAGCTCTAAGCGGTATTGTTTGAAATCTACGAAGGAGTGTGCGAGAATCACATCGGAGGTCGGGCACTCTCCAGGAAGGCCCTATTGCAAGGTTACTACTAGCCAACCATGGCCCGAGATTCTCAAGAGTACGTCAGAAGGTGCGATAAGTGTCAAAGATACTCCCCTATGTTCAACCGATCGGGAGAGCTCCAGACACCAATCCATAGCCCCTGACCGTTTGCCTAGTGGGGTATCGACATTGTCGGTCCCATGCCGATGGGAAAAGGACAGGTCAAGTTCGCCGTCATCGCTGTTGATTATTTTACCAAATGGGCAGAGGCCGAGCCCTTGGCAACAATAATCGAACGGAAAATGGAAAGCTTCGTGGAAAGGAATATCTTCAGTAGGTTCGCCATCCCCCGGGTCCTGGTCAGTGATAACGGTAGACAATTGGACACCCCTATCATCAGGTAGTTCTGCTCGGGCTATGGGATACTCAATCAATATTCCTCCCCCGAGCACCCTCAAGCCAATGGTCAAGTCGAGGTGGCAAACCGGACAATCTTGCAGTCAATCAAAACAAGGCTTGAAAGCGCCAAAGGACTGTGGGATGAAGAACTACCAACCCTCCTATGGGCCTACCGCACTACACCCCGAGTGGCAACAGGTGAGACACCGTTCTCTTTAACCTACGGATTCGAGGCAGTGGTCCCCATAGAGCTCGGGTTGCCTACGTAACGGATGGCGAATTTCAGTGCGTCAGACAACGAAGACGCTCTCAGATCAGAACTGGATCTGGTGGAGGAAAAAAGAGACCAACCCTATCTAAAGGTGGCAGCCTACAAGCAACGGGTCTTGCGATACTACAACAGCAAGGTGAAGCATCACAATTTTCAAGTGGGAGACCTCGTCCTTAAGGCAGTGAACCAGTCCACCCGAATCCCGAGCCATGGGAAATTGGGGCCAAACTGGGAAGGCTCGTATAAAGTAACCCGGGTCAACTGACCAAGAACTTACTGGCTACAGAGCCTAGACGGGCACGATCTCTCTCATCCTTGGAATGTGCAGCACCTCCACAAGTACTATCAGTAACACTTGGCCACGGGCAATTTAGCATTGGTAGGGAAAAATTTAGCATTGTAGCTCTAATTGAGCAACCACTATAAATTTTTGTTTTTAAATAAAATTGAATAGTTTACTTTGCAAATTTACTCCTGTCAGTATCCCGTGCAACGCAGAAGAGTCTCCAGGCCTAACCCCGAGACATGAAAGACCTTGTCTAACAACCAAGGTAGAAAATACCTCGGGCTCCGAACACAGGCACAAAAGACCTCAGGGTCACCCCCGAGGCACTGGCTTCGCTTAGGTCCAACTGACAATGGGGGCACACCCCTAGGTGGCTGATGATGGCAAGCTTCAAAGGACCCTGCAACCACACATGTTCCAGGTCGGTTTCCTACGGTCACTCCTCACCACGCCCCCGCCTTCGCAGGACGCTCGAGGGGCAAGGGGATACCAGACCCAAACATGAAATTATACAACGCTTTGCTTAGGTCCAACTGACGACGGGGGAGAACCCCTAGGTGGCTGACAATGGCAAGCTTCAAAGGACCCTGCAACCACCCATGTTCTAGGTCGGTTTACTATGGCCACTCACTTTGGTACTCCCGCCTTAGCAAAATGCTTGGTGGCAGGGGAATATTAGGCCAGACCAGGAAATCACACCGGTCATTAAAAGAACTTGGAATCCCGACATTCCTAAGTACTTACAGTGATCAGAGAAAGATACCCCGGATGGTAAAACAGGATACTCCTATCATACACCGGAACATCCCGGACGGTAAAACATGATACTCCTATAATACACCAGGACATCCCAGACGCTAAACAACACAAGTTCCTATGGTACACTGGGCAATTACCTTTAAAACAGGTCAAGAAGACCAGGTGTTCTACTAGTTACGGTCCTAAACCATTTGCTAAGGCAGGGGCTTAGGTCGGCTAAAAACCAGGCAGATACTAGCAATCACAAACAGGCAAAGTGCAGACAATAGTAAGCAGTTAATGAAAAAAAAATTGGCCTCGAGGGCCTTTTCATTAATTACAAAAGTATGTACACTGCCTGGGGGGCAATTATAGTAGCCTTCCCCCCCCCCCCCCCCCCCCCCCCCCCCCCTCCCCAAAAAAAAAAAAAAAACAAAAAAACAAAAAAAAAAAAAACAAAACAAAACAAAACAAAAAACAGACCCAGAGATCATGGGTCGTCCACGAGGACCAACTCTTCCTCCCCAGCGGCCTGTTCTTCCACAACAGGGTCCCCGATCGGTGCAGCTTTAGCAACGACCTCGGCGTCAACTTGGCCTTCCTTCTAATAACTGGACTCTGCCCACGAGTAGCCAGACAGGTCCCAGTCGGGGTGGTCGGCAGCAGCCCGCTTAGCTAAATCAGCGTAGCTAGTAAGGAATCCTGCCTCGAACTCCTCCTCGGCGTCCTTGGCTTTAGTGTCCCGAGCGGTGGCGAGATTAGAAGGTGTAGCCGCCATGGCTACCAAGTCTTTCTCGGCAGTGATCCTCCCAGCTTCCGTGGCAGTAGCTTTCATCTCAGCAACCTTTCGAGCAGCCTGCTCGGTTGAGAGAGAGTCGCGAGTCTCCCCCAGCTCCAAGGCCACTGGCTGGGACTTTTCCTCCTCCATGGAGAGAGCAAACTCCGCGGACTCCCGGGTAGCCTTCTCCACCGACAAAGCGGCCTCCGTAGTGGCCAACCTCTCAGCAACACCGGGAAGGGTAGCTTTAGCCCCTACTGCAATACAGCCAACCTGCAAGATCAAAACAATGTCAGAATACATAGGGAAGAATGGCTAATGCTCATGTTACAGAATGACTTACCATGTGGCTGATGCTGTAGAGCCAACCGATTATGGCCTCGGGACTCAGCAGAGTGCATTTGTCTACCTAACTCTGCAGCAGCCCGGGTCGGACCCTTCTACGAACGTCATCCGCCATCTCGACTGCCGGCCTCGAGGAGGGACCTGCGCAAGCCGTCTCCTCCATGCTGGGGAAGGAGACCCCAGACGACTTGGCGGCAGGAGGAAGAGGTGATGGTGCGGCAATAGTAACACCAGACGTCGAGGTCGCAGTAGCCTCCCTGTCTGTCCGAATTGAGATCCCCTGGGAGATCCTTTTGAGGGGCTGGCCCTCGGTGGGGTCTTGCTTCTTCCTGTTCTGGCCGGTCCGAGCCATCAGGGCTGTCTCCTTTTTCTTCAGAGTCGCTGCACTCTTGGGAGCCATTTCTGTAAAATCGAGGAAGAGTGCAGAGAGCTCAGTAAAGTGCCAAATATAAAAAAAGAGTAACCGGAAAGTCAAGTAACGGAATTTACCAGGAATGATCGACGGGAGTATGGGAGCTTCAAAGCGATGCTTGGGCTCATAAGAAACCTTCGGGTTTCCCGACCGGGTCAGCACCTTATTGATGTCGGTCGGGTCCTCCACCAAAGACAAGATCCTTGCTTGGCACTCGTTGAGAAGACTGGGCGGGTCAACTGACCCCACTGCAAAGCAAAAATACAAATAGGTTAGTCGTGGTAAAATAAAGAGACTAATCATGAAAGGAAAGTGATTGGGCTTACTCCTCAACTATTCCGCCCAGGAGGTCCTCAACTGCATACCCGGTGCCTCTTCATATAGCCCCAGGGTGGATACTTGGAAGAATTTCTTCTTCCACCCCTTATTATTGCTCGGGCAGTTGACTATCATCTTCTGCCCCTGCTTGGCCCCAAGCGAGAAGAAGCCGGACTCCCCGTGAACTTGGAATGGCTGGTGGGTCCAAAAGAACTCCTGTAGGGTAAGCTCGTACCCGAGGACTTGGGGCCACAAGGAGATGGACCCCATCAGATAACGCCAACCATTCGGGGCGAGCTGCCCTAGGGAGATCCCGAGGTAGATGAGTGCATCCCGGGCAATAAGATGGAGCGGTAGGCGAAGGCCTGCCATAAAGGCGTCCTCATACAAGGTAATGAAGCCCGATTCGTGGAAGTGAGCCTCGCCGTTGTGGACCGACAGAGAGAAAGGGCCGGGAATACTGTATCTCTCCCAGATTTGACCCAAATCAGGGATGCGCAGGGTGGTAATGATCAACTCGCAGGAGAAAACGACGCCAGGACTGTTCGGTACAGACCCTTCGTCACCCGACCCCCGAGACGCCGAGGCCACAGGAGAACCCCAGCGCGTTTCCTCATGAGATGCCTGGGTAGGGATCCTTCCCTCACTGTGCTGATCAAAGAGGGCCAAGGAAGGAGGGTCTAGGCTTGTGCTCAGGGTTCCCAATTGTGACTACTCATTTTCTAATCGGGATGACGAGTTGAAGTTGAAATGGCACATATCTAAGTCTACGGTGGACCAACGGGTCAAGGACTCCAATAACCTAAAGAGAAGGTCGTACAAGACTCTAGACGAAAAGTAACACTCTCTCAAGATTCTCCCGGGACACACCCGTTCGGTCCAACTGCCCTAAAGTACCTCCTGATTGGAAGAAATAACAAAACCTAAGAAAGAAAAAATCCCACGCCCGTTTTGACCTAAGTGGGTTTGTTCCCTCCAGGTTCGCTCAGAAAAGAAGAAGAGAGTGAAGAACTGAAGACAGAAAGGAGAGACTTACAAAGTTTAGCGCAGAAAAGGGATCGGGAATCTTGCTCAGGATCTTGTTCGTTCTCAAACCGCTCGGTAATCTCTATCACTTGGCAGCAGGAATTGAAGAAATGACCAAGTGTTCCTCATATAGGAATAACGGGCGGTCCAGATCAATCAGATCCAACGGCTCAGGAGATTTCCCGCCAAAAACCGTCCGACAGCTGTCGACACGGGCACGTGAACGGTCGCCTCAAAAAATGCATGCATTAAATACGTGACGTGACGGTCCGGTTACCATACAGCCGTTCGGTTACCTTCGAACCGACTTCAATGGATCCTGACAAGGCCAACTATTCCCTGACACGTGGCAACACCAACGCCCGGGCTCCTCTCTGTGCCAGTTGGTTATTCCACCGGGTGATCTAGAAGGTGGGTCCCCTCCCGGGCAGCATTTCCCGAGGGTATCTGGATGGTTTCCAAGGCAATACTGATTTTTGATCCTCACCCTATGAAGCATCCAGTCAATTCTGAAAATGGGGGACAGCTGATATGTCCAAGATTATTCAGTCATGAAGTCAGTCTGCCACGTCACTGGGAGGTGTTGGTTACTTCGGTAACGACATAAATAGCCCAGCGATCCCGAGGTGTTCGTCAGGACCGCCCGGTTCGTGACAACGGGCCGGGCACGAAAGGCCGCGGCATCCCGTGGACTTGGACTAACCAGCAGTTTCCTAAACCAGTTGCAAGACTGCAAGAGGAAATGTGGCAGTTTCTTAAACCGCTTAGGAAACTCTCCCCAAATCATGCAAATCAATTGTAATCAGATTAGGCCTCCTAATCTGACTAGCTTACCATGTATGGGTGGACTCTTGCCCCTATAAAAGAGCCCACCTACCCTGTCTACAGGGATCCGAAGAACTCTCGTGCTAACAAGCATAGAACACAGAATTCACCATTGTACGCATATACCTGGCTGGTATTACTGGTAGTGCCGCCCTTCTTTATTGGCTCACCAGGCCCGCCGGTGATCTGCTAGTGAACGTGCACAGACGCAACCGTGGACGTAGGTCACCTTGTTAACGGGGCCGAACCACATATAACTTGCTTGTGTCTTTTTATCTCTTTAGATCCTTCTTACCAATTTTCGGCATCACCACTTTGAGAAACTACAAAACAAAAAGAAAAGTTAGTAACTTAAAACAAAAATGAAAAATAAGAAAAAAAATAAAACCTAATCTAGTATTTACAAATTAACTAAACTAAGATTCTAAAACTAAAGGTAGTAATTTGCGATCCCCGGCAACGGCGCCAAAAATTGATCTTGTCAAAATCAAGATATACAAGTATGCTTACTTATGCTTTACTTTCAGAAGATTTGCAGTGTGGAAGTAAAGGTTGAACCCACAGAGATTGAATAATACACACTTTAATTTTTAAAACCTCAATTTACTTAATTAAGAAAAACGGATTTTGGATTTAATTTGAATTAAACTAATAACCAAACCAAACCAAGCCTTGTGTACCAATCAATTGAGGTCGGCTGTATGAATCCTTTTTCTCCATTCTGCACGATCAAGAGCTATCTGCTCATTTAAATTAGATATATATTCATATCTTGTTGCACTACATATTCCCAAGTCAGTCTAGGTCTGCCTCTCCCTCTAACCATTCCAGGCACTACGATCTTATCACTCTTTCGCCAGGTGCATCTACAGGTCTTCGTTGCACATGGCCGAACCATCTAAGTCTATTCTCCCTCAACTTATCCTCAATATGTGTCACTCCTACAGTCTCTCGGATGTACTCATTTCTAATTCTATCTTTCCTAGTCTTACCACACATCCATCTTAGCATCCTCATCTCCGTTACACTCACTTTGCTAATGTGTTGTTTCTTAGTTGCCCAATATTCGGTCCCGTAGAGCATAGCTGGCCTAATAGCTGTCCTATAAAATTTTCCTTTCAATTTTGCTAGTATTCTCCGATCACATAATACTCCAGAAGCACTCCTCGACTTAAGCCAGCCCACTTTAATTCTATGGGTCACGTCATCACCAATCTCTCCGTCTTTACTGATCATTGAACCTAGATAGCGAAAGTGTTCCCTCTTTGGGATCTCCTGATCTTCGATCTTCACTGCTTCGTTGTCTCTACTTCCACTGTTGCGAAAAGTACATTCCATGTATTCTGTTTTCATCCTACTTATCTTTAGCCCCTTAGTCTCCAGTGCTTCTCTCCAAGCTTCTAGTTTAGTGTTGAGTCCCCTTTTAGTCTCATCAACCAAGACAATATCATCTGCGAACAACATACACCATGGGACCTCATCTTGAATGTGTCTAGTTAATTCATTCATAATTAGGGCAAACAAATAAGGGCTCAAGGTCGACCCCTGATGCAGGCCCACGGTAATTGGGAATTCGCTTGTTTCTCCGGCTGGTGATCTAATTGTAGTAACCGCTTCATCATACATATCCTTCACCACGTCAATATAACCCTTGGTCACTCCTTTCTTCTCTAGCACCCACCAAATTAAATCTCTAGGCACTCTACCATAAACTTTCTCTAAATCAATAAAAACCATATGTAAATCTTTTTTCTTCTCTCTATACTTTTCCATTAGTCTTCTAAGTAAATAAATTGCTTCCATAGTTGATCTCCCAGGCATAAATTCAAACTGATTTTCTGACACTAATGTTGCACTTCTTAAGCGATGCTCCATCACTCTCTCCCATAGCTTCATAGTATTGAATTAAACTAATAACAATAAAAGTAAATCTAAATTATGAAAGTAATTAGATATTTATTTTTTATAATAAGTTTAAGGAACCTAGGATTGCAAATCCACCACTAGCTTCATAATAAGGGTATTTACGATTTATTTTAGCTTATTCAGTTGGATGATAATGGGAAACTGTAGCTGCAAGCCCAATTCTTCCGTCAAGAAAATAACTATGGTTCAAGCACCAACATTTTCCATCTTCGGTTGCCATGAATTAACCCACACTAAACTAGGGTTGTGGTATAATCCGTCTAATCTAGGCATGGACTATTCGGATACTTGATAGCACAATTCAATTTAAGCACCATTACATGTAAATAATCTAAACAAGCATAGAAAACATAGATCATTGAGCACACTACCATCAAAATAGATCTAAGACAAGAGTAAACTTTGGAAGTAGTGATTTAATCAATAAAAGCACGATTTATTTATAAAAATCCTCAAAATATGTAACTGTCATCCATACATAATAAAACTAAAATAAAAACATAAAATAAACCCTATTACTTGGCTAGACTTTCATTGAAACACTAGATCTTGAGTTTAGATGGCCATAGAATTGATGAACGGTAAGAGGTTGATGGAGGAGGCCATGGGAATCCTTGGTCTTCTTCTTCTTCTTCTCCTTGCTTTCCTGTCTTCAATGGTTAAAATTTTTGTTGTATATGGATGTATCTAATGTTGTGTAATAATGTGTAACCACAAAATTGATTTAGAATAGGATTTATATAGAGTTTGGAAGGATTTAGGAAGCTTTCCTAAGCCAAATCGCACTAAAACTGCTATTTTTACGCTCTGAACGTATTCATCCAATTCGGATCGCATAGGGCTCTTCAAGACCTCTAAATACGCAACTTTGACTTTTTCAACGGGTCACTCGCGTAGGTCGTGCGAACGGGTCGCTCCAGCGACCAGGCCATTTTCCAACTTTTCACAGATTTTCTGCTGCTCTTCGCACTAATCTTAGAATTGCGATAACTTATTGCTCAGAACTCAAATTGACTGGCTGTTTGTGGCCACACGTCCATAACCTGAAGATCTATATTTTTTATCTCTAGAGAAATTTCTCAAATCTGAAGTATTCCTTGTCAAAAATGCAATTTTCCGAGGCTGCTACTGCATTCAACTTTTACTGAAATCACCGTTGGAGCCCAGAATGACTTCCAAAGCCACTAATCATTTGATTTTTGTGCATTTTCAATTTAAAGCTCCAAAACTTACAAAATTTAGAATACTTATTAAAAAAACAACTAATAATTACATGAAATAGGCTAACAAAGCGTATATTTAGGACTACAAACGGTAACTATTCGTCGCCGATCAGTGACACCGCGACTCTTCTGACCACATACTAGTCTCCCTATCTAATCCTGCAAGGTTTCCTCTTGAGAAAGGGTTATGTTGTGCTTGCATGCCAGTGTATAGTATGCCTGATAGATATATATTTTGGCATTAGCTTTATGATTTTATTCAGCCTGAGTCATGAACACCTGTGCAAAAGAATATGAATGTACTAAAGAAAAGGTAAAACAAAAATTGTTAGTACAAAAGAAATGCCCCATTGTAACAAAAATCGCTAAAGTGACAGTTAGAGTCCTCTTAAGTGCTGTCCCGAGCAGAGTCGCCAACTATTGCGCTCGCACCCTCGGAACGCCAGGCTGTCGATGTGGCCCCAACTTCTGAAAGTTGGTGAAATGTGACAAATTTTTATTGGGAAGGGTAAAAAGAGTATAGTGGGGCCAATTTAAAATGTTCAGAGTTGCCACCTAACATTGTTCGTGTTAAGGAAAGAAAAGTCAGTTAAGGCATAGATATTGCTGTCTCCTTGAATCTTGCATAGTCAACCTGAATTGATTTGCCTTCCTTTTGTATAGGAGTGTAAACAAGGAAATGATTGTGTATATAGGCTTTGATTTAGGAACTTAATTGTCTTCTGGATTGTGTATATTCCCTTGTATCTGTTCAATGTAAATATTGATTTTACCAGATAACAAATTTCTTTTCATGGTATCAGAGCAGCCAAGTTCCTGATAATCCTTGCTGTTTCAAATATTTTTTTTTTGCCTATACTTATGGCAGATGCCAAGAAATCCGAGGTCAGCAAGTATGACAACCCTAACGATCCTCTCTACCTTCATCACTCCGATCAACCTGGAGCAGTACTTGTCACCCAACTATTGAATGAGGAAAACTATGGTACCTGGAGTCGTGCTATGATCATGGCTCTCAGCGCCAAAAATAAAGAAGGCTTCATCAATGGTACCATTCAAAAGCCGCCAAGCACATCTACAACGGAACTCCAACAGTGGATACGCTGCAACAACCTCGTGAAATCATGGATTCTCAATTCAATTTCATATGATATTGGTGCAAGTGTAATCTACAATGAAGTTGCTCATGAAATTTGGGCAGACTTGAAGGAGCGTTTTTCACGCATGAATAGTGTTCATCTCTTTCATGTTGAACAAGCAATTCATGACTGTATTCAGAACAACATGACCATAGGTGCTTATTACACCAAACTGAAGGGTCTCTGGGATGAGCGAGATGCATTGTGCTCCATTCCGGGTTGCACCTGCGGTACTATAAAGGAGGTGTTACAGTTCCAACAGAATCAGAAGACCATGAAATTTCTCATGGGCCTCAATGAAACTTATTCTGGGGTTCGAGGACAAATTCTCCTCATGGATCCTCTTCCTACTGTTAACAAAGCTCATTCGCTCATTCTCCAGGACGAGAAACAACGATCTACTTCAGCAGGAAAAGCACCTGGGTATGATGCCACAGCCTTTGCTGTAAGGGACAACTCACGTAATTCCGGGAGGAGTTTCACACCTAAAAACCCTCACTTACAATGTGAGACTTGTAACAAGGTTGGGCATACCTCAGAGACATGCCGATCTCATCTCAAATGTGATTATTGCGGATGGAGAGGGCACACCATCGACATGTGCCGTAAATTGCAAAAGGCAAACTCCACTGGTGGCAAAACCGACCACCAGGGTCGTAGAGGTTTTGCTCCCAAGGCCAACCATGTTGACACCAATACAGTAGCATCACCTCCTACCTCTTTTACCCTCACAAGTGACCAGTACCAGAACCTCTTGGCTCTCCTTAATAACACCACACCAAACATTATGGCTTATCATGCTGGAAGTTCCTCTGCAGTGAGTAACCTCTCAGGTAAAAACTTTTGTGCCTCTGCCTTCGTTCAAGACATGAGTTGGATACTTGACACAGGAGCCACAGATCACATGATTTGCTCACCTGACTTGCTGACTACGAGCTTTATTGTTACAAACCGAACGGTGCACCTTCCCAATGGTGCACTTGCTACTGTCACTCATATTGGCAGCATTCATTTGGCCGACTTGGTTCTACATGATGTGCTTTGTGTCCCATCCTTCAGATTGAACTTAATTTCTATTAGCAAACTTGCTCAAAATTCTCATTGTCTTGCTATGTTTACTGATGATATTTGTATGCTTCAGGACCAACGATCGGGGAAGATGATTGGGATGGGAACTGAAAGAGGCGGACTCTACTACCTGGATATTTCAAAGAGGACCGGATGTAACTTAGTTGCCGCAGCCATCAACCATTCCCCTCGACTTTGGCATCAACGTCTTGGTCATCTTTCAAATAAAAGTTTTCATACAATTTCCCATTCTGTTAAAGACATGAATTTTTGTAATATTCATGATTGTTTGATTTGCCCATTAGCCAAACAAACTCGTTCTCAATTTCCGTTAAGTTCTATTAATACTCATACACCATTTGAATTAATCCATGTTGATATATGGGGAGGGTATCATGTTCCAGCCATCAATGGGGGCACGATATTTTCTTACCACAGTTGACGATTATACTCGATGTACAT
Source organism: Hydrangea macrophylla (assembly GCA_033977485.1). Lineage (NCBI taxonomy): Eukaryota > Viridiplantae > Streptophyta > Magnoliopsida > Cornales > Hydrangeaceae > Hydrangea > Hydrangea macrophylla. The sequence continues at coordinate 13,912,986 of CM066998.1, read as the reverse complement.
GGGTATATTTGATGCATCATAAATCAGACACACATCACTACCTCATCACATTCATTAACCTTATTGGGACACAATTTTCTTCCAAAGTCAAAATTATTCGCAGTGATAATGGTTCCGAATTCAAAATGACCAACTTTTATTCTGATAAAGGGATTATTCATCAAACCAGTTGTGTTTCTACTCCACAACAAAATGGAGTAGCCGAGAGGAAACATCGTCATCTTCTCAATGTAGCACGGGCCTTATTATTCCAAGCCAAGCTTCCTAAGAAATTTTGGGGGGATGCCATTTTAACTGCCACTTATCTTATAAATCGAACTCCCACAGCAATACTTAAGGGTAAAACACCATTTGAGTTGCTCTTCCACAAACAACCCACTTATGGTCATTTACGAGTTTTTGGGTGCTTATGTTTTGCCTCCACACATCATCATCATCCTACGAAATTTGATGCTAGAGCCACACGTTGCATCTTTCTTGGGTACCCATACAGTCAAAAAGGTTATCGGGTTTATGACCTCTCAACGGGTAAAGTGTTTGTTTCTCATGACGTCTTATTCCAGGAAACTATTTTTCCTTTTCCATCTCCCGCTACCAATTCTCCTCTTGTGCTTCCTCAGAATCAAACACCAACCTATGATGATGACATTAGCAACCCTTCCCCCCTTTCCAACTTAAACTCCGACCTTCCTTCACCAGAAATTTCCTCTACTGAGGCTACTCCATCTCAGGCTGCTGCACCGGTTCCCTCTTCGCGACCCACACGTGCTACACACGCACCTGGCTACCTTTGCGAGTATCATGTAGGTGTTTCCCTTCCTTCACGGGCTCCTCCCTCATCCAACTCGGCGTTGACCGGATCTACAGGTATTCTTTACCCATTGTCTGATGTTCTTTCATATGATCAGTTATCACCCAAACACAATGCTTTCACCATTTCCATTTCAGCCGAAACAGAGCCACGCTCTTTTACTCAAGCAGTCCGTGATCCCAAATGGCGTCTTGCTATGCAGCAAGAACTTGCTGCTCTTGCATCTAATGGAACATGGTCCCTTCAACGATTACCCCCGGGCAAGAAACCGGTTGGGTGCAAATGGGTCTACAAGATCAAATTCAATCCCGACGGGACCGTTGAGCGCTATAAAGCTCGATTGGTAGCTAAAGGCTACAATCAAATTGAGGGGTTAGATTATCGTGAAACTTTTGCTCCAGTAGCAAAACTTGTCACTGTTCGTCTTCTTCTTGCCGTGGCCTCCACTCAACATTGGCATCTTCATCAACTTGACGTCAACAATGCATTCTTGCATGGCAACCTTGATGAGGATGTCTACATGTCTTTACCTCCTGGTTTCGGCCGAACGGGGGAGACACGAGTCTGTAAACTCCACAAATCATTGTACGGTCTCAAACAAGCTTCCCGTCAATGGTTTATCAAACTTTCATCAGCTCTCAAACAAGCCGGATACCAACAATCCAAGGCAGATTATTCACTGTTCGTCCGATCCCAAGATGGTAAATTCACTGCTCTTCTCGTTTATGTAGACGATATTATTTTGGCAGGAAATAACCTACAAAGCATTGAAGAGACCAAGTTGTTTCTGAGGAAGTGTTTTAAATTGAAAGACCTTGGACAATTAAAATACTTCCTAGGTATAGAAGTTGCTCGGTCTAACAAGGGTATTGCACTTTCCCAACGAAAATATGCCCTCGAAATTCTTGAAGATGCTGGCTATCTCGGTGCAAAGCTGGCATCTTTCCCTATGGAGCAGAATCTGTCTCTCAGCAAATCTGATGGTGATTACATTAGTGACCCTTCTTTGTATCGAAGGCTTGTTGGACGACTAATTTACTTAACCATCACACGACCTGACTTGGTATATGTTGTTCATATTCTAAGCCAATTCATGGACAAGCCACGAGGTCCACACTTAGAAGCAGCTCATCGTGTCTTACGCTATGTTAAGCACACGCCGGGTCAAGGGATTTTCCTATCTGCAACTAGTCCAATCCAATTAAATGCCTTCTGTGATGCAGATTGGGCTCGATGTCGTGACACTCGACGATCCATTACCGGATATTGCATATTTCTTGGCAAATCGCTAGTTTCCTGGAAAACCAAGAAGCAAACTACAGTGTCACGATCCAGTGCCGAAGCTGAATATCGATCTATGGCTACAACTTCTTGTGAGATTACTTGATTGAAATACATTTTGCATGACTTGGGCATCAAACATTCACACCCTGTAAAGTTGTATTGTGACAATCAAGCGGCTCTCCACATTGCTTCAAACCCAGTTTTCCACGAGCGAACTAAGCACATAGAGATCGATTGTCACCTTGTAAGAGAAAAGATTCAAGAAGGAATCATCAAAACAGCTCACATATCCACATCACATCAGCCAGCCGATATCTTCACTAAATCATTGAGCTCCTCACAGTTCATGACTTTACTTGGCAAGTTGGGGGTTATTAACATACATTCCAACTTGAGGGGAAGTGTTAAGGAAAGAAAAGTCAGTTAAGGCATAGATATTGCTGTCTCCTTGAATCTTGCATAGTCAACCTGAATTGATTTGCCTTCCTATTGTATAGGAGTGTAAACAAGGAAATGATTGTGTATATAGGCTTTGATTTAGGAACTTAATTGTCTTCTGGATTGTATATATTCCCTTGTATCTGTTCAATGTAAATATTGATTTTACCAGATACTCCCTCCGTCCCATTTTATGTGTCCCTTTTTGGGAATCCAACTATTTAAGGGAACAAAAGGAATCTATACCTACTTTTCACAATTGCCCATAATCATTGCTCTTTCTTTTTTGTTTTGTTTTGGTATTGGTTGTAAGGAAGGGCAATTTGGGAAACTAAGTAAAATATATATACTAATTTAGGAAAGTGGACAACAATTTTGGGACATACCAAAATAGAAAGGGGGACACATAAAATGGGACGGAGGGAGTAACAAATTTCTTTTCAGTTCGAGTGTTAAGATCCCTGCAAAGACCATTAGAGTAATCATCTTTGACTTTTGAAAAATAGTTTTGACAAAAGTGGGCCCTTTAAAGGTGTGACTCTGAATAGCCATCCGAAAACCCGAGATTTTGAGATGGGTTAAGGGACTCGGTTATGTCGAGGGAAGGTATTAGGCACCCTTGAACATCTGTGCAAACATGGCTGTCGGTTCTAGTGATATTTATTAAAATGGGGCATTTTGATAATTAAAAAAAAACTTTTTTAGAAAGTGAATAGGATGGAAAATAGTGATGGGTATGGCCGAATTCTTTGAGAGTTGCTTACGTATCCTGAGATGGGAATCAGGCCAAACGTAGTTCTGACTTTTTGTGTGCAAGTTTATGCATGATTTTTTTTTAAGAAAAAGAAAAGTGGTCATATTGAACCTTTGGAAAGTGGTTGAGATTGAAATGAGATCATGCAAGTGAGTGGAGAACTAAGCATTTTTTTTTTGTACTTTTCTAATTTTCATTCTTTTTTTGTGCTTTTATTCCTATGCCAGAAGTAAGGGTCGATGCCCATATGATTGAAAAAGTGTACTAGAAGTTAGTGTCGGTGCCCAAAAGAAAGAAAATAGGCTTTTTTATATTTTATTTTATGCCGAAAGTAAGAGTTGGTGCCCAAAAGAAAGAAAAGAGATGTCTTTTTGTATTTTTTTTATTTTATGCCAGAAGTAAGGGTCGATGCCCAAAATAAAAACAAGAGATGTTCAAATTTCCTTTTATCAAAGTTATTGAGAAACTTGATAAGTTAGGAGTATTCGGTAAAAGAAAAAAAGAAATCATATTTTTTTTCATTTTCTACTTCTAATTTTATGAAATTTTGAGGGAAGGATCTAAAATGAGTCTAGTTTCCATTGGAGAAAGCCGTTTTGCAGCATCTTTTTTAAATTGGGAGAAATTGATTTTAAAAGCACCCTTACTCAGAATCAGGAACTACACTGTCGACTAAAAGTGAACGATTTTTTACTAAAATTTAATGATTTGTAAAAAATTTGAAAATATTCTTTAAGATAGGTAAGAGGCTAAGTTAATGAGAAAAATAAACATAGAGAATAACAAAAATACTAAATTGTCCAAAAGGAGGACATTATTGAGAAAACTTGTTATGATTTTTCTTATAGATTCTGATCTTCATGTGTTTGTGCCTTAAAAGTGGCACATACATTTTTTAATGAAATCTCGGATGACTGTCATCGAGTTTGGAGAAGATCTCCAATTTCAAAGGTGGCGAGTAGACCTTTATTTCTTTTTAATTATTCTATTTATGTGAATTAAGCAATCTTTCTTATTTAGACATGATGATGCCTAAAACTGGTAAGAGAGGTTCAAAGAGAGAAAGAGACGAGAACAATTTGTATGTGGTTCGGTCCCATTAACGAGGTGACCTACGTCCACGGTTGCGTCTGTGCGCTCTCACTAGCAGATCACCGGCGGGCCTGGTGAGCCAACAAGGGTGGGCGGCCCTACCAGTAATACCGGCCAGGTATATGCATATGGATGGTGAGTTCTCTGTTTAATGCTTGCTAGCTAGAGAATAATTCGCAGATTGGAATGCAGATCGGGGTCCCTGTAGAAAGGGTAGGTGGGCTCTTTTATAGATGCAAGAGTCCACCCTTACATGGTAAGTTAATAGGATTAGGAAGCCTAATCTAATCACAATAGATTTGCATGATTTTAGGAGAGTTTCCTAATTGGTTTAGGAAACTGCCACACTCTCTTTCGCAGACTTATAAGCAGTTTAGGAAACTGCGGGACAGGTCGGGATCGCGGGATACCGCGACCTTCATGCCTGGCCTGCTGGTATGAACCGCACGGTCTGAAGGAACACCTCGGGAATGCTTGGCCCCACGGGGGGTGCCTTATCAGAATAACCGGCACCTCCTAGTGACATGGCAGTCTTCATGGCTAGATTATTTTGGACATATCAGCTTCCCCCCATTTTCGGAACTGACTGGATGCGTCATCGAGTGAGGATTCAAAAATCAGTAGCTTCTGGGAAACCGTCCGGATGTGGTCCGGGAATGCTGCTCGGGATGGGGCCCACACTACAGATCCCCCAGTGGGGTAACCGATCGGTACAGGTAGGAGCTCGGGTGTGGGTATTGCCACGTGTCAGGGAGTAATTGGTCTGGTCAGGATCCAACGGAGTTGGTTCGGATGTAACCGAACAGTTACCTGGTAACCGGACTGTCACATCGCGCATTTAATGCGGGCGTATTTCGAGGCAACCCTTCATGTGCCCGAGGTGACAACTGTCTGACGATTCTTAGCATGAAAAATCCTGAGCCGTTGGATCGGATTGATCTACACCATCCGCTACTTCTATATAAGGAACACTTGGCCCATTTCTTCAGTTCCTGCTGCCAACTGAGAGAATTTACCGAGCGGTTTGAGAGCAACCAAGACTCCTGAGCAAGGTTCCCGAGTCCTTTTTTGCGCTAAATTTTGTAAGTCCTTCCTTTCTATCTTCAGTTCTTCACTCTCTTCTTCTTTTCTGAACAAAGCTGGAGAGAGTGAACCCACTTGGGTTAGAGCAAGCCTGGGATTTCTTCTTTTTTCAGTTTTGTCACTTCTTTCATTCTGGGGGTACATTATAGCAAATTGACCGAACGGGGGTCTCGAGAGAGTCTTGACAGAGTGTTGTCTTTCTTCTCGAGTCTTGTACGACCTGCCCTGTAGGTTGTTAGATTTACCTCCTCTGTACATCAGGTTTGGAGTTCTTGACCCATTCCTAGGTCGTCTGCCCTTTAGGTCTTCCACAGACGTAGTTATGTGCCATTCTGATTTCAATTCGTCGTCCCGGTCGGAGGACGAATAGTTACAGTCTGGGTCTATGAGCACGAGCACAGATCCCCCCTCATCGGCCCCCTCTAAACAGCATAATAAGGGTAGAATACCTGCTCGGGCGTCTCACAAGGAGTCGCACCGGGATTCTCCCGTAGCCTGGATGTCTCGGGGGTCAAGCGATGAAGGGTCTGTGCCGAACTGTCCCGAATTCATCTTCGCATGTGAGTCCATTGTTAGTACCCTACGCGATCCTGACTTGGATCGAATCAGGGACAGGTATGAGCTTCCCGGTCCCTTTTCTCTTGCCGTGCAAGATGGTGGAGCTCACTTCCACGAGTCGGGCTTTGTCACCTTGTACGAGGATGCTTTCATGGTGGGCCTTCGTCTGCCTATCCACCCAGTCGCCCGGGATGCGCTCATCTACCTCGGGATATATCCCAGGCAGCTCGCGCCGAACGGCTGGCAATATCTGATGGGGTGCATATCCTTATGGCCCCAAGTCCTCTGCAGGAGTTCTTCTGGACCCACCGGCCTTTCTAGGTACACGGGGAGGCTGGTTTCTTCTCGCTCAGGGCCAGGCAGGGGAGGAAGATAATTGTTAACTACCCGAGCAACAACAAGGGATGGAAGAAGAAATTCTTCCAAGTGTCCACCCTGGGTCTGTGTGAGAAGGCGCCGGCTATTCAGTTGAGGACCTCCTGGGCGGGGAAGCTAAGGAGTAAGCCCAAGCACTCTTTTTTTCTTGCTTAGTCTCTCTGTCTTGCCTTGACTAACCCATTTGTGTGTTTACCTTGCAGTGGGAGCAGTTGACTCGCCCAGCCTACCGGACGAGCTACAAGTGAGGATCCTGTCCTTGATAGACAACCCGACCGATATTAATAAGGTGTTGACCCGGTCGGGGAGCCCAAAGATCTCTTACAAGTCCCAACGCTTAACAGCTCCCATCCTCCCGGCGATTATTCCTGGTAAATACAACCTCTTGACTGTCTGGTATTCTTCTCATTTGATACTTTGCTGAACTAACATGCTCTCTGGTTTTGTAGAAATGGCTCCTAAGAACGCGGCGGAGTTGAAGGAGAAAGAGGCAGCCTTGATGGCCTGGGCTGGCTAGAAGAGGAAGAAGCAGGACCTTGCTGAGGGCCAGGCCTTAAAGAAGATATCCTGGGGAATATCCATCTGGGCTGGGAAGGAAGCTGCTGCTACCCCCTTGTCCACTATAACAATTGATGCACCACCACCACCTCCTGGCGTAACCACCGATGCGCCTCCACCACTTCCCCCAGTAGCCAAACCGTCCGGGGTCTCCTTCCCGACCATGGAGGAAGCTCGCGCAGGCCCCTCTTCAAGGCCGGAGGTCGAGACGGCGGACAAAGTCCGTGAAAGGGTACTGCCCGGGTTGTTGTAGAGTCAAATCGATAAGTGCACCCTGTTCAGCCCCGAGGCCATCATCGGTTGGCTGTACAACATCAGCCACATGGTAAGTCTCTTTGCAGTGTGAACCTTAGCTTTTCCTTCATGCATATAATGACATCGTCTTGTTCTTATAAATTGGTTATATTGTTGATGGGGCCGAGACCACCCTTCCCGACGTTGCTGAGAGGTTGCCCGCTGCAGAGGCCGACCTCTCCGTGGAGAGGACTACTCGGGAGTCCGCGGAGTTTGCCCTCACCGTGGAGGAAGAAAGATCCCGGGAAACAGCCCTGGAGCTGGGGGAGGTCCGTGATTCTTTCTCAACCGAGCGAGCTGCCCGGAATGCTGCGGAGGCCAAAGCTGCGGCCGCGGAGGCTGGAAGGATTACCGCCGAGAAGATTGCAGAGGCCAAGGTTGCAGCCTCGGAGTCCGCGAAGATCTCTGTCGAGGAGAATCGTCAGCCATGACGGCCATGCTCTCGGAGCTCACTAATGCTTGGGAGGCTGAAGCCAAGGAGGCCGAGGAGGAATTCGAGGCTGGGTTCCTCACAGGCTACGCTTACCTGGCGAAGCGGGCTGCTGCTAACTATCCAGACTGGGATCTGTCCTGGTACTCCTGGGCCGAGTCCGATTACTGGAAGGAAGGCCAGGCTGACTCCGAGGTCGCCGTTGAAGCCACACCGTCCGGGGACCCCTCAGTTGATGAGCAGGCCGCGGAGGAGGGAGAACTGGTTGTGGTAGACTAGGTTTTTTTTTATCTTTTTTTTTTTATTGTAGTTTTTTTTCTTTCTGGGGAGGCTACTACAACTTTCCCCCAGGCTTTGTATAGTTTCTATTTTAATTAATGAAAAGGCCCTCGAGGTGAAACTTTCCACTAACTGTTTGTTTTTTTCTTTACTGTGCCTGTTTTAATTGCTAGTATCCGCTCGGTTTTTGGCCAACCTAACACTTGCCTTAGCAAATGTTTTAGGACCGTAACCAGTAGAACACCTAGTCTTTCTGACCTGTTTAAAAGGTGACTGCTCGGTCTGCCGCAGGAACTTGTCATGTTTAGCGTCCGGGGTCGCCCGGTGTATTATAGGAATACCCTGTATTACCGTCTGGGATGTCCCGGTGTATCCTAGGTGTATCCTGTTTTACCATCCGGGATAGTATCTCTGGTCACTGTAAGTACTAAAGAATTTTTTCCGAGTTCTTTTAGTGACCGGTGTGATTTCATGTTTTGGCCTAATATCACCGTTCGGGATGCCCGAGCATGCCTCTTCCGTGCTGACTGTGAATCACCTCCACCTGACGTTCCTCCGGAGATCACGTGGATGTGGCCAAGTGGTGGTGGTTGATCGGGAGCTCGGGTGTCCTGCCGGGGTCGTCTATCTACTGTGATGAACTCAGCGAGGTGTCCCTGCTCGATCAGCTTCTCTATTGCCATCTTTAATCTGAAGCAATCCTCAGTTTCATAGCCGTGATCCCTATGGTAGTGGCAAAATTTGTCCCGATTCCTCTTAACGGGCGGTGCTTTAAGTTTAGCTGGCTGCTGAAGCAACCTCTGCGCTTCTTCGGTGGCCATGACTTCATGTATGGGCCGGGAAAGGGGTATGAAAGCAATTGGGGGCTGACCCTGGGCATCCTTCCGATCTTGCTTTGGCTTTTTTCCCGAGCCCTTCTCGAATCCTTCACGCTTGCGCTTGGCCTTCGGGGATTCGTCTCCCGCCTGGCCGACGCACTTCGCCTTCAAGAACTCCTCGGTATCGATGTATTTTCCGACCCTCTCCGAGAGTTCCACCAGGGTTGCCGGTCGGTCGCAATGGAACGACGTGGCAACCTTGGTGTGTTAAACTCCCAAGCTGAAGGCCATGATTGCGGCCGTTTCATTAAGATTGCGAATCTGGAGCCTTTGCAGGTTGAAACGGTCCACATATTCCCTCAGGGACTCCCCTTTGCGCTGCTTGATGGTCAGCAGTTGTGTGTTCGGTTGTGACTGGTCGAGCATCCCGACAAACTGGCTGATGAACAGCTTGCCGAGGGTTTTGAAATCATCGACCATCCGGGGCTTTAGAGCATGGAACTACTGTGCGGCTAGCCCCTTGAGGGTACTGGGGAAGGCCAGGCACAGTAGCTCGTCCACCATGGTGACCAGGACCATCTGAGCCTTATAAGTGCGGATATTATCTACCGGACTCCCTGTGCCATCATAGGAGCTGAGGTGAGGGGCTTTGAACTTCCGTGGAATCGGAAACCGTATCACCCGAGCGGTATAGGGTGATTCAGTCTCCGTGTTGGTGAGGTCATGGCCGGACTTACGATTCAACCTCTCGATTTGCTGCTGCAGTTCCTCGACCTGGGCCTTTACATCATCCCGCCCGGTCCTCCTCTCTATATCTGAGCGGTAGGTTGGGTCGGATGACGAGACCTCTTCCTCAAAGCGCATCGACTTCGGGGATAGGGCCCGGCTCCAGGTCCGGGAAAGCGTGTGCCTAAGATCCCCCCAGCTCAGGGCCGGAGGGTCCTCGGCCGACTCCAGGGCTCTCCGTCCGGACTCCTCCCCTCTGGCCGCACGCTGACGATCGATAATAGTTCTGGCATCCTCCACCCGGCGAGGATTAGGCCGAGGTCGTCTCTGCGAGCACTTGGTTGCCTGGCTGCGCTCTCCATCGCCAGGGCGTTCCCGGTCCAGTGGGGATACCGGGGCAGAACGGGCTTGCCTTCGTGCCCAAGCGGGCCTTTGAATAGGGGCGCTCTTCTCAGGCTGATTCTCTTATACAGGGCACTTCTCTTGTCGGGCCAAAAGCGCCTCCAACTGTTCCTATGTTCGGCGCTGGCCTTCCAAGAGTTGTGCCAGTGCTGCCGTTTTCTATTCGGTGGTCATGGAGGCAGCCCGTTGTTCAGGCTGCGGGTTCTCCTGACCGGTCGGAACAGCGGCTCCCTTACCTGTCTTTGGCGGCATGTTGATCAGTCAAGAATTTGTTAATGAGAAGACTCGGTCGTTTCCCACAGACGGTGCCAAACTGATGATGCCTAAAACTAGTAAGAGAGGTTTAAAGAGAGAAAGAGACGAAAACAATTTGTATGTGGTTCGGTCCCGTTAACGAGGTGACCTACGTCCAGAGTTGCGTCTGTGCGCTCTCACTAGCAGATCACCGGCGGGCCTGGTGAGCTAACAAGGGTGGGCGGCCCTACCAGTAATACCGGCCGGGTATATACATATGGATGGTGAGTTCTTTGTTGAATGCTTGTTAGCGAGAGAATAATTCGCCGATTGGAATCCGGATCGGGGTCCCTGTAGAAAGGGTAGGTGGGCTCTTTTATAGATGCAAGAGTCCACCCTTACATGGTAAGTTAATAGGATTAGGAAGCCTAATCTAATCACAATAGATTTGCATGATTTTAGGAGAGTTTCCTAATTGGTTTAGGAAACTGCCACACTCCCTTTCGCAGACTTGTGAGCGGTTTAGGAAACTGCGGGACAGGTCGGGATCGCGGGATGCCGCGACCTTCATGCCCAGCCTACTGGTATGAACCGCACAGTCTGAAGGAATACCTCGGGAATGCTTGGCCCCACGGGGGGCGCCCTTACCGGAATAACCGGCACCTCCTGGTGATGTGGCAGTCTTCATGGCTAGATTATTTTGGACATATCAAGACATGAATTTCACTATTAGAAAACCACGTAGTCCCCTAGTAGAATATAAGCCCCCGTATTAGAAACCACATAGTCCCTAGTAGAACATGACTCTTTGTATTAGAAAACTCATGGGATTTCTGTATTGGGAATGATATAATTATGAGTACAACGTAAATCTCTGTATTGGAAACTAAGTAATCCCGAGTATGATGTGGATTATTATTTTTTTATTTTTGATTATCAAGCAAGAATAAGGATGACATGTACAAGAAAAAAATCAAATTTAAAAAAAACATGATTTATTAGAGGAACTCGAGAAATCGTCTAGAATATTGATGGTAAGTGACTGGGACGTTGGGCGATGATTTGAGGCGGTACGATGACGGTTGGGAGACAATAGATGATGGCAGTGGTAAAGCGGCCATGAGGTATGTTGATAAAAATTGTGATGATATGATAGCTAAGTGGAGGGTGGTGATTGTAGTGGTGACCTTGATGGTTGTCGTTAGAAGAGGTGGTATGGTGGTGGAGAAAATGTACACTCTTTTTTTTTTTTGATTTTTTTGCATTTAATGATGAAGTGAGGGAGGTGGAGAGGAAGATGAGGGAGATATGGGGGGAGGTATAGAGAGAGTTTTTTTTTCCTTCCTTTTTTCTTCTCCCTTGAATGGTGAGCATTGTCCTTGCTTTTATAGGCCAAACAAGAGCCTTTTTTATTTTTTATAGATAAAGGACTCCACTAAAAAATAAAGAAAAGACCCGCCCATTGCTTTTTTTTTTCCTTGCTTTTTTATTATTTTTTCTTTTTTGCTTTGCTTTCCACCAAGAGAGTCTCCACTGGGTTTGTGGAGGGTGAGATTTTATTCGGTGCGGACAGTCTACATGGCTATGTTGGTTTCTGATCGCGTTTTTTTGCAAAACTTCTAATTTTGACCTTCAAATGATTTTGCATTCTTTGAAATCTTTTTTTTTTTTTTGACAAAGGCAAACAAATTTTTTTTCTTTTTCCTTTTTTTACTGGGCAAAAATGGGCTGTCAACAGCAAACTGTATTCCCTCATGCATGTGATCACAATGAAAGCAAAATAAAGTGGGACTTAAAAAACCACCAATCCATCCCCAGCAGTGTTTGATAGAATAATGATGGAACGTAAAACTGAGAATTAAAGACCTATTTTTGCTTTTGAAAGTATTGGGTAGATGAATGCTTGTGGATGAGAAATAATCATGTGTGGTAGGGTGTATGCAAAATTGTTGACCTTTTGACCCTATAGCTTTGACTTGAAATATCTTTTCCATTCGAGGTCAAATTGGGATGATTCAAAAAGCGTAGGCTCGTGTCAATGAGCACTTTATTTTGAAATTATTGGGTTGGGCAAAAAGGGGTATCTACATTTGCCCCTCTTTGTCAGGTTTTGCGGAGCAAATCATGACAAATTCAGTAGACGTCCAATTTTTGCGGGCAATTATTATTTTTAAAATCTTTTTGACTGGAGAGAAATGGTGTAGTCGGGAACTTTAGCATGTTTGGCGTAGTCCTAAACATTAACCAAGAAAGGAGTGGAAGTGATTTTCCAGGCCAAGCAAGTGAATTCCATTGGGAATTGAGAGTATTAACAGAATGGGCGAACGACTTCGTTGGGGATTCATGTAAGAATCGAATAAAAGAGGGATGTTGTAGTCGAGAAGTGCGTAATTGCATAATCTCGATCTTTAACTGAGAATGTAGTAAAGTAAGGGTATGGTCGAGCTTGTTGAGGTGCCAACATACCTCTTATGGGGAGAATCAGACCGTGCGTAGTTCGTGATGATGAAGAGGATGCCATGTTAGGATGTTGAAGAGCAAAGTGCTACCTGAGGCGTGATTACTGCGAGGATTCGAGAGCGACATGCCATATGGGGCATGATTCCTACGGGATAGAGAGTGGAAAAATGTGATGCGCGTGATTATTGTGAGATGGGTGAGGATAAGAGAAATACCTAATGCCGACGTAAGTAAAACGTCGTCTGAGGGACTTACACCTGATTCCGATGATAGATGATGATATGATTAGGATGCCACTTGACGACCTCACATTGATTATTGTTTGTTTAACTTATGAACAGGATGCAACTTGACGTACTCATACATGATGATCGACGAATATGAACAGGATGTATCTGACGGGCTCATTTCCTAGTGAGAGATATATGGACAGGATGTCTTTGACAGACTCATCTCTTGGTAGTGAGATATATGAAAAAGATGTCTTTAACGGACTCGTCTCTTAGTAGTGGGATATGTAGACAGGATGTCTTTAATGGACTCATCTCCTGAGCTTGAAGATGTGAACGGGATGCCACTTGACGAACTCATTTCCGATAGTGAGATTGTGAACAAGATGCCTCTTGACAGACTCACTTCTGAGCTTGAAGATGTGAACAGGATGCCACTTGATGGACTCATTCATGACAGTGAGTTTGTGAAAAGGATGCCTCTTAATGGACTCACTCCTGAGCTGGAAGATGTGAACGGGATGCCACTTGAAGGACTCATTCCCGATAGTGAGATTGTTAATAAGATGCCTTTTGACGGACTCAGTCCTGAGCTTGAAGATGTGAACAGGATGCCACTTGACGGACTCATTCCCAGTAGTGAGCTTGTGAACAGGATGCCTCTTCAGCCTAGGGACCATTTCTGGAGAGCTGTCTAGTGTCCTGCCTGCATTGATTGTAGCATTATATTATTTTCAACTGTGTCCCTTTTAATTTCAAATTAGCAGAAGCACCTAGTAAAACCTATGGTTTTGTGTGTCCCACTGCGGATAGCACATATGATACAGGGTTGAGTTAGACTGCGAGAGAGAGAGAGAGAGAGAGAGAGAGAGTAATGTTACACTCACAACATTTTTCACAAAATTTTCACAATCATACATTCTGACTTTGATTTCTGTGGACTCCATGAGAGTCTCATGTGTGTCCCATATGAGACCCACTGAAATCAAGGGATATGATATGTTGGTTGTGGAAAAGGTTATTAAAAAGATTATGAGCATAGCACTTTTGTTATAAAAAATATATATATAAATTGGAAATGGGACCCACACTTTTGTACACTCCCTTGGGTCACAATTGAAAGAGTACTTTACAATTCAAAGGAAATTTTCTCTTATGTGCTTAGTGGTTTTATGCGTATCATATGCGCAAAAGAGAGTGAAAGCATCCATTCACTATCATCATGCAGAAATGGGGCATTAAATGTTATCCGAATGTAGACACCCTGAGTTTTACCAAACGTCAAATCCAGGGATTTATTACCTCTTAAGACCGATGATGAAAATGACTGGTGAAATTCGGAGATTTTCCAAAAAATTCAAATCCTTCAAAGATTCTTCAAATAAAATTTCAAAATTCAAAATAAAACAAGGAAAAATTTGGTATTCGGGAGAAACCTGAATGATGAAGAACGTATAAGAAAATCAGTCTGGGGGTTTATCCTAAAGAGAGAGAGAGAGAGAGAGAGAGAGAGAGAGAGAGAGAGAGAGAGAGAGAGAGAGAAAATGAAAAGAAGTTTGAAAAGAAAAGAGAAAAGGATAAAAGAAAATAAAAGAAAAAAAGAAGAAAGAAATAAAATGATATATTAGAATATGGGTATATTCTAATAAAGTACATTACAAATATAAGTACATTTAGTATATACCTTACTAAATAATTAAGTTTTGTTAACATATATTTTGAAAATTAAAAAGAAAGTAAGGATTCTGTTAGCCGCGGCACGTGGCGAAGCCAGCGGCACTAACTGAGTGCCACGCCAGCATTCACTGAGTGCCACAGGATAGTCAGTGAGTGCTGCCCGACACTCAGTGAGTGCCGCAGGCAGGTCGTCGAGTGTCGCGCACTGTAACAGACTGCTTTTCTCACATGTTCTAGAAGAAAACATTGCACATGGGTTTTCACCCAAATTTACCCATATAACCTTGTCATGTGGGTCTATATAAACAGACCTTCATCTCCATGATTGGGACTTTTGGACTTTTTGGCTCAACCTTTGAATCAAATTGAGAGATACAAGAGTTATATATAAAATAGAGAGAGAATTGAGAGAAGAAGAAGAGAGTTTTCTTGAAGAAATTGAAGAATTGGAGAAGAATTTGAAGATTTTTGGAAGAGCTTCACAAGGGATAGAAGAAATCCTTGAGGTCATAGAGGTAACCTCTCAATCCTTGGTAGAATTAGGCAAATTCAATCACAAGTTCATAGTTCTAGGAACTTTACACATTTTCAAAACCTCTCTTCCTACCTCATTTCATCACACACCACCTAGAGCTTGTGATTGAATCTCATGACATTTCATTAATTTGGATCCAATTGATGCCTTGGGTTTAAGATAAGTTTAATTTTGAAGAACTTGTGTTCCAATTTTCTCTAAGTAAACTTTGATTCCTCATTTCTATTTTCTCTTTGAGACTCATAAATTTTATGTATTCCTTTGAGTCCTTTGTTGAATTCAGTTCCTTAGTTTCCTATGGTCTCATGATTCATACGGAGATTAAGGAAAACTATGGTCATGTCTACTCATAGTTACTGGGATTCAAATCTCAACTCATGATTTGAATCCCCTTGCTAAGAATCTTATGGAATTCAAGCTATATTCCATAGAGGTTTATGTAAAATTTTGATTTTATTTAGTCTCCAAGGACCATTAATTTGAGAGGATATTAGGATGTCATGACTCTATATTCCTCAAGGATCATATGTTTGAGAGAGGAATTAGGTGTAGATTTTTATAGTTTATATTCAAAATTCATGAGATTAAGTAAGACCTTAGGACTCTCTTGCTATGAGATCTATGATGGAAATCCATTAAGGCTAAATCCATGAATATCTTCATATTTCATTATTTACTCCAATGATCATAATCATACTTGATCCTAGTTCTCTCTAGAATCATGGATCAAGTTTGATTCGAAATATGAACATCAATTTAACAAAGGTGCGGTGAATCCATAAACCAACTGTGATCAAAGATTTTTATAAAATCACGGTTCATTGGAAATTGGATGAGACCAATTGGACGGTGTTCATAACCCATTTAAGTACCTCTGTGATTTTTGTTTTGATGAAATTCCATGCTTAAGATGGTTTGGTCTTGTGATTTCAAAACAAGCAATTCTCTGTCCACAATTCCAAAATAGTAAGCCCGTTTTAAAATTAATAAATCAAAACCTTAATCGAATTTCCTTGGCCTCTAATAATTTTTTCTAAGTACTTTAATGTGTTAGGAAGATACCTTAAAAATATATAAGTGTTTCCCATTTTTTTTTGCTATTTTTAGAAAATCGTACAAGATCTCTGGACAGAAAGTTGCAGATTCCTGCGTTATGTCTAGTGTTTTCCATATTCCCAGAGATCTAACTGTTCCAACCTTGATTTTCTTTTTGGGTTAGAAACTAGACTCACAAAGGCATATTATATCCAAAAATCATTAAGATCCAACCGTTGGAAGTATGGTTTCTATACCTCTTAAAATCTGGTCTGCTCTCTGTAATTTAGGAAAAATAGTCACTGTTTTTGTCTAGTCTCATTGATTTTAAGTTAAATGGTTTCCTAATATCTTGGGACCCAAATCATGTTTTGAATAATGATAATTTAACTTAAATCGAGAGGTTATGTGATCCAAATTAGCGAATAAATTCATATCTCATTCTTTTTCATAATCATTCATTCATTCATGTATGTTGACGCTTATGATTAGAGCTAATTCTTGGATAAAATTGGACTTAATTGAACATAATTGAACATAAACATGGATTCCTCATGATCATGTTGGGATTATAAAACCCCTATATGGACATTACATTGGTTCCAAGTTGAGACTTGTATATCTGTAGAGGTGATGTGGCTCCAACTAATCAAAAGGAATTCATAGTTTTATCAATTCTTCCTCTACTTGATAGATCTAAGCTAGAGATTTAGGATTGATTATTTGATGTTATATTATTGTGTGAAGCATGTGGACTAACCCTTGTTTTGTAGCACTTTGGAGGTATGACTTCTCATCTCTTCTCTAGTTTATTTCACTTGTTGATTTTTATTGATTTTGACTCCATGCGCGACACCTTAACTTATGTCTTGCCTTATGTGTATATGTGATTAGAGACATTTTTCATAGGATTTCTATTCTTTTTATACATTGCACGTTTCCCATTTCACGGCTGGATCCCGGTTAAGTTCTTTAGTTCCCTTCTTGCATATCATTTTGCTTGCTACTTGAATTATGTGGATTATGAATGATATTTTATCGTTAACAATCTTACACCCTTTTCAATATGCTTTTGTAATGTATATGTATATATGTATTAGTTGAGGGCATGCTTAGATTATTAATTCTATTAAATAGGATGATGAGTAGAGGCCTATCACGAGATAGGATGAAAGAGGGTGTTTTAGTCCGTTGGGCTCCTTCCCCTTTTATTCCATAATCCCCGGACCCAGATTATCTTTGGTTTCGCAAAAGATCAGTTGCTTTTAAAAATGGTTTCTTAATTTTCCTAAAAAAATTAAGTGGCGACTCTTTGTATTTTTGAAAAATGTTTTAAAAAACAAAAGTGGGCCCAAATGCCGGTATCCACAATCTGGCGACTCTGCTGGGGATCGAACCCAGAATCTCTGGTTTCGCAGACCAGAATTTCTGATTTTGGGTTCACTTGAGGATTAGACTTGAAAGCATCCTTTTAATCGAATTAAATAATTTTTGTGTGCCCGTTGCATTGCACTTGCATGTCTCGCCAGTCGATTGCACAGAACTATGACCTTGGAGGCTCAAGGCAACCCGGTCGGTCAAGCCATCATGGGACTGTGTGATCACCCTTGATCTCGTACCATGTGTTGGTATATGAAGCATCCTATCGGGTGTGTGTCAAGGGTCCCTAATTTGACCAAAAACCTGGCCTATGCATGGTAGGTTCTACAGAACCTTTCAATCTAGGAAATCAATTCATCATTAGGATTATGTGCTAGGAAGTTTTGTATTCCCGGAAGGGAATATTTGAGATGATGACGATGCTTGTTTAATGTAGGATGTATAATCATTTTAATTACCTTTTAGCAATTCATCCTCAAGTCCCACGACATTTGGGAATATGCCAGATTTTTTATTATCAGATTACGTCTCTTATATTATGCTAGCTAAGCACCATTGACCTTGTATGTATCCGAATTCATGAAAAGTACGGTGATAATCCAATCATGTGATCCTTCTACCCAAAGAATTTTAAATGTATCTTTGAAAGAAAAACAGATTTTTGCCATTTTTATTTCAAAGTATTTAATCGCTCTTTCAAAAAAAGAAAAAACCTTTGTAGTTTACTTTTTGATCAAAATTTCAAGTCAACCCTTGTTGAGGCATATTTCAAGGAAGAAACCCGAAAATCTTGGGAATTATTTTTTTTATTATTTAAAATGATTTTCAAATGGATTTCAAAGCAAGGTTTCAACCCAATCACCTTTTGGTTAAGGAATATATTCCAAAAATTTGAGAATTATATTTGAGAAAATCTCCGCAATTAAAGAAATGTTTTTCAAATGAATTTCAAAGCAAAACTTCAACCCAATCATCTTTTGTTGAGATATGTTGTTGCCTTCAAGGGAAAGCTTCCTAAGAATTTGAAAGATCCCATCATCTAGGGAAATGCTTCTCAAATGAATTTCACAAGTTCTAAAATTTTCAAACTTTAAAGGGGTGAAGAGGATCATAATGAAAGGAGAAATTAGCGCACTCGACATGGGTGAGGATTTTATGTGCTTACGTGTTTATGCGTTAGGATTAGAATTTTCTTTCTTTGACATATAGAGTAGGCACACACGCACATATGCATTGCATCCGCATGACATATGGGCCGTTCATGAAAATTTCTTTTGCAAACAAAATGACAAAATAAAGAAAATTTCTTTGATTTTTTAAATTTAAATAAAAGAATAAAATATGGTTGTAGGCAAAAGATAGAATCATCTACGACCACAGTCTGGTACAGAGATTCTACTGCAAGGTTAGTAAGAAGGGAGATGGCACAAGAAGCAAACACAAGAGAGATAGCAGAATTGAGGGCCATAGTGGAACAGCAAGCAGGTCAAATGGCTAGGATAATGACCATGATGGAAACACTAGCACGATAGCCGCCAATTGTCAATCCTCCTCCACCTGTTAGGGAGGATGATTGGTTCGATGATCAAGAAAGAGCTGAGGTGCCGAGTGCAGAAAAGGAAAAGATGGAGAATGAAAAGTCCTAGAGTGAGAAGCTGATGACTGAGAGAGTAGAAAAACTGGAGAGGGTAGTCAGAAAGGCCCAAGGAGTAGACACCTACTTACTGGAACTAGAGGGATTATATAAAGGGGTTAGTGAAGTATTACCTGCAGGATTCAAAATGCATGTGTTTGATAAATTCGATGGGACAGGAAAACCCCGTAGCCATATCAGGATGTGTATAGGGGCTTTTCAGCCAAGCGGCTTGAGTATGACTATGATGGCTGTTCTGTTTCAATAGACATTAACTGGAGCTGCCTTATCTTGGTACCTTACATTGGAGCTTGGTAAGACCAGAGTTTGGGAGGAGGTTGTCAAGTTATTTGTAGCCCAGTACGAGTATAATCAGGATTTAGATGTTACCGTCAGAGATTTAGAGACTACCCGACAGGGAAATAAGGAATCTTTTGCTGAATATCTGAGCCGTTGAAGGGGAAAAGCAGCCAAGATGGTGCAGAGGCCAACCAAGAAGGAACAAATCCGGACGCTAATGAAAAACCTCCAGCCCGTCTATCAAGAGAAGATGAGGTTTCAGTTCATCAACACCTTTGTTGAAGTGTTCGATGTGGGAACTAGGATTGAGGATGCGATACAAGAAGGATTGATTAAAAGAGAAGAGCCGGTGAATAGGTATAGTCGTCCGAATTGTGGGACAAGAGGAGGGCATTTAGGGAGTCATTCAAGTCCTACAGATGTGAATGCACTAAGAAAACAGAGAAGAAGTTTGATACAGTCCGGAGTTACCCGAAGAGAGGAGGAGATAAGCCCTTGAGGAGGTTCTCAGACTTAGGAGTGTCATTTTCCACTGCTCTGGATAGGCTACTAGCAAAGGGACACCTTTACCTATTGGAGTCACGACCGAGACCAAATCCACCACCCCCAAATTTCAAAGCCGATATATACTGCAAATTCCATCAAGAGCAGGGACACTCAACCGATCGATGCTTAAGGTTGAGACATGAAATCTAGGATCTAATAGATAAGAAGGTAATATCTGAACCACCCACCAACCCGCCGAACATCACCAAGAATCCACTTACCAAATCATCATGCGGTACCGCCACCCGGAGTTTACTATTTGGAAAGTGAAGGAAGCTCTTTTGATCCATCAACATTGATCACTAAGTTGGGGTGCTCGAGGAAGTTTTATCAGATACAGGGAGATTCGAACATCTGCACTTTGGACGAACTGACAGATAGAATGTCACGCCCCGGAGTAAGCCAATAATAGGGAAAAATAAAAATTTTCCTTTATGGGTCCGTAGATACGTGACTAGTTTGTTAACCGTCCTGTCCTTCTAACTCCGCACCGTACAATCAAAAGGGAAATGCTAGAGCATAAGCATGATCTAAACTTATCAGAGTATAAATACAGCAGTGGAAATTAAACAAAGGTTACAATAACTTCAATCCTATTACAAGAGGCCATACTAAACAATTTACATAATCTTAAACTTGAGAAACTGTCTATCAGATCTTGGGCAGGGCTTTATTCTCCTTGGCTCCACGGTACTGCATCCTGAACTCTTCTATCTATCTCCAAACATGCAACACTCTGGGCATACGAATGCCCACGGCGTAACATGTCATCAGCCTTGTTCCGAGTAAGTGTCTCAACCGCACAATAATCAGTAAATACAGAACATCTCTCAACTCACGTCATAGTTTAGTACTTTAAGGTATGGTTAATCTCTTATCAAAAGACGCATTCTCACCACGGGCATAGCAGAGGTCTCAACAAAACAGGTAAACAGATAAATATAACATCATAGAATACATTCTCTTTATTATAACCTCATGCGTGCAAATGCATGACCAATGTGACTTACTCCCAACTCTTTTCAAAGACGCTTGTTTTTTAAAACAGATACTTTTCAAAACCATTTTATTTAAAAACCAAAATCTTTCCAAAACCAAATCACTTTGAATCAAACCCTTTTTCTCATCATCATTCACTTTCTCTTTCTCATCCACTTGGCAACACACGGTATGTCAAGGATGATAACATGCTATCACAGCCAATTCATACCCATCCCTTGATAGGCCATCGGACGTCTTCACGGTGCACACTATCTGTAAACAATGAAACTGGTACATGGGACATCTTCAACCATGTGTATACTCTCACCGGTCGTCTACACGCTGAGGAGTATATTAGAGTACTAGCCGGACGTCTTCAACGATACATGGGACGTCTTCCACCACGTATGCACATCACCGGACGTCTTCAACGGCGAGAGGCGCGCTAGAAACCCTAACCGTTCATGTCCACCCGGCTTGTCAGCCGTTGATCCATCGGATCCAGAAATCACATCTCTTTCACATTCACATATCTCATCTCATTCATATTCTCATCAAACACCTCTCTTTTTTAGACAATGCATGCTAACACATGTCATGAAATGCAAGTGAGTCCACTACTGATACCCATATGCAAAACCACTTGCATTCTCTTTATTATTATCATAGCATGCGTTATTTATTCCAGTCAACAACATCGTAAAATGTGCATTTAACAATTAGCAGCAGAAACGTAACATATAGAGCATGGATCACATAACATGGATTTGATACCGATAACCATATAGATAAAACCCTTGACATGCTCACGTATGTAATAGCACTACCATAACATGCTTTGCATAGTCTTACAATCATTGGAAATACACCTGACATCATAAGTCAACATACTACTTATACAAAACCTCATACAGGTAACTTTTAAACATCTTATATTAATCTTATTAGGATTAGAGTGAGGTTAGGAAACTCACCTTTTGTCACCGATCCTTGGAAAGCAGATAAATGTCAAGTTCTACAACAATAAACGGAATAAATGGCAATAATGTATGAGTACCACTATAGGGGCAAAATGGTAAATTTACCAAATGAGGTCATAAACCTCAAGGTAGTGATCTACGTGTTATTCTAAGTCCAACGCCATTGACTAGACTCAAATCGGAGTCCGTCGCATTTTACGAGGTAATATGCAGGGCTTACTACACTAATGCGGGCCCTAAAAGACAGGCTGCATTTTTGACCAAGTCAAAAAGTCACCAAACTTTAAGGGAGTGTTCTAGACATTATTCTAAGACTCTGGGAACTGACCGCGTAATTTTCGGAGTCCTAGATTATTTATTATGAATTATTGAAGATAATATATACCAGAAAATACCCGAAACGGGATTTAAATACATTACTATAATTACACAAAGAAATTAGTACTTAGAAGTATTTTTATTAAATACTAGATATTAAAATACACTATCAGTATTTATCTCATAATTTTCGGAGCTCGTTTGGTATTTTTAATAATTAATATACTCATAAAATAGCTCCTTATTAATTATTAAAAATATTGGACCATAATATTATAGCTTTATAAGTTACATTATGTAATAAAATAGTCCCAGGATCATTACCCTAATTTTTTAGAATTTATAAATACATATAGATATTTATTATCTATTTAAAACTATTTAAAACTGATATTTATTATTTATATTAACCATATAAATAATAAATATATAATATATATAATAGAATAATGATATACAGAATATTTAAAAATAATATTCTATAATATAAAACATTAATGGTATAATTATAAACCATTTATAATTATTAAAACAATTAAAAATATT
Organism: Hydrangea macrophylla; assembly: GCA_033977485.1. Classification (NCBI taxonomy): domain Eukaryota; kingdom Viridiplantae; phylum Streptophyta; class Magnoliopsida; order Cornales; family Hydrangeaceae; genus Hydrangea; species Hydrangea macrophylla. The sequence goes on along the minus strand of CM066998.1, from coordinate 13,890,229 downwards.
TTAAACTAATTAAAACTAATAATAATAATAATAATAATAATAATAATAATAATATTATTCAGACCCGACGGGTCAACCCGAATCAAACCATGGGTAAACGGGTTACCCGTTAACACAAACAAAGAGACCCAACCAAAACTCGCGGGTTTGACCCGAACCCGAACAAACCCGATCCGGCACCTAGTCCACTAACACTCACAAACCAATCCTACTCAATAACCCAAACCCGAACCCGGACTTGACCCAACCACAGACACAAACTAACCCAGCCCGCTAGCCCAAACCCAGACTGAACCCGACCCAAAGCCTAATCCATCTATACTCACAACTAAACGACCCGAATCCTTACCCGAACCTGACCCAAGTCCGGACCCAACTACGGACACAACGTGGCCCGTCCAACTACCCAAACCAAACCCGCAACCCGACCCGTGGCGTCAAAACGACGCCGTTCCAATAAAGGACCCACGGGTTAAATAAACCTAACCCGATTACCCAATTACACACTCAGACCAACCCACCCAAACAAAACCTAACCCGACCCACAACCCGTGTGTTATAACCCGAAACCTCAAACGGGTTTCTTCATCTTCTCCGGCGAGACAGGGCCGCCGGAGAATCGGGGCTCGCCGGAAAACTTTGAGAGCTTGTAACTTGCACGTTTCTTAACGAAAATGCATGATTCCAACGGGAAAAGGACCGTAATCTCATCCTCTATCACATACTCCAAGATGGGAGCTGGGTTCATTCGTTAAGGGTTCGAACTTGACGATTATTCTTTCGGCCAAAAGTGGAATAATCTCATGCATGGCCATTCAAATAAGGTCCATATTGAAAACTGCTACTAGGGGAGTATGAAAGGATCACGAGGGTCACAATGGTGTAGATTTTAGGGGCCTTGGTTGTGATTTGTAAATCAAGCTCAATCTTGAGCTCTAATGGCTGGCCAGAGCATAACCAGAGCTTAGGGCTCTGTTTGGCTAACATGCATGTGATCCTAGTGATGTCTAGATGACATGCAAGGGGTTAGAAATGTAATGTGGGATGTGGGTTACCTCAGGGAGCTTTGGTTCCCTTAAACTCCTCCGATCACCTTCTCTCTCTCCTCTACGCCCCTTCTTTCTTCGTCTTTTTTCTCCCTCTTCTCGTTCTCTGCATGTTTGTGTGTGTATAGAGAAGAAATGGACAGAGAGGGGTGTGTGGTGTTCACAATGTGGGGGTGTGGGGGTGTGCACAAGCCGAGGGTGTAGGGTGGGGTGAGAGGTGTTCTCTCAAGCTCTCCGTCTCTCGATCTCTCTCTCTATACAATCTGCATAGGCAGATTGTGGAGTGTGAGGGTGATAATGAGAGGGTGAGGGGGGTGCATTTATAGATGAAGGAAGTGGAGGAGGGGCATAAGTGTCCAAACACTTGGTGTGTACAAACTATACACATATAAGTGTTTGTGTGTGTCCAAGGGTAGATTGGGGTGAGGTCTACCTAGGGAGGTGGTGTGGGTCCCACATTTTGGGTAATGTGCTAAGAAATGTGTGCTTGTGTCCCAATGTACGTGCTCAATGTGGAAGTGAGACCAGATAAAAGGTATGAATGTACAGGCTAAGTATAAGCTTAAGTTCAAGTTTGTCTAGAGATTCTAATGCGGATAATATAACCGTCAAGGTTACGACTATCTTGTTGGGTTCTAGATTAGGGCATTGTCGTTGTTATTAAAACGTTGACTACAGGTTCTTATAGAGATTCCTAGTTAAGGTCATCCTAATGGGCCTTCTGTGACCGTATTCTGGGGTGACGACACTATTCTAAATTCCTACGTGGAATTTCTGGGGGAAAATTTCTTGGTGCTACATCTCTACCCACCTTATTTGAGGATTTCGTCCTCGAAATCTAGAGTTTTCTAGATCTTAAAATTTACAAAGCCTTATTCCTAAGGTTAGTCGTTCTATACCAACTCAGGCGCTCTTATCAATCTAAATGGTCTATCAGACCATAAGTTGTTGTCAACTGTTCTGGGGTCTGATTTCCTGGAAATACCTCAGCCCTTCCTCACAATTTCTCTTGAATGTCCCCAAACATCTTGTAATATCATTTCCATATAGGATTCAAAGTTCTAGCAGTGGGCATGGTACCTTCACTCTTCCATTTTATTCAGTGCTGAGATTGATTCCCTGATCTGTGTGCTCTCTTTTTGGATCTCTGTAGGGGTGGAGCATTGTGCTGAACCTCTTGTTCGGGACAAACTTTGCGTATGTGACCAGTCTTTCCACAATTGAAACACCATACCTGTTGCCCTGTGAGTTGTTTCGGTGTTGTGCATTCTTTGGAGTGGTGTCCAGGTGTTCCGCAGTTGTAACAGATATCACGTTGCTTTGCGTGTGTCTGAACGACTGTCTTACTAACTTTTCTGTCATTACTTCTCTGTCTCTTGTGATTATTTTGGATGTGTTCAGAGTTTCCTTTTTGCTGGTGGCTCTCTAGTTTCTTGCTGTTCAGGGCTATATTTTCCAGTTGTGTGGCTAATTCGACCATTTCTTCGAATGGTTGGTCAAGGTATACTGCTGCTATCTTTTGAATGTCTGGGTTAAGTCCTTCGTAATATTGCAGTGTCTTATTTTGCTGAGTATCTACCATGTACGGAGCAAATCGTGATAGTCTCTCAAATTTTGCTGTGTATTCTTGTACTATCATGTTGCCTTGAACTAGTTCTATGAATTCCTTTTTCTTCTTGTTTCTTTCCGTCCTTGGGAAATACTTTGCTAGGAATTTCGTTTTGAATGCTTCCCATGTCATTTTCCTTGCAACATCTTTACCCACTGTAGCTTCGACAGATTCCCACCAGTCTGCTGCCGAATACGTCAATTGAAAAACAGCCAAGCGCCTTTTCTCAGTCTCGTTGCATTCGAGGGCTTGAAACATTCGTTCCATATCACGAAGCCATTGCTCAGCTTCCCATGCTTCCGTCATTCCAGTGAAAGTCCCTGGTTTAAGTGCATGAAATCTCTCAAGCAGTTTATCTCCGGTCTGACGAGCATTTCTGTTATTGATGACGCGGTCCAGGTGGTCACTTGCTTGCTCCACACGTCGGACAAGGGCTCCTATCAATCATGTTGGATCCACTGCTTGAGGTATCACATTTGTTGGTCCGTTGGGTGAATTCTGAGTATTCCGTTTCCTCTTAACCATGGTGTACGCTAGTAAGGGTTATACCTACGAGTTGACACCTATTTGGTTAATACCTTATCTTATCTCGTCTGATCATATGACAAGTAACAATATTGAGTCAACAGAGATTTCTAGCATATAACGGTTGTCACAGCTACTACTAGGATCAAGGGAAAGGCATCCATATCCTTGGTCTTTCTAGACTCTAGGTTTAACTGATTGTTCCGAGATCCATCTCATGAAATTCATCAGTGCCTAAACATCTATCAACCAATGGTCAATCCTATATTCTTATTAATAATAAACGTATAAGAGGTAAGATTAGCAATTAATAAGAATTCGTCTCATCCGTACAATTATGTGTTAAGTTAAGTCGCAATAGACTATTACTGGTCAGAAAATAAAAGGTACAGCAGAAGTACGAATGCTAGTTTTACCCATTTGGAATACATCAAAAGAAGTGGGATAAGAACATAAGATGAACTAACTAAGGATCCATCCTTCATCTCTCTCAACATCAGAGTCCGAGTTCACCTCTCCTAAGTCACTGGATGGTGGAAAGTCAATCGGAGGGATACCTATAAATGCATCCCAGGCTGGCTCTAGGGGCCAATCAGGGTCCTCTATCATCTCAGGCTCTGCTAGTGGGTCTTCATCTGGATCATTATCTGAGTCATCATCAGAACCTGCAGGGGTAACAAAGTGTACTATGTCCTCTAGTGGCTCGTCCTGGTCATGGATTGCAAGGTTTCCAAGGGCATAAGGAATCTCCTCCATCTCAGCAGACAGCAAGCATGGTGCTACCACTCTATGATATGCTAACTCTGGAACAGGTCTCTCATGGAAGAAACAACGTGTCCACTTCCTTATACTCTGGCGAACTCTATGCCTGATGGTGTTGTTAACATGACCAAATACTCGAGGGGCAAACTGTCTCTCCAAGGTGACTATGTACTGTCCATCTGTAGCATCGTACTCTATCTGGTGCTCCATGCTAGCCTGCCCAATACAGAAAACTAACTTAGTACTGATGCTAATTAATGAAATATCTTAAAGTTTCATAGTGAAAAGGGGGTACCTTTCTTAATTCTATCTAAACCTTGAGTTACTACCAATTGTTCCAAGTCTGACTCCCTGAACCTACAATAGTTCCTACTTCTGTATTTTATACTTGTGACTTCTATGGCTCAACTCATCATGGGGATTTGTTAGTCATTCTTGTAGACTAAAAGTATACAAGCTTAAAGCAATTTACGAATTACAAGCAAACAGTACATCCACGTGAAAATATATGTCAAGTTAAAGATAATCTCCATAGATAGATTTAAACACAGTGCAACATAGTTACAAAACATTTACATCAGAGAGTGCGTACGCTAAGTAAGTACATAGTAAGGAATAGTGCGAACAACAGATACATGAAAGGCATACACGTTACTACTACTACATGTTACATGCCTGAGTGCAGCTATATACACAAAAGATGGACTATCAGTCCTATTACAAAGTCCTTCAATCATCCAGATCCTCGACCTTTGACTTTCCCTTCTCAGCTATGTCTCTCTTGAGTGGTTTCTCGCCTACATTCTTAGTTGGGTCAACATTGACTGCGAAATCAGCATCCTCCACAGAATTGGTCTCCTTTGCCGAAACTTCTCCGCCATCATCCTCCTCCCTATCAGTCCCCATGACTGGCTCAACAGTCAAGGGTGTATCAGCTATGGACTCCTCTGGTACCGGGGTTGGCATAGCAAGAGATGGTCCTACGGGTCCTGGTGGGAGCGTCAGCTTAACTCGAAAAGTCATGACTCAAAGGGTATAGCTGTCATGAGTCATCATGGCTGCTTCCTGATGAACAAGTCTAAGGGTGTTTTCTCGGTAAGGTGCCTCTCTTTGCAGGATCTCTGGGTCCTCAATTCCCAACACGTGTACGTCATGCCACATATTATCCTCTAAATGTCGTTGGGCACTCTGTCGAATCCTTTGCCGGTACAACACTGGGTCCACAGGCTCTATACGATCTGGGTAAACCCAATGTCCTCCAAACCCGTCTTGGACATAGAAGGGTTCCATGCTAACCAGTCCAATATAAACTATCATAGGGTTAGTATCTTCATAAGTGGGAAAAAGATCTAATGGTTTATAACTTAAAATGTATAGGACAAACGGTAAATGCCAAAACCTAGGCTCTGATACCACTAATCCTGTCACGCCCTGGAGTAAGCCAAAAATAGGGAAAAATAAAAATTTTCCTTTATGGGTCCGTAGACACGTGACTAGTTTGTTAACCGTCCTGTCCTTCTAACTCCGCACCGTGCAGTCAAAAGGGAAATGCTAGAGCATAAGCATGATCTAAACTTATCAGAGTATAAATACAGAAGTGGAAATTAAACAAAGGTTACAATAACTTCAATCCTATTACAAGAGGCCATACTAAACAATTTACATAATCTTAAACTTGAGAAACTGTCTATCATATCTTGGGCAGGGCATTATTCTCCTTGGCTCCACGGTACTACATCCTGAACTCTTCTATCTATCTCCAAACCTGCAACACTCTGGGCATACGAATGCCAAGGGCGTAACATGCCGTCAGCCTTGGAACAAGGCTGAGTGAGAGTCTCAACCACACAATAATCAGTAAATATAGAACATCTCTCAACTCACGTCATAGTTTAGTACTTTAAGGTATGGTTAATCTCTTATCAAAAGACGCATTCTCACCACGGGCATAGCAGAGGTCTCAACAAAACAGGTAAACAGATAAATATAACATCATAGAATACATTCTCCTTATTATAACCTCGTGCGTGCAAATGCATGACCAATGTGACTTACTCCCAACTCTTTTCAAAGACGCTTGTTTTTCAAAACAGATACTTTTCAAAACCATTTTATTTTAAAACCAAAATCTTTCCAAAACCAAATCACTTTGAATCAAACCCTTTTTCTCATCAATTCAATCTCATCATTCACTTTCTCTTTCTCATCCACTTGGCAACACACGATATGTCAAGGATGATAACATGCTATCACAGCCAATTCATACTCATCCCTTGATAGGCCACCGGACGTCTTCACGGTGCACACTATTTGTAAACAATGAAACTGGCACATGGGACGTCTTCAACCATGTGTATACTCTCACCGGTCGTCTACACGGCTGAGGAGTATATTAGAGCACTAGCCGGACGTCTTCAACGATACATGGGACGTCTTCCACCACGTATGCGCATCACCGGACGTCTTCAACGGCGAGAGGCGCGCTAGGAACCCTAACTGTTCATGTCCACCCGACTCGTCAGCCGTTGATCCATCGGATCCAAAAATCACATTTCTTTCACATTCACATATCTCATCTCATTCAGATTCTCATCAAACACCTCTCTTTTTCAAACAATGCATGCTAACACATGTCATGAAATGCAAGTGAGTCCACTACCGATACCCATATGCAAAAACACTTTCTTCTCTTTATTATTATCATAGCATGCGTTATTTATTCCAGTCAACAACATCGTAAAACGTGCAATTAACAACTAGCAGCAGAAACGTAACACATAGAGCATGGATCACATAACATGGATTTGATACCGATAACCATATAGATAAAACCCTTGACATATTCACGTATGCGATAGCACTACCATAACATGCTTTGCATAGTCTTACAATCATTGGAAATACACGTGACATCATACTTCAACATACTACTTATACAAAACCTCATACAGGTAACTTTTAAACATCTTATATTAATCTTATTAGGATTAGAGTGAGGTTAGGAAACTCACCTTGAGTCACCGATCCTTGGAAAGCAGATAAACGTCAAGTTCTACAACAATAAACGGAATAAATAGCAATAATGTATGAGTACCACTATAGGGGCAAAATGGTAAATTTACCAAATGAGGTCATAAACCTCAAGGTAGTGATCTACGTGTTATTCTAAGTCCAACGCCATTGACTAGACTCAAATCAGAGTCCGTTGCGTTTTACGAGGTAATATGCAGGGCTTACTACACTAATACGGGCCCTAAAAGACAGGCTGTATTTTTGACCAAGTCAAAAAGTCACCAAACTTTAAGGGAGTGTTCTAGACATTATTCTAAGACTCTGGGAACTGACCGCGTAATTTTCGGAGTCCTAGATTATTTATTATGAAATATTGAAGATAATATATACCAGAAAATACCCGAAACAAGATTTAAATACATTACTATAATTACACAAAGAAATTAGTGCTTAGAAGTATTTTTATTAAATACTAGATATTAAAATACACTACCAGTATTTATCTCATAATTTTCGGAGCTCGTTTGGTATTTTTAATAATTAATATACTCATAAAATATCTCCTTATTAATTATTAAAAATATTGGACCATAATATTATAGCATTATAACTTACATTATGTAATAAAATAGTCCCAGGGTCATTACCCTAATTTTCTAGAATTTATAAATACATATAGGTATTTATTATCTATTTAAAATATTTAAAACTGATATTTATTATTTATATTAACCATATAAATAATAAATATATAATATATATAATATAATAATGATATATAGAATATTTAAAAATAATATTCTGATACGCCCAAAATTATGGGCAGTTTCCTACTCAAGCTAGAAGACTAATGGAAAGTGCATCTATTTCCTAATCCAATTGGGAAACTCCCACAATTAATGTCAATCAATCCTAATACAATTAGGAAGCTTACTTGATTGGTGTCAATCACACCCTAATAGGATTATATTTCCTTATCCATGTATGAGTAGGTCTCTTGCATCTATAAAAGAGACCACTCACCCCCCATTGAGGGGGCAGCCAATTCTGTAGTCTACACAGCGCCTCTATAATTCACCATTATACGCATACACCCGGCCGATATTACTGATAGTGCCGCCCCTCTTTGTTGGCTCACCAGGCCCGCCGGTGATCTGCTAGTGAACGTGCTCAGACACACCCGTGGACGTAGGTACCTTCATTAACAGGGCCGAACCACATACAAAAAATAGTCTCTCACTCTCTCTCTCTCTCCTTAAATTGCTCTACTTTACTCTTACCAATTTTTGGCATCATCAGCTTGGCGCCGTCTGTGGGAAAGACAATTCTTCTCATCAACAAATTCTTGACTGATCAATATGCCACCAAAGAAGGCTGCGCAACAGTCCGACCGGGATGTTCCTTCGGCCCCGGCGTCGACTGCAGCAGTCCCGACATATGAGCAAATCACCGCAACCCTCACACAACTCTTGGAGGGCCAGCGTCAAATCCAGCAACAGATCGAAGCACTGCTAGCCCAACAAAGCAATCCTCCAGTGGCCGGGAAACGACCCGGGAACATTGCGTACGGTCGAGAACCGATCTTGACCAGACAACGGACCCGAGCCAACCCGTCCCATGTTGAGGATGCCAGAGATATCAACAGTGGGCGTGCTGCCCGAGAGGAAAGGCAAGAGCATATGGCCCGGGAATCAGTCCAGGGTCACTCGGTCAAGAGCCAAGTCGTCCCTAGGCGAACGGTTACCCGGAGTCATAGCCGAGCCCGATCCCAGAGGACAACACCCTGCCATGAAGAAGCCTCTTCCACCAACCCGACCAGCTCCTCAGATACTGGTCGGGAAGGAGTGGAAGCCCGAATCAAGGACTTGAAGAAACAGATCGACGGAGTGGCCAAAAAGCTTGGTCAAAACTGTGTTCCGAATCAAGCCAATACCGAGACAGAGTCACCATTCTCCAGCCAGATCACGAGGTTCTCTATCCCGCGCAAATTCAAGCAGCCTCGGCTAGATTCATACAACGGCTCGGGAAGCCCGATCGACCACGTCCGAACCTATAAGGCTCAGATGGCCCTAGCCACCAACTCCGATGAGCTACACTGCCTAGCCTTCCCCAGCACTTTGAAAGGCCCGGCCATGCAGTGGTTCTACTCCTTGGAGCCCCAATCGGTCTGCAGTTTCAAACAACTCAGCAAGCAGTTCATCAACCAGTTCGCCGGTATGCATGAGCGGCCAAAGCCAGACATGCAACTACTAACAGTCAGACAACGGAATAATAAGTCCCTCAAGGAGTTCACTGACCGGTTCAACCAACAGAAGCTTCAAATCCGCAATTTGAACGAGACAATCACCATCACAGCCTTCTGCTCGGGAGTTCAACACACCAAGTGCGCCGCGTCGTTCCACAGAAACCGACCGGAAACTTTGGTCGAGCTCTCTGAGAGGGTTGGAAAATACATTGACACTGAAGAGTTTCTGAAGACCAAAGACACCGGGCAAGAAAGCAACGAGTTTTCCAGAAATAAGCGGAAGCGAGATCAGCCCGGGAATTCTGACAGTTCCTTCGGCTCACAGCAGACAGGGTCCGGCAGTCCCGACCCGACCTCTAGTTCGCAGCGGTCTGAGCCCGGCAGCCCCGACCCGACCTCCAGTTCGCAGCGGTCTGAGTCTGGCAGCCCCGACCCGATCTCCAGTTCACATCGGTCAGGATCAAGCAGTTACGACTTTGCCTCCAGCACAGAGAAGTCAGAAGCACAACGACCCTGATCCGACCTCCTGTCTCCATCGGTCTAGGAGAGCCCGACTACATTGGTACTTGCTTGATCACCACATGAGGCTCCACCGATTGTCAGAGAACTCATACAAAGACCTCGGACCTAACCCCGAGGCATACAAAGACCTCGGGCCTAACCCCGAGGCATACAAAGACCTCGGGCCTAACCTCGAGGCACGAAGAAGACCTCGAGCTCCGAACTCAGGCACTAAAAAGACCTTGGGCTCCGAACCCAGGCACTAAAGACCTTGGGGTCACGCCCAAGGCACCGACTTCGCTTAGGTCCAACCGACGATGGGGGCAAACCCCCTAGGTGGCCGACGATGGCAAGCTTCAAAAGACCCTGCAACCACCATGTTCCAGGTCGGTTACCTACAGATCATAGCCTCTGTAAGACCCTCGTCTTAGCGAAAGCTTGGGGGGCAAGATGGCGCAGTGAACTAAACAGGTAATCACACCGGGTATTTACAGGCCTCGCGGATAACCAAGTCAAAATCTTGGACAACCCGAGCACCTACAGTACTCAGAGACATTAACTCCACTTAGGTCCAGACCGACGATAGAGGTGACTAAAATCTCTTAGGTTGGCCGACGATAGAGGAGTAAAAGGACCCTAAAGCAACGTGATTTAGGTCGTCTCCACCAACATGGTCAAGCTCTTCTCCCAACAGTCTTGACGAAGGCTGGCCGGGCAGAAGACAACCATCCTGGGGAGTTAACAGTAAAAAGGACCCTAGAGCAATGCGCTTTAGGTCGGCTTGTCCAACATGGTAAAATCCTTCTACCCACAGCCTTGACGAAGGTTTACGGGCAGAAGATAACCATCCTGGGAGCTAACTCAAGCAAAAAAGACTCCGAAGTAGGCCGAGTCTCAACTCTCGGTCACTTCCCGAGCATTCAAAGACTCCGGATTAGGCCGGGTCTCAACTCCCGGTCAGTTCCTGAGCAACTAAAGGTCCCGAGCTAGGCTGGGTCTCACCTCTCAGTCAGTTCCCGAGGACTCATCAGGCTCAAAAGCCCCGAGGCAGCTTCTACAAGCACTCAGACAGTGGCAAGTAACATCAAACTGATTTCCAAACTTGCCCCGATATAGCATCTGACCAATCTTGGAAATGGGGGGCAGCTGATACGCCCAAAATTATGGGCAGTTTCCTACTCAAGCTAGAAGACTAATGGAAAGTGCATCTATTTCCTAATCCAATTGGGAAACTCCCACAATTAATGTCAATCAATCCTAATACAATTAGGAAGCTTACTTGATTGGTGTCAATCACACCCTAATAGGATTATATTTCCTTATCCATGTATGAGTAGGTCTCTTGCATCTATAAAAGAGACCACTCACCCCCCATTGAGGGGGCAGCCAATTCTGTAGTCTACACAGCGCCTCTATAATTCACCATTATACGCATACACCCGGCCGGTATTACTGGTAGTGCCGCCCCTCTTTGTTGGCTCACCAGGCCCGCCGGTGATCTGCTAGTGAACGTGCTCAGACACACCCGTGGACGTAGATACCTTCATTAACAGGGCCGAACCACATACAAAAAATAGTCTCTCACTCTCTCTCTCTCCTTAAATTGCTCTACTTTACTCTTACCAATTTTTGGCATCATCATATTCTATAATATAAAACAATTAAAAATATTTTAAACTAATTAAAACTAATAATAATAATAATAATAATAATAATAATATTCAGACCCGACGGGTCAACCCGAACCGAACCATGGGTAAACGGGTTACCCGTTAACACAAACAAAGAGACCCAACCAAAACTCGCGGGTTTGACCCGAACCCGAACAAACCCGAACCGGCACCTAACCCGCTAACACTCACAAACCAATCCTACCTAATAACCCAAACCCGAACTCGGACTTGACCCAACCACAGACACAAACTAACCCAGCCCGCTAGCCCAAACCCAGACTGAACCCGACCCAAAGCCTAACCCATCTATACTCACAACTAAACCTACCTGCGACCCGAATCCTTACCCGAACCTGACCCAAGTCTGGACCCAACTAGGGACACAACGTGGCCCGCCCAACTACCCAAACCAAACCCGCAACCCGACCCGTGGCGTCAAAACGACGCCGTTCCAATAAAGGACCCACTGATTAAATAAACCCAACCCGATTACCCAATTACACACTCAGACCAACCCACCCATACAAAACCTAACCCGACCCACAACCCGGGTGTTATAACCCGAAACCTCAAACGGGTTTCTTCATCTTCTCCGGTGAGACAGGGCCGCCGGAGAATCGGGGCTCGCCGGAAAACTTTGAGAGCTCGTAACTTGCACGTTTCTTAACGAAAATGAATGATTGCAACGGGAAAAGGACCGTAATCTCATCCTCTATCACATACTCCAAGATGGGAGCTGGGTTCATTCGTTAAGGGTTCGAACTTGACGATTATTCTTTCGGCCGAAAGTGGAATAATCTCATGCATGGCCATTCAAATAAGGTCCATATTGAAAACTGCTACTAGGGGAGTATGAAAGGATCACGAGGGTCACAATGGTGTAGATTTTAGGGGCCTTGGTTGTGATTTGTAAATCAAGCTCAATCTTGAGCTCTAATGGCTGGCCGGAGCATAACCAGAGCTTAGGGCTCTGTTTGGCTAACATGCATGTGATCCTAGTGATGTCTAGATGACATGCAAGGGGTTAGAAATGTAATGTGGGATGTGGGTTACCTCAGGGAGCTTTGGTTCCCTTAAACTCCTCCGATCACCTTCTCTCTCTCCTCTACGCCCCTTCTTTCTTCGTCTTTTTTCTCCCTCTTCTGGTTCTCTGCATGTGTGTATGTGTGTGTATAGAGAAGAAATGGACAGAGAGGGGTGTGTGGTGTTCACAATGTGGGGGTGTGGGGGTGTGCACAAGCCAAGGGTGTAGGGTGGGGTGAGAGGTGTTCTCTCAAGCTCTCCGTCTCTCGATCTATCTTTCTCTATACAATCTGTATAGGCAGATTGTGGAGTGTGAGGGTGATAATGAGAGGGTGAGGGGGTGCATTTATAGATGAAGGAAGTGGAGGAGGGGCATAAGTGTCCAAACACTTGGTGTGTACAAACTATACACATATAAGTGTTTGTGTGTGTCCAAGGGTAGATTGGGGTGAGGTCTACCTAGGGAGGTGGTGTGGGTCCCACATTTTGGGTAATATGCTAAAAAATGTGTGCCTGTGTCCCAATGTACGTGCTCAATGTGGAAGTGAGACCAAATAAAAGGTATGAATGTATGGGCTAAGTATAAGCTTAAGTTCAAGTTTGTCTAGAGATTCTAATGCGGATAATATAACCGTCAAGGTTACGACTATCTTGTTGGGTTCTAGATTAGGGCATTGTCGTTGTCATTAAAACGTTGACTACAGCTTCTTATAGAGATTCCTAGTTAAGGTCATCCTAATGGGCCTTCTGTGACCGTATTCTGGGGTGACGTCACTATTCTAAATTCCTACGTGGAATTTCTGGGGGAAAATTTTTGGGTGCTACATAGAAACAAAGGAAAAGTGATAGAAAAGGCTCCCGCTGTGGATTGGTGGGCACCTGAAGATGACAGCTCTATTTGGTATAAAGGGGATGACAGTCAGGACATCAATAAAGTTAAAGAGGATCTTTGGTATGAAAGTGAAAAAGAAGAAGAAAATTCAGAAGTCACAAAAGCACAAGACGATCTTTGGTTTAAAGAAGAGGTCAGTCATTTAACACAATCAGGAAGGCATTTCAAACCACACGAACTTGAGGAAGATCACTCAGGCCAGGAATTGGATAAGGGAAAAGGGAATCTGAATGAGGAAGAAGAGGAAGATAGGGTCTTGAGACAGATGAAGAAGACACAAGCGAATATCACTATTTGGGGATTGTTAATTGCTTCCAAGCATCATAGACAAGCGGTCCTCGATGCTCTTAATCAATCTGATGTCTCCATCAACATCACCCCAGAAGATCTCGTCGGCATGATCAACAAGAGCTCGACTCTCGCTATCTCCTTTACTAAAGTTGACTTACCTCCTTGAGGACCCGCTCACAACAAGCCGTTGTACATTACCGTCAAGTTCCTAGGAAATTCTTTGCCTTTTGTCTCGTTGACAATGGGTCTGCATTGAATGTATGCCCATTCCGAACAGCCAAAAGGATGGGGCTTGATGAATCTACGTTTATACCATCGGAGCAAAAGGTAAGGGCCTATGACAATACTTAGCGAGTGGTTATGGGGATCATTTTTCTGAATCTCTCTATTGGGACCGGGGAAAAGGAGGTGAAGTTCCAGATTACCGATATTCCTGCATCTTTCAATCTACTTCTGGGAAGGCCATGGCTGGACAGTTTGGGTGCCATCCCATCAACCATCCACAGAAAGTCAAGTACATTTGGAAGGATAAAGTTTGTGATGTTCTAGGGGATAGTTGGATACATGCATCTGGAGCTTCATCTAGTGCCCCAGTTTTGGAAGTACAAATGCAAAAGGAAGAGACAAGCTTGGGTGAGTTCGAATTCATCAATGTGATAGAAGACAGCAAGCCAAAAGAGTTTTTACCGCTTTACTTTGATCAGTATGCAAGTCTGTTGGTAGCCGGAATTATGAGAAAGATGGGATTCTTCCCAGGGATGGGTTTGGGTAAGAAACACCAAGGATTGCCCGAGTTTCCAAACATTATCACACAAACACATACCCGTGGGTTGGGATATTAGCCGACAAGGGAGGAAATGAAGAAAAAGAAGAAATCAGCCGATGGACCAATAGAACCATACTCAAAGACTCTCAATGGATACTTTGTCAAAGAATGAGATGAGTTTCCTTTTTGCGATTTCCCTGAGCCATGGTTAGATAAAGTGGAAAAATGCATGAAGCCGGGATTCGAGATTTTCTTTGCACATGACTTCTCTGACTATAAGGACCCTTACCTGCAAGTACCTACAAAATCCACCACTATTCAGGATTGGGTGTACACTTTGGATGGCTTGGCAATGAAAGACCTGCTAGAAGAAGAACACAGAGGGATCAGAAAGGGTAGTACTGGGGAAAGTGTGAATAAAGATGGGCAAAACAGAGGTGAAGAAGGGAGCAAGGAATAGGCAGAAAGGGAGAAATCAGAACTTGGAAAAGAACCAGAGGAAGAAGAAATGAGGGAAATTACTCAGACAGGGGACCTGGAAGAATGCTTCATCACTGATCTTGGAGGAGAAAGGAAGAAGGAATGGGTTTTTGAGTCTAGTGATAGGTATCCCCCTCACCCAGAGTCTGTACTGGCCCAAATGAGGAGTCTTTCAATTTCTCTGTCTGTTGTAATTGCTCCCAAGAAACTTAATGAGAATATGACTAATTCTGCTTACTCGACTGTGCATAATAATTATGACACATGTGATGAATGTAGTGAAATACCAAATGAATTGCAAAAATTAATTGAAAAGGAAAATGAATCTACATGTAAAATCATTGAAGGTACTTTAACGATTAATTTGGGAAATGAAGATAATCCACAAAATGTTTCTACTGGCTCCATACTTAGTAATGAGAAAAGCAAAGAGTTAATCAATTTATTAAATGAATTCAAGGATGTCTTTGCATGGTCTTATGATGATATGCCAGGGATCGATCTAGAAATAGTCCAACATCATATTCCCCTCTTCCCAGACTCAAAACCCGTAAAACAAAAATTGAGGCGAATAAGGCCTGAATGGGCGCTAAAAGTGAAAGAGGAAGTTGAAAAGCAGTTAGGAGCTAGATTCTTGATTGTCACCGAGTATCCAGAATGGGTCGCCAATATTGTACCAGTCCCAAAAAAAGATGGGCCCGTTAGGGTTTGTGTGGATTTTCGAGATTTGAATAAAGCAAGTCCCAAGGATGATTTCCCTTTACCCTACATTGATGTGTTAGTAGACAATACGGCAGGGCATGAACTCTTATCTTTCATGGATGGATTCTCAGGGTACAACTAGATATTAATGGCACCTAAGGATAGGGAAAAAAAACTACCTTTATCACACCCTGGGGGACTTTTTGTTATAGAGTTATGTCATTTGGGCTTAAGAACGCGGGGGCAACTTATCAAAGAGCCGCCACCACCCTGCTACATGACATAATCCATAAAGAAGTAGAGGTGTACGTGGATGACATGATAGTGAAGTCCAAAGAGAGGGAAGGGCACTTAAAGGCTTTAATGAAATTCCTTGAGAGGTTAAGAAAATTTAGAATGAGATTAAACCCACAGAAATGTACTTTTGGGGTTACCACAGGAAAATTTATTGGGGTTTCTAATTACACAGAGGGGGATTGAGGTAGATCCGACCAAAATTCAAGCCATAACCGAAATGCTGTCACCCCAAAATGAGAAGGAGTTGAGGGGATTCTTAGGAAGAATTCAGTTTATCAGCCGCTTCACATCCAAACTCACCATGACCTGTGACCAGATATTCAAGTTGTTAAGGAAAGGGGAAAAGTTTGAATGGGATGACCATTGCTAGAAAGCCTTCGAAAAGATCAAAACTTACCTTCAAAACCCACCTGTCCTATCACCTTTCAAGCCTGGGAAGCCTTTATTGCTATATCTATCTGTTACCTAGAATTACATGGGGTACATGTTGGCCCAAGAAGAGGAAGAGGGGCATGTAGATAAAGCAATATATTACCTAAGTAAGAGAATGACCGGGTATGAGTTGAACTATTCGCCGTTAGAGAAAGCATGTTGGGCTTTGGTGTGGTGTACGCATCGCCTTGGGCATTACATGTTAAGCTTCCCTGTCACCCTTATATCCTGAATGGACCCACTCAAATACCTCTTTGAAAAACCTACCTTAACCAGTAGGATCTCATGCTGGACCATAATGCTGGCCGAATTTGATATTAGATATGTCACTTCTAAATCTGTCAAAGGGAGAGCCGTCGCCGAATACTTTTGCTGACCTTGCCATAGAATTCGAAGAAAGAGGAGAATTTATGTTTCCTGATGAAGGGGTGATGAAAGTAGAGGATGACCAGTGGAGAATGTATTTTGATGGAGCAGCTAATCAGGTAGGATACGGAGTTGGAATCATCCTCATATTACCTAAAGGGGCCCCTACCTCATTGGCCGTTAAACTTAAGTATAACTCAACCAACAACACGGCAGAATACGAAGCATGCATAATTGGGATGGAAGCAGCCTTGGCCTTAAAATTTGATAAGATTGATGTTTTTGGGGACTCGAATCTAATAATATCACAAGTGAGGGGTAATTGGAGAATAAAGCATGAGAAATTGAGACCTTACCATAGATATCTGGAGAGCCTAAAAGTGCAGTTTAGAAAAATCTCATTCTATTACCTTCCTCGTGAGGAAAACCAACTAGCTGATTCTTTAGCAACTTTGGCCTCGATGATCCCAATCCCTATAGGAGTTAACATGATTCCCCTATCCATAGAAGAGAGAACCCGGCCCTCATTCGAGACAATCGCAACCATTGAAGGAAGAGAAAAGACAGAAGTACCGTGGTATACAGATGTTTGGAGTTTCATTGAGAAAGAAAAGTACCCTGAAGGGGCGTCAGAAAAAGATAAGAAGACGATCCGGAAGTTTTGCAGCTCAGTTTGTGATTTATGCGGGAAAGTTATGGAAAAAGTCCTATACCGGTTATAACCTAGAATGTCTATATGGAAGGGAAGGGAGAGAAATGATGAAAGAAATACATGAAGGAGTCTGCGGGCCCCACATAAATGGACACATGTTGGCCAAAAGATAATTCGATAGGGATAGTACTGGACAACTCTGGATAAGGATTGTTTTGAGTATGTTAGGAAATGCCATAAATGTCAGATCCATGCAAATCTTATGCATACCCCACCTTCCCAACTTTACAACATGACCACCCCCTGGCCGTTCTCTGTGTGGGGTATTGACATCATCGGAGAAGTAGTCCTGAAAGCTTCGAATGGACACCGATACATAATTGCGGCAATAGATTATTTCACCAAATGGGTGGAGGCGGCATCATATATAACTCTGAAAGCCAAGGATGTGGCAAATTTTATCAAGAAGAACATAATCTGCAGATACAGGGTGCCAAATGAGCTTATTTATTACCATGGGAGCCACTTTCAGGGAGAAGTTATCCCACTCTTAGAGAAGTATAGGATTACCCACCACTAATCCTCACCATACAGATTCCAGACGAATGGAGCAATAGAAGCCGCAAACAAGAATGTAAAGGCGATCCTGGGGAAGAAGATAGATACATATAGGGATTGGCATGAGAAGTTACCGTTTGCTTTATGGGGATACCAAACTTCCGTAAGAACTTCAACAGGGGCTACGCCGTATTCATTAGTCTATGGGATGGAAGTTGTTCTACCAGTTGAGGTCGAAATACCATCTTTAAGAGTTTTGGAAGAGTGCGTGGTAACTGAACTTGAGTGGCTGCAGGGGAGATATGAGGAATTGATGTTAATAGATGAGAAGAGATTGGCTGCTATAAATCACACTCGGGGATATCAGAAAAAGATAGCTCGTGCTTTCGACAAAAAGGTTCTCCCAAGGAAGCTTGTTGAGGGTGGCCTGCTCCTCAAAGAACTTAAAGCGCTCGTTTATGACCCCCAAGGAAAATTCAAACCCAACTAGGTCGGACCATATATCATTAAAACACTCCTCTTCGGAGGAGCTACCTATCTCATGGACCTAGACAGAGTTGAGTTTAAACAAACAGTCAACCTCGATCGCCTCAAGAAATATTTTGCTTAAGACCTTGTCCTTTCAAAACCTCCAGAGTTGATGAACTACGCTTGACCTGATTCCGGCTAGGGGATACATAGGCAACCTGCTCGGTTCGGTCACATAAATAAACTTGCCCAAAAGGCACTTCCCTTCTGACCTTAGCTAAACTACTATGGACCTGATACCCGCTCGGGGATAAGTAGGCACATTTGCAAGGCACTCAGTCCAAATAAAACCCAACTCTTGATGTAACCCAATATCCTGAGTTTTCCTATGCCAAACTAGGGGCAAACTTGTGTTTCTCCAGAACTAGAATCAAAGCCCCTATACTAGGGGCAAACTTTGTTTGCTAAACCAAAGAACCCAAAAAATACCTTAACCCGTTTCTGGATCTACTGGCTGTCAAAATAGGTACTGTATGGAAGTAAATGAGGATTCATAGTATAGAATGATTAAAACTCTAAAGCAAAACTCAAAGCAAAGTAATAAGAGCTAAGAGAGACATTAAAAGGAAAATTTTCATAATCTAAAAAGATGGGAGAAGTGCAAACTATGATTTGACATGATTAGAATATTTTCCTGATACAAAGAAAAGTCTTTATGAAAATTGAAATACATCACAAAAGCGCAGTAAGAGTCAAGCAGGATTTGTCAGAAGTTTTAAGAATCTTGTTTTTCCCTTTTTGTTTGTCTAGAAGCTATTTCCCGACCAAAGTCTGAATCTCAAGAAGGTACTCGGCAGCGGGAACAACTGAAGAAGGGACCCTCCAGAAAGGAGCCGAAACTCTATCATACCATGCCTCGGCAAATAATCTCATGGTAGAAGGGCGTAGGGCGCAGCTCCTCGAAAAATCAACCGTAATAGTGTTCGGGACATCCTGAAGCAATCCAAATTGGCAGACCACTCGTCCGAGGATGTAAAAAGTGGTGGCATGCAGACCAGGTAACCAAACCCCCGGGCGTCCGGGAAGCCGCACAGTGACAGAGCAGTAAGTCCATTGAGGGCACACCTAGCAAATGTCCCCACGATATAGGTTCTGAAGCCAAGTAAGCTAGCCGTCAATCGTGCAATAGAGGAAATGAACATCTAGGCGATCATAGGGAAGCAGTCTTCTAGCAGGAGGGTGAGCAAAGAGGCCTAAATGCTCGAGAAGCCAGATCTGCAAAACATGATGTGAACCTGAAAGCAACATCGATCCGGCGCTTTGTGCAAGATCCAAATCCAGTAAGGTTTCTCCTAGAACAAGCATGATAGCACTCCGCATCTCTCAAAGACTACAAACAATAGGGATAAGGATGTCGGAGGAAGGCTGGAATAGGAAATGGGAGAGCATAGCCAAAGAAAGGGCACTGTAGACACCCTATTTTGTCGGCTAACAGATTTAGGAGGCCACAAGCATATCAAACCTCGATGATTAGAAAGATCGGATTTTCAAAGATTGCCTCTAACTCTCAAGAAGTCAAAGAATTTGCAAAAATGACCAAAATGCTGATAAAAAGCCCAAAACTCTCCAGATTGGCCCAGAATATCAAAAATCATTCGATGTTGTTCAAAACAAAACAAAACAAAAAAGGTATTTTAAAAGATGAATATTTGAAATCGTAAGCTCCCAGAGACCCCCGGAAGTTCCCAGAAAGTCTCTGTTGACCGGTTTGACCAAAGTTTGACAAAGTTTGACCAAGTTTGACCAAGGTTTGAGTAAACATTCTACCCCTGTTGTCACAGCAGCTAGGTTGACTTTCAACTTGTTTTACAGAAAACGTTTCCAAAAGGAGTGGTCCCTACTCATTTTTCCCTTGAACTTCAGTGTCTTAGGGAACTTTCTGTACAATATGGGCCTCTAGATATTTTATTTTTCATTTTCTAAGATTTTCTAACATTTTAGTCGACAGTATGGACTCTGTTTCTGAATAACCTCTATTCTTTATATGATTTCTCTCAATCTGTGATAGTTATTAAAGATTGGCTTTTTGGGTTGTGTTTTAGACACAATAAGGAAGATTTCCATAAAAAATCATGCATTGAAAACATTCCTAACCCCTCTTTTCAATTTCTAAAAGATCATGTTACTGTTCTGTCCACTATTCATAGTAAACACACTGTTACTTCCATCCTATGATTTGGTGCTTACATGCACTCCAAATTAGCTCATGTCTTAGGAAGTAGGTCATACTACATTTGTACATATCCTATGATGATTTCCTTCATTCATTCATACACATTCTAGACTTCTAATTCATTCTAGGAATCCATGAACACAAAATACACTACAACCTTTGCACATTCTAGGATCATACATTGCATTCATGCAAGATTTGGGGCTTTTGTGACTCCTAATCTAAGAAGATTGTAAGGAATAAATTTGATCACACATCCATGCTTCCCCCTCGATCTAATCTTCCTTTCTTATCTGTCCCGGGGATTGAGAGGTCTTCTTTTCTCAAAGGTTAACATGCATCATTCTAGTTTGCTAAGCATATTTTTATTTATTTGATTACTTGTTTCAAGAACAATTCATGTCCCCTCTAGATTAGGGAAACTTAATTATTTGATATTTGATTAGACGCTTTTTCTTAGGTTTGTTCGTGTGATCTTTAACTTTGCATTGTGTGATACTTGGCTTAGATCTTATGAATGATATTTTATCTTTAGATCTTCGATTTCGAGTTTCTTATGTGATGTAATATACCTATCATAAATATTAACTGTTGAACCAAACATAGTAAAAGATGATTATTTGGATTCTAATTGAGGGTCGTCGAAAAACGGGGCGAGTTGAGGGTGTTTTAGTCGCGACAAAGGCTCTTTCCTCTCTCGTACCAAAACCCCGAGCCAAGTTCTTTGGCTATGAAAGGCCGGTGCCCTTTATCCATCTGGGTGAGTCAAATTAGGTTTCTT
Source organism: Hydrangea macrophylla (assembly GCA_033977485.1). Taxonomy (NCBI): domain Eukaryota; kingdom Viridiplantae; phylum Streptophyta; class Magnoliopsida; order Cornales; family Hydrangeaceae; genus Hydrangea; species Hydrangea macrophylla. The sequence continues at coordinate 13,868,915 of CM066998.1, read as the reverse complement.
GGTTCCTTAAAGACCAAGTGGCGACTCTGTATCTGTTTTCATAAACCAATTTCAAAACAAAAAAAGAAGTGAAATTCCGTGTGTCCACAATATGGCGACTCTGCTGGGGATATTTATTTTTAAAACAAAATAATACAGAGGTTTGACTCATAAGAAGCATCCTTAAAATCATCTTTTTACTGTGTCTGGTTTACCGCATTACACTCTTGCATTTCCCCCCCTCCGACTGTGTCTGAAATGCGGTGCTGACATTGTTCAATTCTTGCTGTGCCATGGCATAAGTCACCGTTGATACTGTACCTGCCAAGGTATATCAAAAAGAGTAAAAAACTTTCGTACTGTCTCTCTGACGGTATATTGGAACTCTCGTCAACAGACCCTCTCTGACTAAACCCACCCTTTGCATATAGATTCCTGTAGAACCTTTTATAGGACTGTTCATTTATCTTTTCAGATAGGACAATGTGATATAACTATTATATGCCCTGACGGGATTACCTGTGCAGTGTAGATGCTTATGTGGCATGAGGCAAAACCTCTTTCTTATGATTCCCAAGGCAATCACTCACATGTGATCATATTGAGTTGATCTGCCTAAGCACCATGACAAGGATGTCTGCTCCATGCTCACAAAGATATACACCGTAAACCTTGTTTGTCGGTCCTAAGACATAGGAGTATGAAAACCTGCTAGATAGTATGATCACCATCGTCACATGCTCCTGTCATATACACCTGTTCTCCTAGAAACTCTGCCCAACTCATCCGGATATCCCATTTTCTCTCAGAAACTTTGTCTAAATTTCCCAGAAATTTCCAAATATACCAGTTTCTCCCAAAAACTCCGCTTAGATTTTCCAAAAATTCCCAAAACACTCAAAAATTCCCAGGTATCCCAGTTTTTCTCAGAAACTTTGTCTAAATTTCCCAGAAATTCCCAAATATACCAGTTTCTCCCAGAAACTCCGCTTAGATTTCCCAAAAATTCCCAAAACACTCAGAAATTCCCAGGTATACCAATTTTTCCTAGAAACTCTATCCAGATATCCCAGATATAACCGCATTAACTAGTTTCTCCCAGAAACTCTGTCCAGATATCCCAGATTTGCTAGTTTCTTTCAGAAACTCTGTCCAAACCAACCAGAAATGTCCAGATATGCTAGTTTCTCTCAGAAACTCTGTCCAAATCAACCAGAAATGCCCAGTCTCTCCTAGAAGCCTTCATAAAACCTTAAAAACCCCTGTTATCCCTTGGTGATCATACTGGAAAGTAAGGTTGGCACACTCTATATGGTTAGGACCTTATTTGCTTAACTGCTATTTGCTAGAAATAGGAGCATCATATAGATTACGGCTTACATCCGCATGCTTGTCTCATTTGCATACACCATTCCTATCGGTCTGCACATACTATTTCAGTCTGGCTGTACACAAGTCAGTCCACGTCTGTTAACATCACTATAGTTGTCATCTCAATCATCACTGTTAAAAGTCTGACACAGTCTTTTCATGCCTATATGTCAGTATAAGTTTTGAGCCCCCAGGATCTGCATTTGTGAGTTAGAGGATTAGGGAGTCACCTTATAAGAATCACTCAGCCGAAAGTTAGCTTTATGGATCCAGAAGGTTTGGAAGCAAGAATGATAGAAATGATCAACCAACAGTCTGACCGGTTGGCCAAAGTTTTAGCCTTTATAAAAGAACTGAAACAGCAACAACCACAATACCCACCTGGGTTCCTACCGCCACTGGGGTTTATACCACCACCACCGCCTGGGTTTGCACCACCTCCCGAGAATAATGTAGATGATGATTGGTTCAATGGGACCCCACCACCTGCACTTAATAAGAAAATTCAAGAAAAACTAGATAATGTCGACAAGCTTGAAAACATACTGAGAAAGAGTAAGGGGGTCGACGATTACATGTTAGATCTAGAAGGATTGTTTGAGCCCAACAAATTAAAGCTACCTGAGAACTTCAAGATGCTTGCAATTGATCGTTTTGATGGAACTGGGAGTCTGAAGAGCCACATAAAGTTCTGCATGAGTGTTTTCCAATCAATAGGTTGCACCCATAAGCACATTGCAATGTTGTTCCCTCAAACCCTCGCCAAGGCTACTCTATCCTGCTTTCTGACCTTGGAGATTTCTAGGACGCGAACTTGGGAAGATATAGTCCAGGTCTTCGTTGATCATTACTCCTACAACCAAGAGCTTGATGTCACCATCCGGGATCTAGAGACTACCCGGCAGAACTTCAATGAGTTCTTCGCTGCATTCTTGAGCAGATAGAGGAACAAAGTGGCCCAAACGACCCACCGACCAGTTAAAAAGGAACAAGTCCGGATGTTGATCAAGAATCTACAGCCGTTGTACCATGAGAAACTATTCTACCAGTCCATCTCAACATTTGAGAACTTTTTTAGATTGGGATTAGAATTGAGGATGCAATCAGGGAAGGGAAAATCAAGAATGAAGAATCACAAAGCCAGTCCAAGAGGCCCGACTACTCCAGAAACCCTTTGGATGTCAACGCCCTTAGTAACCAACCCATGGCCTATTCTCCCCAACCATACCAGGTCACAAACCAAACCAGCTCGCCTAGCCGCCCTACCAAAATAGGGTACCCCGTGAATTTTCCAAGCTAGATATCTCCCCATCCGTAGCCTTAGGTCGCCTGCAAAAAAAGGGACACCTCAACTCCTTCAACCTTGTGCCGATCCCCCACCACCTAACTGTGACCTGTCCAAACGATGTGCCTACTACCAAGGCCCATGCCATGACACCGACTGGTGCATACGTCTCCGCCATGATATCTAAGACCTCATTGATCGAGGAATCATCGAGCCACCACCCATTCAACCCCATGTCACCTAAGCCCATGGCCTATCCTTTCAAATAATCCCTTTCATTGACACCCATGAATGTTGAATCCATGTAGTGGAGCGATAGTGTTTGGAACTTTTGCTAAAAAAACAATAATAATTAATGGGTCACAAAGACACTCCATTTGGGACCAAGTCGAGTCTGTTTTTTATTTTGAGTCTATTTCAAGTTTGATCTTGTCGTCGAGTCTGTCTGTCATCGAGTTGTTGTGAGTCTGTATCGAGTAATGTAATCATTCTCTTGTGATGGAATAAAGTCTCATTTTGGCTAATCTGATGTGTATAATCATAAGTGCATGAATCACTGAATTGAAGATGTCACTTTTCAAATTACCATGGATATTACTCTGCTAATAAATTTTTGCATCAAACAGAAAAAAAAAATAAAAAAAAAAGAATCCCAAAAAGGCCAAAGTCAATTTCGCGCTGACCCCAAAGAAGAGCTGAGAATTGAATTGTTTTACTTTAAGAATTTAAAAATGCTTTTGCTCAAATCTCGAAAAGACATACTTGAGACTGATTTGGGGCTTGCCCAACACCCCTTCCACCATTTCTACCATTTCAAAGCCTTGGGCCCAACCCAATTGATAGCCATGCGAACCTGTGCGGACTTGGTCCTTAATGGTAGCCAAACATTTCAGTGAGTTTCATCTCCACTTTCAAAAAAATAAAATAGAAGGAAAAAAAAAGAGAGAGAAAAGCTCGCTAGGTTGAAAACCCGAAAGGGCACCTAGGCAAAAGTTAGAGCTAAAAGGTATTGATTTACAAGATCTGACCCTAGCTAGCCAAAATGATTTTACAAATGAGAGAATTGTATGATTCAAGGTACATCATAAAAATATGCCTAGATCAAATTTCAAAGGCTCGGAACGACCACACATAAATCCCGAGAGCTGATGTGCACATTCTGGAATTTTGAGATTATAATCGGAAGATCTCACATCAATCAACTATGTGAAAAATGAAATTGACTGGCTAGGTGAAAGTGAAAAGGATCAATCCTCAAAACAAAAGAAAAAGAAAAAGAAAAATAAAAAGAAAAGAAAAGAAAAGAAAAGAAAGGGAGATGGAAACTGAATCCTCCTCTTCAAGGCTACCATAAGTAACCCAAGTTTAAACTTCTTTGACGATTGGTTTGAAAAACTCTCATACCTCAAACCCCTTATTTCAAACCTTGCCTTGAACTACGCTCGACCTGATTCCCACTCGGGGATACGTAGGCAACCGCATTGGTTCGGTCGATACCATCATGATGAAACCAATTTCCTTCAAGCCTTGCCTTGAACTACGCTCGACCTGATTCCCTCTTGGGGATACGTAGGCAACTGCATCGATTCGGTTGACACCATCAATATTAACCCCTCTTCTTTCAAGGTCCTGGCCTAAACTACGCTAGACCTGATCCCCGCTCGGGGGTACGTAGGCAGACTTTCAAAAAGAAAAGAAGGATGGCTTGCTAGGTCAAAATCCGAAAGGACGCCTAAGCAAAAATTAGAGCTAAATCCAAGGTGAGCAATAACAAAAGAGAGAAAAGTGCTCGCTAGGTCACCTCACTAGTGTCTAGGAAAAAGTTATGAGCATCTGAGAGATTAAAGTCACGGTCTTTGCCTCAAGCCAGAAAATATCTCCCACACTAGGGGCAAACTTCGGCTACCCGCCTCATTTGCCTGAATTTTACTATCTACCCTTCGTACAAGGGGCAAACTTCGGTCACCGACCTCGTTTTGCCCAAAACCTCCAATATACCATCGTCCAAACTAGGGGCAAACGTCGGTCACCTAACTCATTTTCCTATGAATTCTACTTCCTACACCTCAAACTAGGGGCAAACTCCGTTTGCCTAACATGATCCCTTCACACAAAGGGCGATTTTTCAAGTCACCTAATTGTTTTTTAAATTTTTTTGAAATGGAGCATCTTTTATTCTAAAAGCTTAGGCACTAATTCAAAGCACTTCCTAGGAGAATTAGAGAATTGATTAGATCAATAGGGAAGAATTTTCAAAAACCAGATTTATCAGCAAAGTGCTGTCATATTAAGATCAGGAGTGAACATAAAGGATGAGCGGTACATCATTCATGATGAAGGCACATTGGATCATGGCAATTTGAGAATTTCATGTCCAAGTCAATCCTTCTTTGTTTGAGTCAGTAGTAATCTGATCAAAAGTGTGTCAGAGATCGAGGTTTCATATAAACTAACCCAACTTTCCTTGTCGTTCCTGTTAAGTCCATTTGTCCTAATGGTCTCAAATGTGTAGGTTAAAGGTGATTTCCAATTATAAAAAAAAACTTTGGATACAAGCAGAAGTACAAAACATTATTACTACACCAGTTAAGGTCGCAACATGAGAAGTGTCCCAGGTACGAGTGGCATAAACTCGTAAGTGGTTGCAAACTACAAACCCATTGTTGTTTCTCGAGGCAGCTGATCAGAGGGAATATCCCCAACACCTATTGCTGATCCAATCAGAGTCTAGATATGTTGATGAGGTGTGTCGATGAGATGTGTTGTTGAGGTGTTTTAGGGCCTAAAGTCCAGATATCTTGATGAGGAGTGTTGATAAGATGTGTTTTGGGGCTCAGAGTCCAGATGTTTTGATAAGATGTGTTGTTGAGGTGTTTTAGCACTCAGGGTCCAGGTTTGCTGATGAGATATTTTTGTGAGGATGTTTTAGAACCCAGAGATTAGAGGAGCATCGAGGAACATCAAGAGAATTGATAAGCATTGTTGGAGCATCGAGGAACATCAAAAGAGTTGAGAAGCATGGTTGGAGTATCGAGGAACATCAGAAGAGTTGAGAAGCATTGTTGGAGCATCAAGGAGCATCATAATAGTTGAGAAGTATCGTTGAAGAGTTGAGGAACCTCAGATGTGTTGAGGAACATCAGATGTGTTGAGTAGCATCAGATTTATTGAAAAGTCGAGGAGCATCGTTGATGATTTGAGGAGCATCGTTAAGATTTGAAGAACACTGTTGAGAATCAAGAAGCATTGAGAATCACCGTCAAAGAATTGAGGAACAACATAAGCACCGTTGAGAATTGAGGATCATGATTGAAATTTGAGAAGCACTTGTAACAACCCTAAAATTTTTAAGTGTGTAAATAATTATTTTAATAATTATTTTTAGTTAGCAATATTATATGAGTGTGCATATGTAAGACATGTGTTTGAAAAATTTAAGTGTTTGGTGGACATATCAATTAAATTATGAGTGAGCGCATTTAGTTTGGGAGTTATATTTTATTAATTTATATTTGTTAAAAAAAAAGTGAAGGGTTGATATGTATTTTTGTTATATAGTGTTTACAGGCCCGCGAATGTGTTAAATAATGTAATTAACATTAAAACTTAGTACCGGGGTGTAATGACCCAGAAAATTAGAATCAAATTTTCATTAGAAAAATACCTGTTTTGAAATTTTGCGCAGTATAATTTTTATCCGTGTGTGTGATTAAGCTTGTGAGCTCAACACACACAAGAATTTCACTGTAGAACTTGGGCCCAAAGAAATTGTTTTGTGCACAGTGTGTGTAGTGTGTGTAGGAGTGTGTAGTGTGTGTTTGTGTGGGGGCTTAAGCTTGAAGCCTCTTGGAGGCCAAGCAAACACATCTATATATACACTACATTATCTCATTGTCTCACAACTCTCTCATGTGCCTCTCTATACTCTCTGTCTCTCAACAGCCCTCTCTCTCGGCCACACACACACACACAAATTATTACACACACACACATCTAGTATTCTATATACATACACTTATGATTACTCAATTACACAGAGACATATAGTTTTCAAGGAGCTTTAATTCAAACTTTGGACTTGGAATTTGGGTAAGCTTTTATGTTTTGATTTCAGTTTATATACTGTTAGTGTAGATAGATATATGTATATAGATTTCATATATATATATATAGTGAGAGAAATTAGTAATCTTAATCCAAAAGACTGGATTGTCAATTGGTTTCTCTGTCTCTCTCTATAATTGAATTGGGTAAGATTTCACAATCAATTTTTAAGTTTCAATTTCAGTTTATATAAACTGTTGATATAGATATTGATATATATATATGTAATTTCGTATATATGGTTAAGGGTCTGAAAATAGCGAACAGAAAAACAGTCACAGAAATGTGATTTCTTTATATCAATTGAAAGGTCTCGATCCCACGAGGCTCCATTTCGAATTTTAGAAGCTAATTCGCAACGGTTGCGACGAACGAGCAAATTAAAGTTGTCGCCTTTCGGATTTTTGATAAAATCAAGAGCTGTGTTTTGATTCTTGAAAAATTGATTTAGTATTTGAAATCTATGCGGAAAAAGGAAGAGATTCATATGTTGAAAGTCCTGTTTTGGTTACGTTTTGAAAATGGGTAAAAACCAGTCTCTGATTTCAAAACAGGGGAAGAAAAGAGGAAGAAGACGACACTGTGACATCTCGCGCGCGCGACCTGCGCGAGCGAGAGGTCGCGCGAGCGGCCCGCGCGCGTGACCAAGCTATTTTCTGAAAACTGTTTTAAAATGAACCAGTGGCCTTACTGAGCAAAACTCGCCCGAGCGACCCGCGCAAGCGAGGCCTCGCGCGAGCGGTCCGCGCGAGCGAGGTCCCGCGCGAGCGGCCCGCGCGCGCGACCTCAGGCAGTTTGATGAAATCTTCTGTTTTGTTGTACTTGAGTCTGTTATGAGCTAAGGGGCCTTGTACCCTACACTTTAAGAGTTGTACTTTACTGTAATAGTAGTTGTACTTGTGCTTAGAGGTGTTGTACCTCACTGATATACGTGCATTATTGTATATCGAGATTTGTAACAGATTGAGCAGTTCCGATTTCTATTCTGATTAATTATTCAGGCTATCCTCGGTGAACGGTAGTTCCATATAACCCTCAATAAAGTTGTATAACATGTTTAATAGTGTACTTACATGTTTACTCGATCTGTGATGCTTTAAGTGTTTACTTGAGCTGCTATGCCTTAAGTGGTTACTTGAGTTGCTATGTGTCTACCTGAGTGATTTCAGCATGTCTATTGTGTTGCTTTAAATTAAAATCATGGATTGATAATCTGCCTTATGAAATATTGAATATGTCTGGATGCTTAGAGCTCGCATATGTCATAACATTTCATAAGCATGCATGATCACGAAAATCATGAAAATGATTTTGGGATGAAAGACCTTAAAGGCTTTTGATTTTGAAAAAGGAAGATCATAGAGACTTCCAGGTTTTGAAAAGGGAAGACCTTAGAGGCTTCCATGCATAAAACCCTCTAGGAGGGATTTTGTTTTGAAAAGATAGAAATCCCGGATTTGTGGGTAGGCGTGTGAGATGGGTACCACTAGGAACTCGAATTGCGGGATGTGCTGCAAGAAACCCCCGTAACGGTAAAGGCTAGGCCTCCGTGTAATTCGTAAGGCCCAAAGTCCCGCACGTTTGAGGCTAGGCCTACGTGGATGGGAAGCCCATGGTCCGGGTAATAATATTGACGATTGAGGGTGAGTGTTTGAAAATGCACGAAAAGTGATTTTCATACATGACATTGGCATTCATTGCACTCACGCATGTTATATAACAGATGTTATTGTGCGGTTATATGACTATACGAGCCTTTTTGGCTTATGGACTATCAAACCTTTCCTTTTCAGGTGATATAGATAAGGGTAAGGCTCCCGAGATTTGATGAACTTCCGCTTTGTTTGAAGGTCTAGTTTATGGGATTTTAATTTAATGATGGTTCAAAGAGCATGTTATGATTTAATTGGACAAGTGTTAGTCCACCCGCTTTTAAATAGCATGATAGTTTAACTCTGATTTTTTCGTTGCTTATCTTGAAAATGATTTGTTTCAAGAAGGGATAGTTTTCAAATGAAAACCAGATTTCTGTTTTACGAATGCTTTCCAAATCGGAGTAGAGTTTACTCGTGAAGATCCCGTTTAGGGAAGAAATTGTGAGATCATGATACTTTGTATTAATAAAATCCTTGGATTTTTATTTTAAGATTTTATGCAGTTTAAGAAAAAGACAGTAAGTCATTGTATTACTTTTTGATATGTGAAACTAAGTTTGAGTTTCTATTTCAAAGTTGTTTTATAAAGCTGGTGAAGAAGTCTGATAAATGTTTACCAGATCTGTATGTTTTTCGCTGCACTGTTGTTCATTTGATGAACCGATAAAGATTTTCTGGTAATGTCTTTTAAATCGACATTCAAAGCTTTTCAAAAGACTAGTTTAATGCTTCCGCTATAGTTTTACTCAGATCCGTGAATCATTAAAGATTTTGTTTTCCCACCAAAGATTTTGAAAGGCTATTCTATGCTTCCGCAGTTACTCTCGGAGTCTAGGACTCGAGGCGTTGTAAAATGGTATCAAAGTTTTGAGGTTTCAAAATTTAAATGTTTCAGAGCTTTGGACTTTAAATGATCTTAAAGTTTAAACGTTTGTTTTTCTAGAGATAAAGTTTTTCAGATAAGCTTCGGGTCTAGGACTCGAAGCATTACAAGTATGTTCAGTCCTTCCGCTCTTGGTTATTTAATTATTTTATCTTAATTAGCACCCCCCTCGCCTGCGGGACTCGTGCGGGACGGCGGGGCGGGGCATCACAGTCATGGGTACCCATTGGGCTACTCATTTTAACACTTTGTACTGCATTCTGGGCTCATATGAGTCTCTTTTGTGAGCCCATAAAAAGAAAAACGGGATTCATATATTTGTGTGTGTTTTATTGGCATGTGTTGTGTGTGTAGTGTACATATATACTTATATTAAAAACCCTAGCCCCCATATTAAAACAAAAAGGGAAGAGAAGAAAAGAGAGAAGAAGAGAGAACAGACGTTTATGTGTGTGTGTATGTATGTGTGTGTGTGTGTGTGAGAGAGAGAGAGAGAGAGAAGAAGAAGAAGAAGAAGAAGAAGAAGAAAGGAGAATGGTCTCGGGTTCGTGGGCACGTGGGGAATCGCGGAGCATTCGTGGGTATCGATTTTTGATCAACGAGGTGAGTTAAATTTTTGTGTATCCGTGTATATATATATACATACGTATGTATATATACATGTACACAGGAGTAAATTAAATTAGTATATGTTTAATTTAATTATTAGGGTTAAATCTTTGTAATGGATACGTTGTTATTGTTGAAGTAATCTAGATATTTTCTTTTCCCTTCGTGTGACTTTGTGATTATGACATTAGGGTATTCGAAAGGGTTAGGTAAATAGTTAGTTTGATAAAACCATATGTGAAATATTCATGGTGATTAAGAAATATATGTGAAATTCGTTTTTTTGTAATTTATACAGTTGCAGAAACTTGAGAAAATTATGAGAAAATCGTAGCTTTGAATTTGAACATTCTGTCCGCGATGGTCTGTAGGAAACGCGATTCTACACACTTTTCGTCTAATGGAGTTTTTCCTGATTCTGCACCGTTTGGGCAGAAATTGAAGATTTCAGTAGCAGTTTTTAGTATATTAAAATGTACAAAATTGGAGAAATATGATTCGTTGTGTTTATTTTTATTCGTTCGTATGACTAAACAAAAATTACTTAGAGATACATGAATTCTCATATAATGTTGATTATAAAAAAAATGGGTGATAGTCATTAACGTTGAGTCCGATGAAAATATTGTGGAATGATTGTTATAATACTTTACGATATGAGAATTTGAATTTTTATTATGGGTTTTATGTAGGCTAATATTAAATGTTGGGTTGAGGTTATTGTACCTGAAATAATTGACCTTATTGTGTGGTCATTTTGATAACAATGAGTAAATTAGATACGTTGAATAGTATATTGGGGATCTTGTAATTTGATTAGAAATTATTGAGGGAAGAATTGTTACGGGTTAATTGATAAAACCCTCTATTGTAAGAAATTGGAATACATCTAAAAGTTAGAGATGTGATTGGATTTAGAGACGGAACTGTGTGATAAACGTGAAATTCACAATTATTGGGATAATACGAACGATAAGTGATAATTGCAACATGGTTCTTTAGTGTTCACCGCTCCCCGTTATTGTGTTATTGTTTTTGGTAGCTCGCACTCTTTTGCCAGTGGCTTCGTGATCATGATGGCTTAAGACTTGTTGAGTGTACTTTTTGCCAGTGGCTTCGTGATCAAGCTTGCCTAAGCCTTATGCTCAACTTATATTGTATAGACGTCTTGACATATTGACCAGCCGTCTGTTATGTATACCTGGTTTGGTTGATACCCCAACCAAACTGGTACCGGAGTGGGTGTTGGTAGTATGTCCAGGCACACATGGGATGTATGTGTGGGCTGTACCATGGAGGGTGGCCAAGTGGTGAACCTAGGGAACACAAAGATAAATTAAAGGCTAATAAATAATGACAATAGAGTATTTCATAAGACTGATAAGTTTGGAATAATGAATGCGACATTTAAGTTATAATGTGGACGGCTTATGTATGGAATTATTCGCCTGGTTTGTGATCATTCGATTTACAGGATGGTGGGTCCACTAACTTTTATGCAGGGCTGGCTCACCATATATATATTCGAGGTAAGTATAAAACTCGTAGTAACTTTGGATTTTGGGCAAGAAACTACTTGCCATCACATAAATGGAAACTACTCTTTTGTCCAAATATGTGTGTGGAACTACCTGTCTTGGCCCAATAGTGTTGTAATGTGGTTTGTAGTCTACGGGTTCAGGTTGGAGCCCTCAGATTTTATTATTTTTGTTTAACTCATACCAGTCATGTGACTGACCCGAGTGTGTTATGCATTCGGTTGCGTTTCTGTTTGAAACGTAGTTGGATGACATGTGCAGGATATTGCTTTTGATGATGTGACCGATGTGCTTGGCTGTGGAGTCTTTTGGGCATTGGAACGTTGTAGTTGCTCTGACCATCAGATGTATAGATTTTATTTCTTTTTTTCTGAACTTTGTAAGAAATTTTATTTAATGAATTTTGTTTTCCTTTTGTAAATTAAAATGGTATTATATTTGTAATAGAATATTATTTCTTTTATAATGAAATGGAGGATTGGGAATATAAGTTTAATAATACATGGTTTTTATATTAACACAGGATCACGTGTCCTTATTTAATGAGTATTAAATTCTATTTTCAAATAAATTATTTATTAGCCTGTGTGAGGGTGTCACTCTCGGTGTTTTGGAAATTGAATATTAGTCTGGATACATGCTCTGGATTAAATATTTGGTTGTCCAAAAATCGGGGTGTGACAGCACTGTTGAGAATCTGAGAGTCACCGAGTTCATAGCATCATGATTAAGGGGAGAACGAGTCAAGTCTAGAGGGTCACTTCACCCAACACAACAAATTGGGCATGACATGACACATATCCCATCGATCGCGGCACACACAAATCACAAAGCCTACTAGGAGTGGTAAACACACCATAAGCATTCTTTTGAGCACCGTAGTATCACTTTGAGCACCAACGCTCTAAATTGGGTAAGACCCCCGGGTCGAGATCCTTCACAAAGTCTATTAGTCGTAGCAAAGCATAAATCACCAAGCCCACTGAGAGTGGCGAATATACAGAACACATGTACTAGGACCACAAGCACTTTAGAACACAACACAGGCATGACACAAGTCCACTTGGAGTGGTACATCCCATAGCACCAGATCATGCTAGGATCAGGACACTAGACATGATAGGACTCAGGACACAATTCATATCATCCTCATAGCATAGCATAGCATATCATTCTCATAGCATAGCATCATCCCCGCATAGCATCCGCCTGATTGTTGTGTATTTGCATGTTCTATTTCTTTGTGCCTCCAACTACGCCTTGGTCTGATTCCCCTTGGGATACGTAGGCAGCTCACGAAGAGCACGACCAGCACTAGCCTTAGCATCATCCGTGCATCTTTTGCAACGCTTTCATTCTAAATCTATAGCCTCCAAAAAGACATGTCTCTTCAAAGCTTTGGAGGCCACAAGCATATTAAACCTCAATGATTAGAAAGATCGGATTTTCAGAGATTGCCTCTAACTCTCAAGAAGTCAAAGAATTTGTAAAAATGACCAAATTGCCCCTTAAAGCCCAAAACTCTCCAGATTGGCCCAGAATCTCAAAAATCATTCAATGTTGTTCAAAACAAAAAAAAGGTATTTTAAAAGATGAATATTTGAAATCGTAAGCTCCTAGAGACCCCCGAAAGTTCCCAGAAAGTCCCCGTTGACCGGTTTGACCATAGTTTGACCAAGTTTGACCAAGGTTTGACCAAAATCATCCAAATTCGCCCAAAAGTTTCGAGATCATCCTAGATCATGTGAAAAGTCTTAAAATATGTTTTAAAAGAAAGTCGGACGAAAACGTCAGTCTTTGGAGGCTCCTAAAACTTCCAAAATTTCCTGGAAGTGCACTGTTTGACTGATTTGACTGTAAGTTTGACCAAAAATCAAAGTCTCCTTTCGATGTTGAAATATTTTTATCAAATACTAGAGGTCAATAGCTTTCCAACGGTATATCGCACATAATTTCTGGATCTAAAACGAATTTGTTATGAATTTCTGAAGGTGAAAATTGCGATTAATTCAGTTTTTATCGCGAATACCGCAAAACTTTCCCAAGTGACCCAACTCCAAACTATTTTTAATGGAAAGTAGACCTCAATACCTTTCTAACAGTATATCACAGTCTCAATTAAAATTTTGTACGAATTTTTTATGAATTTCGGACGAAATAGGGCCGTTTCGCGAATTCTGGGAGTTTTGGGGGCCAAAATGCAATTTTTGGTCAACGGGGGAGTTGATGGCTGTGGCGGCACTGGCCCACTGCCGCGGCGGCAGTGGCCAAGTGCTGCGGCGGCACTCTGAGTGATTTTTCATTTTTTTTTGTAATTTTTGGTTAATTTTTGGGTTTTAATTCAAATTTTCAATAAATAAAACGACATAGTTTTGATTATTCTGGGATTTTAGATCAATTAGAGACTTTTTAAAACCCAAAATACCTCCCCAAGTTTGCCTATAAAGGAGACCCATTTGCTTCCATTTGGGGGAGAGCTTGGAAGCCATTAGAGAGAGATATTGAGAGTTAGGAAGAAATAGAGAGAGAAATAAAGATTTTCTTCTTCAAATCCAAGCCAAATGTGAGTTTTTATTTAGTTTTCTCAAAACTAAACTAGTATTTACAAGATTTCAATTCATTTTCTTCATCTTCTTTGAGTTTCCAATGAGTTAGAGAGCAATCTACACCCACATACACACATATATGAGAGGTTGAATGCTTGTGGTTCCACCATTGAATATCATCTAATGATTGTTTATTTTCTTGCTTATATACAATGTTCATCTCCTCTTACCTCATTTCTTTTTTATTTTCTTTGTTTTACTTATAGTTCATCATCATCTAAATGATGACATGAAGTTTGAGGTGAGTGAATCCTTATGGATAGTAGCTCTTGACCTCAAAAACATGTTTACTAGATGATGATTATAACTTCAATACCTCCAAGGTATTCTTGAAGTTATATTCAAAATAAAAATGAATCTCTCCAATAACATTGGGGGTTCTTGATGATGAGGTTGATGTTGATATTCCAAGAGGTCATAATCTCTATTTGATGTTGAAAATATACTTTCAAAATATCTATTTCAAAACCCCTCTTTAACCCCCTCATTTTGATTTCAAGAAAGAAAAACTCTAGTTTTTCCCAAAATCTTCAAAACAGTGAGTGATCCGAGTTCAAAGATTTCTATAGAACTCAATACTCAATGTATGGATTCAAGGCGACTTGGAATGTCTTTCTAACTCATTATAGAACACCCATGATTTTTGGCTTGACTTGGAAGCAATTAAAAAGGGTCCATTTTTGCCCAAACATTCCTTCCAAACATTCTGTCCCCGTTGTCACAGCAGCTAGGTTGACTTTCAACTTGTTTTACAGAAACCTTTTCCAAAAGGAGTGGTCCCAACTCATTTTTTCCTACAACTTTAGTGTTTTAGGGAACGTTTTGTATAATATGGGCCTCTAGATCTTTTGTTTTCATTTTCTAAGAATTTCTAACATTTCAGTCAATAGTACAGACCCTGTTTCTGAATAACCTCGATTGTTTATATGATTTCTCTCAATGTGTGATAGTTATTAAAGATTGGCTTTTTGGGTTGTGTTCTAGACACAATAAGGAATATTTCCATAAAATGTTATGCATTGAAAACATCCCTTATCCCTCTTTTCAATTTCCAAAAATCATGTTACTGTTCTGTCCACTATTCACAGCAAACATACTTTTAATTCCATCCTTTGATTTGGTGCTTACATGCACTCAAAATTAGCTCATGTCTTAGGAAGTAGGTCATACTACATTTGTACATATCCCATGATGATTTTCTTTATTCATTCATACACATTCTAGACTTCTAAGTAATTCTAGGAATCCATGAACACAAAACACACTACAACCTTTGCACATTCTAGGATCATACATTGCATTCATGCAAAATTTGGGGCTTTTGTGACTCCTAAGCTAAGAAGATTATAAGGAATAAATTTGATCACCCGTTCATGCTTCCCCCTCGATCTAATCTTCCTTTCTCATCTGTCCCAGGGATTGAGAGGTCTTCTTTTCTCAAAGGTTAACATGCATCATTTTAGTTTGCTAAGCATATTTTTATTTATTTGATTACTTGTTTCAAGAACATTTCATGTCCCCTCTAGATTAGGGAAAATTAATTATTTGATATGTGATTAGACGATTTTTCTTAGGTTTGTTCGTGTGATCTTTCACTTTGCATTGTATGATACTTGGCTTAGATCTTATGAATGATATTTTATCTTTAGATCTTCCATTTCGAGTTTCTTATGTGATGTAATATACCTATCAAAAATATTAACTGTCGAACCAAACATAGTAAAAGATGATTATTTGGATACTAATTGAGGCCCGTCAAAAGACGGGTCCAGTTGAGGGTGTTTTAGTTGCGACAAAGGCTCCTTCCTCTCTCGTACCAAAACCCCGAGCCAAGTTCTTTGGTTGTGCAAGGCCGGTGCCCTTTATCCATCTGGGTGAGTCAAATTAGGTTTCTTGATTCCTTAAAGACCAAGTGGCAACTCTATATCTGTTTTCAACAAACCTTTTTCCTTTTCCTTTCCATTTTCAAAACCAATTTCAAAACAAAAAAAAGAAGTGGAATTCTGTGTGTCCACAGGCACAACGGCTAATAATCTGATATCCTCCGTCATCAGGATCACCAACGGGAGCATAAATAGAAGAAAGGCAGTCGAAGTTAATATACCAATCGTGAAAAAAAGAGCTGGCAGCACCTCGGGAAATATGAAGAAGAGTCGCTAGATCTTGGATATACCCTGCCTATATATGGGGGATGATCAAATCAGCATTAGGGCCGGTATGGAGAATGGCGCTAAATTCCTCGAAGAGTGGACAAACCTTCTTATGGTCAAACCGGAAGACATGCAAAGAGGGGTCCCAACATATGATAGCAGCTCGGAGTAAGCTCTCGTCTAGAACCATACGGCGGAATGCAAAGAGGTCTGTCAATCTGTGAAACTCGAAGTTGAGTCGGTCAATGCCGAAAAGAGAATCCATCCACGGGTATAGAATGTCAAAACTTATGGGAGCCATGAAGAATGAGAGTGAATACAGAAGAAGAAGAGTGAATGTAGAAGAAGAGTGTGAATGAGGAAGAGAAAAAAGGGCCTTAGGAGTTTCAAATGGGTATTACAATGGGCAAATGACACTTTATATAAGAAAATGGCACAAACCGGCACTCGATGAAAAACGGTGGCACTCACTGAGTGCCGGGCAGTAGTCACTGAATGTCACGCGACAGTCAGTGAGTGCTGATCATCCTTTCTGAGTGCCGGCCAGAGTTTAAAATGTCCATGAGTTAGTTTGTAATTTGAATCACCCCAAACCTGCATAGAAATTTGAACAAGAGTATCACCATTTCATTATTCAAGCACCATTCATCAATAATTAAATAAATTTATTCATGTTTTGAGTAAACAAGGGGAATAAAGTCTGAAGCTAAAACACTAATCAAGCATGAATTTAAAAAGAATTCAAAATTGGCACACAGGCCACCATGCATGAATACTATCAAGCCGCCTATGTAAATCCACTAAAGGGAGAAAAGTTTGGAGTTCTCGTCCTCACAGGGACGTAATAAAAAAAAGAAAGAGAGATCGGCTATCCTCGTCGGCGACGAGGATTTCTTCTAGGTGCTTGCAGAGCTGTCTGACTTCCCCCAGCTCCGCCATTTCTGCCATCTCCACCGTCACCTCCATCACCACCATCACTGCCTTGGCCGCTGCCACCAGTACCTCCTTGATAGTCGCCGCCTTGACCTAGCTGAAACTCTTGAATTTGCCTCCTCAAGGCAGCAAGCTCGGCCTCCTGAAAAGGCAAAATAAAATGAAGAATAAGTGAAATAAAGAGAGTAAAAAGAGAAAAAAAATGAAGAAAAAAGATAAGAAGAAGAAGAAATTGAATAAAAATGGTGATACCATAGCTCTGGCCTGAAGATCAGCAGTGGCCCTTGCTCTATTAGCCTAAAAAAGAGTTTGGATACAATTGTTAGTATAAGGATAAAATTGGAATTGTGAAAAAGTAATAAGAAGGATGTTTCTAGAAAGAGATTTACCGTCCATTCGTGTCCGTGAACCCAATGCTGGACAGTATGTGCATATAATAGACCCTCCTCTAAATAATCTCTGGGGACTGTATCATATTGCAGAGGGATGGACGAAACATTCTGGGTATAAGGGTCCAGCTGGTACATGGTCTCCTGACCCATGTGTACCATGGGACCATTCCAGCTCCACTGTGGGAGAGCTGAAGGGTCAGCAACCCCAGGGGCAGGCTGTGAAAGGCGATTCAAGTCTATGTGAGTATTATTGCAAAATAAAAGAAAAAGTTTAAAAGAAAATGAAAGAGGAAAGTTGTGCATGAGGGAATTCAATCTAAAAATTGGGTAGCTGTCTGGATCATCCAAATAATTTGCAATGTTCTCCCTACCTAGAGCAGCGATGAGGTCCTCATGATCCAGGGTCTCAGTGCTCCTCATAGTAACAGGAGGAGCCCTAGGCACATAAAAGGCTGGGGCAGTAAGTGACTGCCTAGTTACCCTCTCGCCGAGGTACCACTCCCGACACGCCTCCCCCACCATCAGGATCCTCATCTTGGAAAAACCCACTGCAGCTTGGATTTCTTCGCTAGCCTCTAGAAGGGCTGCCTCCCAAGGATTCCACACCACATGAACTTCACATAAGTTGATAAGGAGGTTTCTGTAGCCTACAAAGTCGTGGGCCCCTACTTTTCGGCATGTCGTTCCTTTCTTCCATTTCAAACCCTGAGGCATGATCGCACCCTCACCTTCCCGAGTACTGGGTGCCCTCATGCGAAGGTATTCATGAGACCATATCTGCAAAAAAAAAAAAAAAAAAAAAAAAAAGAGAGAAAGAATGAATTCAGTTGTCAAAATAAAATCAGAGGAGATGAATAAAATAAAAGTGTGATTGAAATATAATAAAAAAGTTTTACCTCCCAAGCTCTCCAGTACCCGCAAGTGGAAGGTGAGTTTCCCCTAGAGACCTCACTCATGTTGTTGTAAAGAGTAGCCAGCCCTGCCCCTCCCCAATTATATTGAGAGATGTGGTCGATGTTTCCAAGAGAGGCCAGGTACCCGAGGTTGATCCTATCCCCTTTCGTGCTCATCAGCGAGCAACCCAGCACATACATGATAAAGGCCCTCGTCGGTAAAGACCTGACCCTTGAAGGTATCCAGGAACCATTTTGCAAGCACTATAAACTCTCCTGTGTGAGCCCCGAGCAGGTCAATAATCTCCTCATGGCAAGTCTGGAGATCGTCATAGCGAGCAACCGGGAGGCCGCCAAAGGGGATTCCAGTGATGATCATAGAGAAATCTAGAGGAGTCATCGTCATCTCCCCAAAAGGCATGTGGAATATGTTTGTTGTGTCCCACCATCGTTCCGCCAGAGCCAGGATGTGGGTCATATCGTTCGAACTCTTCTCTAAAATTAGCGCAAAAAGCCCAAATCCAGCGTTATTGACCAGGGTTCTAACCTCATCAGAAAGCTCCTCGTACCATCTCCGGCCGTGAGCCAAGCTCCCATGGCCATTGAGGACAAATTCCAGAGTCTGCAAGAAAAGGACAGAAGAAAAATAAGAGAAAGAAAGAAAATAAATTAGTTTTAGAATCTAAGCAACTTGATTCTTTGAAGAAATATAGGTGTTGATTTCCAAGTCTAAGGGACTCGTTGTTTTGAAAATAAGAAAGTTCTTTCAAGTCTAAGCGACTCACTGTTTTCAAGAAAAAAGTAAGAAAAAAGTTCTTTCAAGTCTAAGCGACTCGTTGTTTTCAAGAAAAATAAATAAAAAAATTCTTTCAAGTCTAAGCAACTCGTTGTTTTGAAAATAATAAAAGTTCTTTCGAGTCTAAGCGACTCGTTGTTTTCAAGAAAAATAAGAAAAAAAAATTTCTTTCGAGTCTAAGCGACTCGTTGTTTTGAAAATAAGAAAAGTTCTTTTGAGTCTAAGCGACTCGTTGTTTTCAAGAAAAATAAGAAAAAAAATTCTTTTAAGTCTAAGCGACTCATTGTTTTGAAAATAAGAAAATTCTTTCGAGTCTAAGTGACTCGTTGTTTTCAAGAAAAATAAGAAAAAGTTCTTCCGAGTCTAAACGACACATTGTTTTCAAGAAAAATAAGAAAAAGTTCTTTCGAGTCTAAGCGACTCTTTGTTTACAAGAAAAAAATAAGAAAAAAAAAGTTCTTTCGAGTCTAAGCGACTCGTTGTTTTCAAGAAAAAAAATACATAAAAAATTTCTTTCGAGTCTAAGCGAATCGTTGTTTTGAAAATAAGAAAAGTTCTTTCGAGTCTAAGCGACTCGTTGTTTTCAAGAAAAAATAAAGAAAATTCTTTCGAGTCTAAGCGACTCGTTGTTTTGAAAATAAGAAAGTTCTTTCGAGTCTAAGCAACTCGTTGTTTTTTAAAAAAATAAGAAAAAGTTCTTTCGAGTCTAAGCTCGCCTCTTTGTTTTCAAGAAAAAAATAAGAAAAAAGTTCTTTCGAGTCTATGCGACTCGTTGTCTTCAAGAAAAAATTAAAAAAAATTCTTTCGAGCCTAAGCGACTCATTGTTTTCAGGAAAAATAAGAAAAAGTTTTTTCGAGTCTAAGCGACTCGTTGTTTTCAAGGAAAATAAGAAAAAAAATCTTTCGAGTCTAAGTGACTCGTTATTTTGAAAATCAGAAAAAAAAATTTGAGTCTAAGCGACTCGTTGTTTTCAAGAAAAATAAGAAAAGGTTCTTTCGAGTCTAAGCGACTCATTGTCAATAGGTTTTAAGTTTAGTAAAAGCATGATTTACGTAAAAATTTGAGTGCTTCACGGGATCGGTGCAACCCTCATTAGCAATGGACAAACGAGATAGAGGAATCCATGAGCATGGGAAATTAATGAATCCAAATAAGGGCGATAAGCAAGAAGCTCAATATCAAGCACTGACCCCAAATTATGACAAGAAAATCAATTCAAAAAGGGGGGGGGGGCGATATCGGAAATAAGTTTTAATACATTCAAAATACACGAAGTCATAAGAGCATTCATGTATGCATTGTTCATCATATACCACATTGCATTGCATTACCTCATTATAAGCAAATAAAAGAGGGGGGTTTGGGAGTATAACAATCTGTTGAAGGCTCGTGCTGAGATATGCGGCCCAGGGTCGGCAAGTAAAACTGATGAGTTATGGCCAGAGTGGGGCTTATACTTCTTCTTGGAGGGACCATGGGACCCTGAACCACTAGCCATTATAGAATTTACAAGCAAAGGAGGAGAAAAGTTAAGTTTCATATAAAAATTTATGAGGGAAACATGAAAATATTCATGATCTTAAGTATAAATCAAGCAAAGATGCAATCTTGATGGTTGGAGAGTGAACATACCTTGTTTGTTTGATGATTCTTGAGTTAGATATCAAGAGAGAAGAGAGTCTTGGAAAGGTCCGAAATAGAGGAGGAATAGAATGAAAAAGAAAGAAGAAGAATCAAGTTTTAAACAAATTGCGGAACAGGCCGGCACTCGATGGAAAGTCGCCGGCACTCAGTGAGTGCCGCGCAGCATTTGACGGAATGCTGGCCCCACTCAGTGAGTGCCGGTGTGGAACATTGAATGTCGCCGCGTATGCCTGGTGGCCCTCTTCCTCCTAATTTTCATATTTATGATGAGGACCACCAAATTTCACTCCCATATCCCTAAAGATTTTCCCTCGTTTCGAAAGGACCCCCGGAGTTTGAAAAATGAGATCTTAAGCCCTTTTGCAAATCAAAATGAGCCCTGATTGTGAGGAATTTATGTCAAAAAACACCCAGTTTCGGTAAATAAACTAAATTGAGTCAAATCGACTCTAGATATTAAAAATCTGATGTGAATGGAGTCTAATTGACTCCAGAATTTTGAAATTTTGATTTTAATTGGAGTCTATTTGACTCCGGATTTTGGACATTGAATAAATTGGAGTCTAATCAGGCTCCGAATTTTTTGAAAACAAATTTGATTAGGAGTCTAATCGACCCCGATTTTGGGAAGTTGAACAGATTGGAGTCTAATCAGGCTCCGGATTTTTGGCAATTTAATTTGGTTGGAGACTGATTGACTCCAGATTTTGAAAGATTTGATTTAATTGGAGTCTAATTGACTCCAGCTTTTCAGGAAAAAAAATTTGATTTGATTGAAGTCCGAATAACTCCGGGTTCTGTAAATTGAATAATTTGGGGCTTAACTGCCTCCAGATTTTGAGAATTTTTATTTAAGTCTGCAGGACTCCGAATTTTTTGGAATTTTTATTAAATTGTAATATGATTGATTCCCAATTTTTCAAAATCGATTTGAGAGATCAACAGCCTCGCAAGGACTTATGTTGCTAAATCAGAGATCAAGAGCGTCGTAAGGACTTATGTTGCGAAAGCAGAGATCAACAACCTTTTAAGGACTTTTGCTGCAAAAGCAGAGATCAATAGACTCGCAAGGACTGATGTTGCAAAATCAGAGATCAGTAGCCTCGAAAGAACTTATGTTGCAAAAGCAGAGATCAACAGCCTCATAAGGACATATGTTGAAAGCCAGAGATCAACAACCTCGTAAGGACTTACGTTGCAAAAGCAAAGATCAGTAGCCTCGTAAGGACTTATGTTTCAAAATCAGAGATCAGTAGCCTCGTAAGGACTTACATTGCAAATGTAAATATCAACAGCCTCGTAAGGACTTATGTCGCAAAAAAAGATATCAACAACCTCATTAGGAGTTATGTTGCAGCCTTATAAGGACATATGTTGCAAAACCGAGATCAACAGCCTCGAAATGACTTATGTTACAAAAGCAGAGGTTAACAGTCTCTTAAGAACTTACGTTGTAAAAGTAGAGATCAACAGCCTCGTAAGGACTTATGTTGCGAAAGCAAAGATCAACAGCCTCGTAAGGGCTTATGTTGAAAAAGTAGAGATCAACATCCTCCTAAGTACTTATGTTACCAAAGCAGAGATCGACAACCTCGAAAGGACTGAAGTTGCAAAAGTAAAGAACATTAGCCTCGCAAGCACTTAAGTAGCGAAAGCAGAGATCAACAGTTCCGTAAGGACTTATGTTACAAAAGTGGATATCAACATCCTCATAAGAACTTATGTTGCAAAAGAAGAGATCAACAGCCTTGTAAGGACTTACGTTGCAAAAGCAATGATCAACAGCCTCGCAAGGATTTGCATTGCAAAAGCAGAGATCAACAGCCTTGTAAGGACATATGTTGCAAAACCGAGATCAATAGCCTCGAAATAACTTATGTTAAAAAATCTTAGATTAACAGTCTCTTAAGGACTGATGTTGTAAGAGTAGAGATCAATAGCCTCGTAAGGACTTATGTTGTGAAAGCATAGAGCAACAGTCTCGTAAGGACTTATGTCGCCAAAGCAGAGATCAACAGCCTCGCTAGGACTTATGTTGCAAAAGCAGAGATCAGCAGCCCCGTAAGAACTTATGTTGCAAAAGCATAGAGCAACAGCCTCGTAAGGACTTATTTATCCAAAGCAGAGATCAACAGCCTCGCAAGGACTTATGTTGCAAAAGCAGAGATCAACAGCCTCGTAAGGGCTTACGTTGCAAAAGCAAAGATCAACAGCCTAGCAAGGACTTACATTGCCAATGTAGAGAGATAAACTGCCTCATAAGGACTTACATTGCGAAAGTAAAGATTAATTGCCTCATAAGGACTTATGTTGCCAAAGAAGAGATTAATAGCCTCGTAAGAACTTATGTTGCAAAAGCATAGAGTAATAACCTAGCATGGATTTATGTTGCCAAAGCAGAGATCAACAGCCTCGCAAGGACTTATGTTGCTAAATTAGAGATCAAGAGCGTCGTAAGGACTTTTGTTGCGAAAGCAGAGATCAACAGCCTTGTAAGGACTTTTGTTGCAAAAGGAGAGATCAATAGATTCGCAAGGACTGATGTTGCAAAATCAGAGATCAGCAGCCTCGAAAAGAACTTATATTGCAAAAGCAAAGATCAACAGCCTCATAAGGACATATATTACAAAACCAAAGATCAATAGCCTCGTAAGGACTTACGTTGCAAAAGCAAAGATCAGCAGCCTCGTAAGGACTTATGCTTCAAAATCAGAGATCAATAGCCTCGTAAGGACTTACATTGCAAAAGCAAATATCAACAGCCTCGTAAGGACTTATGTCGCAAAAAAAGATATCAACAACCTCGTTAGGGGTTATGTTGCCAAAGCAGAGATCAACAGCCTCATAAGGACATATGTTGCGAAAACGAGATCAATAGCCTCGAAATGACTTATGTTACAAAAGCAGAAATTAATAGTCTTTTAAGGACTTATGTTTTAAAAGTAGAGTTCAACAGCCTCGTAAGGACTTATGTTGCGAAAGCAAAGATCAACAGCCTCATAAGGACTTATGTTGCAAAAGTAGAGATCAACAGCCTCCTAAGTACTTATGTTGCCAAAGCAGAGATCGACAACCTTGTAAGGACTGATGTTGCAAAAGTAAAGATCAATACCTCGCAAGCACTTACGTAGAGAAAGCTGAGATCAACAGTTCTGTAAGGGCTTATGTTACAAAAGTGGAGATCGACATCCTCATAAGAACTTATGTTGCAAAAGAAAAGATCAACAGCCTTGTAAGGACTTATGTTGCAAAAGCAGAGATCAACAGCCTCGCAAGGACTTACGTTGCAAAAGCAGAGATCAACAGCCTTGTAAGAACATATATTGCAAAACCGAGATCAATAGCCTCGAAATGACTTATGTTACAAAATCTTAGATTAAAAGTCTCTTAAAGACTTATGTTGTAAAAGTAGAGATCAACAGCCTCGTAAGGACTTATGTTGCGAAAGCAAAGATCAACAGCCTCCTAAGTACTTATGTTGCCAAAGAAGAGATGGACAACTTCGTAAGGACTAATGTTGCAAAATTAAAGATCAATAGACTCGTAAGCACTTATGTTGCAAAAGCAGAGATCAGCAGTTCCGTAAGGACTTATGTTACAAAAGTGGAGATCAACATCCTCATAACAACCTATGTTAAAAAAAAAAAGAGATCAACAAACTTGTAACGACTTACGTTGCAAAAGCAGATTTCAACAGCCTCGTAAGGACCTATATTATAAAAGCAAAGTCAACAGCCTTATAAGGACATACATTGCTAAAACAGAGATCAACAGCCGAGTAAGGACTTACGTTGCAAAGGCAGCTATCATTAGACTCGCAAGGACTTATGTTGCAAAAGTAGAGATCAGTAGCCTCGTAAGAACTTATGTTGCTAATGCATAGAGCAACAGACTCGTAAGGACTTATGTTGCCAAATCATAGATCAACAGCCTCGCTAGGACTTATGTTGCAAAAGCAGAGATCAGCAGCCCCGTAAGAACTTATGTTGCAATAGCATAGAGCAACAGTTTTGTAAGGACTTATTTTGCCAAAGCAGAGATCAACAGCCTCACAAGGACTTATGTTGCAAAAGTAGAGATCAACAGCCTCGTATGGGCTTACGTTGCAAAATCAAAGATCAACATCCTAGCAAGGACATACATTGCCAATGTAGAGATAAACTGCTTCGTAAGGACTTACGTTGCAAAAGTAGAGATTAATAGCCTCGTAAGGACTTATGTTGCAAAGGAAGAGATCAATAGCCTAGCAAGAACTTATGTTGCAAAAGCATAGAGCAACAACCTAGTATGGATTTATGTTGCCAAAGCATAGATCAACAGCCTCGCAAGGACTTATGTTGCTAAATCAGAGATCAAGAGCGTCATAAGGACTTATGTTGCAAAAGTAAAGATCAACAGCCTTGTAAGGACTTTTCTTGCAAAAGCAGAGATCAATTGACTCGCAAGGACTGATGTTGCAAAATCAGAGATCAGCAGCCTCGAAAGAACTTATGTTGCAAAAGCAGAGATCAACAGCCTCATAAGGACATATGTTGCAAAACCAGAGATCAATAGCCTCGTAAGGACTTATATTGCAAAAGCAAAGTTCAGCAGCCTCGTAAGGACTTATGTTTCAAAATCAGAGATCAATAGCCTCGTAAGGACTTATATTGCAAAAGCAAATATCAATAGCCTCGTAAGGAGTTATGTCACAAAAAAAGATATCAACAACCTCGTTAGGAGTTATGTTGCCAAAGCAGAGATCAACAACCTCATAAGGATATATGTTGCAAAAATCGAGATCAACAGCCTCAAAATGACTTATGTTACAAAAGCAGAGGTTAACAGTCTCTTAAGGACTTATGATGTAAAAGTATAGATCAACAGCCTCGTAAGGACTTATTTTGCGAAATCAAAGATCAACAGCCTCGTAAGGGCTTATGTTAAAAAAGTACAGATCAACAGCCTCCTAAGTACTTATATTGCCAAAGCAGAGATCGACAACCTCGTAAGGACTAATGTTGCAAAAGTAAAGATCAATAGCCTCGCAAGCACTTAAATAGCGAAAGCAGAGATCAACAGTTCTGTAAGGACTTATGTTACAAAAGTGGAGATCAACATCCTCATAAGAACTTATGTTGCAAAAGAAGAGATCAACAGCCTTGTAAGGACTTACGTTGCAAAAGCAGAGATCAACAGCCTCGTAAGGACTTACGTTGTAAAAGCAGAGATCAACAGCCTTGTAAGGACATATGTTGCAAAACCAAGATCAACAGCCTCGAAATGACTTATGTTACAAAATCTTAGATTAACAGTCTCTTAAGGACTTATGTTGTAAGAGTACAGATCAACAGCCTCGTAAGGACTTATGTTGAGAAAGCATAGAGCAATAGACTCGTAAGGACTTATGTTGCCAAAGCAGAGATCAAAAGCCTCTTAAGTACTTATGTTGCCAAAGAAGAGATCGACAACTTCGTAAGGACTGATGTTGCAAAAGTAAAGATCAATAGACTCGCAAGCACTTACGTTGCGAAAGCAGAGATCAACAGATCTGTAAGGTCTTATGTTACAAAAGTGGAGATCAACATCCTTATAAGAACTTATGTTGCAAAAGAAGAGATCAACAAACTTGTAACGACTTACGTTGTAAAAGTAGAGATCAATAGCCTCATAAGGACCTACATTGCAAAAGCAAAGTCAAATGTCTTATAAGGACATACGTTGAAAAAACAGAGATCAACAGCTTTGTAAGGACTTACGTTGCAAAAGGCAGCTATCATTAGACTCGCAAGAACTTATGTTGCAAAAGCAGAGATCAGTAGCCTCGTAAGAACTTATGTTACAAAAGCATTGAGCAACAGACTTGTATGGACTTATGTTGCCAAAACAAAGATCAATAGCCTCGCTAGGACTTATGTTGCAAAAGCAAAGATCAGAAGCCCCGTAAGAACTTATGTTGCAAAAGCACAGAGCAACAGCCTCATAAGGACTTATTTTGCTAAAGCAGAGATCAACAGCCTCGTAAGGACTTATGTTACAAAAGCAGAGATCAACAGCCTCATAACGACTTATATTGCAAAAGTAGAGATCAACAGCCTCGTAAGGGCTTACGTTGTAAAAGCAAAGATCAACAGCCTAGTAAGGACTTACATTGCCAATGTAGAGATAAACTGCCTCGTAAGGACTTACGTTGCGAATGTAGAGATTAATAGCTTCGTAAGGAATTATGGTGCAAAAGAAGAGATCAATAGCATCGTAAGAACTTATGTTGCAAAAGCGTAGAGCAACAACCTAGTATGGATTTATGTTGCCAAAGCAGAGATCAACAGCCTTGCAAGGACTTATGTTGATAAATCAGAGATCAAGAGTGTCGTAAGGACTTATGTTGCAAAAGCAGAGATCAACAGCCTTGTAATGACATTTGTTGCAAACGCAGAGATTGATAGACTCAAAAGGACTTATGTTGCAAAATCAGAGATCAACAGCCTTGAAAGAACTTATGTTGCAAAATAGAGATCAACATCCTCGTAAGGACTTATTTTGCCAAAGCAGAGATCAACAGCCTCCCAAGGATTTATGTTGCAAAAGCAGAGATCAACAGCCTCGTAAGGGCTTACGTTGCAAAAGCAAAGATCAACAACCTAGCAAGGACTTACATTGCCAATGTAGAGATAAACTGCCTCGTAAGGACTTACATTGCGAAAGTAGAGATTAATTGCCTCGTAAGGACTTATGTTGCAAAAGAAGAGATCAATAGCCTCGTAAGAACTTATGTTGCAAAAGCATTGAGCAACAACCTAGTATAGATTTATGTTGCCAAAGCAGAGATCAACAGCCTCACAAGGACTTATGTTGCTAAATCAGAGATCAAAAGCGTCGTAAGGACTTATAGTGCCGCTTTTCTGGCTTTTGTTTTTTTTAATGTACCGATTTTTAAAAAAAAAGCATCGTAAGGACTTATGTTGCGAAAGCAGAGATCAACAGCCTTATAAGGACTTTTGATGCAAAAGCAGAGATCAATAGATTCGCAAGGACTGATGTTGCAAAATCAGAGATTCGCAGCCTCGAAAAGAACTTATGTTGAAAAAGCAGAGATCAACAGCCTCATAAGGACATATATTGCAAAACCAGAGATCAATTGCCTCGTAAGGACTTACGTTGCAAAATCAAAGATCAGCAGCCTCGTAAGAACTTATGTTTCAATTAGAGATCAATAGCCTCGTAAGGACTTACATTGCAAAAGCAAATATCAACAACCTCGTAAGGACTTATGTCACAAAAAAAGATATCAACAACCTCATTAGGAGTTATGTTGCTAAAGCAGAGATCAACAGCCTCATAAGGACATATGTTGCAAAAACGAGATCAATAGCCTCAAAATGACTTATGTTACAAAACCAGAGAGTAATAGTCTCTTAAGGACTTATGTTGTAAAAGTAGAGATCAACAGCCTCGTAACGACTTATGTTGCGAAAGCAAAGATCAACAGCCTCGTAAGGACTTATGTTGCAAAAGTAGAGATCAATACCCTCCTAAGTACTTATGTTGCCAAAGCAGAGATCGACAACCTCGTAAAGGATTGATGTTGCAAAAGTAAAGATCAATACCTTGCAAGCACTTACGTTGCGAAAGCAGAGATCAATAGTTCTGCAAGGACTGATGTTACAAAAGTGTAGATCAACATCCTCATAAAAACTTATGTTGCAAAAGAAGAGATCAACAGCCTTGTAAGGACTTACGTTGCAAAAGCAGAGATCAACAGCCCCGCAAGGACTTACGTTGGAAAAGCAGAGATCAACAGACTTGTAAGGACATATGTTGCAAAACCGAGATCAACAACCTCGAAATGACTTATGTTGCAAAATCTTAGATTAACAGTCTCTTAAAGACTTATGTTGTAAAAGTAGAGATCAACAGCCTCGTAAGGGATTATGTTGCGAAAGCAAAGATCAACAGCCTCCTAAGTACTTATGTTGCCAAAGAAGAGATGGACAACTTCGTAAGGACTAATGTTGCAAAATTAAAGATCAATAGACTCGGAACCACTTACGTTGCGAAAGCAGAGATCAGCATTTCCGTAAGGACTTATGTTACAAAAGTGGATATCAACATCCTCATAACAACCAATGTTGGAAAGGAAGAGATCAACAGACTTTTAACGACTTATATTGCAAAAGCAGATTTCAACAGCCTCGGAAGGACCTACATTACAAAAGCAAAGTCAACAGCCTTATAAGGCCATACGTTGCTAAAATAGAGGTCAACAGCCTAGTAAGGACTTACGTTGCAAAGGCAACTATCATTACACTCAGAAAGACTTATGTTGCAAAAGCAGAGATCAGTAGCCTCGTAAGAACTTATGTTGTAAATGCATCGAGCGACAGACTCGTAAGAACTTGTGTTGCCATAGCAGAGATCAATAGCCTCGCTAGGACTTATGTTACAAAAGCAGAGATCAGCAGCCCCGTAAGAACTTATCTAGCAAAAGCATAGAGCAACAACCTCGTAAGGACTTATTTTGCCAATGCAGAGATCAACTGCCTCACAAGGACTTATGTTGCAAAAGCAGAGATCAACAGCTTCGTAAGGGATTACATTGTAAAAGCAAAGATAAACAGCCTTGCAAGGACTTACATTGCCAATGTAGAGATAAACTGCCTCGTAAGGACTTACGTTGCGAAAGTAGAGATTAATAGCCTCGTAAGGACTTGTGTTGCGAAAGAAGAGATCAACAGCCTCGTAATGACTTATGTTGTGAAAGCATAGATCAACAGCTTCGTAAGGACTTGTGTTGCAAAAGTTGAGATCAACAGCCTCCTAAGTAATTATGTTGCCAAAGCAGAGATCGACAACTTCGTAAGGACTGATGATGCGAAAATAAAGATCTATAGACTCGCAAACACTTACGTTGCGAAAGCAGAGATCAACAATTCCATACGGACTTATGTTACAAAAGTGGAGATCAAAGTCCTCATAAGAACTTATGTTGCTAAAGAAGAGATCAACAGACTTGTAAAGACTTACGTTGCAAAAGCAGAGATCAACAACCTCGTAAGGACCTACATTGCAAAAGTAAAGTCAACAGCCTTATAAGGACATACGTTGTGAAAACAGAGATCAACACCCTTGTATGGACTTACGTTGCAAAGGCAGCTATCATCAAACTCGCAAGGACTTATGTTGCAAAAGCAGATATCAGCAGCCTCGTAAGAACTTATGTTGCAAAAGCATAGAGCAACAGACTCGGAAGGACTTATGTTGCCATAGCAGAGATCAACAGCCTCGCTATGACTTATGTTGCAAAAGCAGATATCAGCAGCCCCGTAAGAACTTATGTTGCAAAAGCATAGAGCAACAAACTCGTAAGGACTTATTTTTGCCAAAGAAGAGATCAACAGACTTATAACGACTTACGCTGCCAAAGCAGAGATCAACAGCCTCGCTAGGACTTATGTTGTAAAAGTAGAGATCTACTGCCTCGTAAGGACCTACATTACAAAAGCAAAGTCAACATCCTTATAAGGACATACGTTGCGAAAACAGAGATCAATAGCCTTGTATGGACTTACGTTGCAAAGGCAGCTATCATTAGACTCGCAAGGACTTATGTTGCAAAAGCAGAGATCAGCAGCCTCGTAAGAACTTATATTGCAAAAGCATGGAGCAATAGACTCGTAAGGACT
This sequence comes from Hydrangea macrophylla, assembly GCA_033977485.1. Taxonomy (NCBI): domain Eukaryota; kingdom Viridiplantae; phylum Streptophyta; class Magnoliopsida; order Cornales; family Hydrangeaceae; genus Hydrangea; species Hydrangea macrophylla. Next base: position 13,838,414 of record CM066998.1, on the reverse strand, counting down.
TATGTTGCCAACACAGAGATCAACAGCCTCGCTATGACTTATGTTGCAAAAGCAGAGATCAGCAGCCTTGTAAGAACTTATGTTGCAAAAGCATAGAGCGACAAACTCGTAAGGACTTATGTTGCCAAAGCAGAGATCAACAGCCTCGCTAGGACTTATATTGAAAAAGCAGAGATCTGCAGCCCCGTAAGAACTTATGTTGCAAAAGCATAGAGCAACAGCCTCGTAAGGACTTATTTTGCAAAAGCAGAGATCAGCAGCCTCGTAACGACTTATGTTTCAAAATCAAAGATCAATAGCTTCGTAAGGACTTACATTTTAAAAGCAAATATCAACAGCCTCATAAGGTCGTATGTCGCAAAAAAAGATATCAACAACCTCGTTAGGAGTTATGTTGCCAAAGCAGAGATCAACAGCCTCATAAGGACATATGTTGCAAAACCGCGATCATTAGCCTCGAAATGACTTAATGTTACAAAAGCAGAGATTAATAGTCTCTTAAGGACTTATGTTGTAAAAGTAGATATCAATAGCCTCGTAAGGACTTATGTTGCGAAAGCAAAGATCAACATCCTCGTAAGGACTTATGTTGCAAAAGTAGAGATTAATAGCCTCCTAAGTACTTATGTTGCCAAAGCAGAGATCAACAACCTCGTATGGACTGATGTTGCGAAAGTAAAGATCAATAGCCTCGCAAGCACTTAGTTGCAAAAGCAGAGATCAATAGACTCGTAAGGACTTACGTTACAAAAGCAAATATCAACAGCCTCGTAGGGACTTATGTCGCAAAAAAAGATATCAACAACCTCGTGAGGACTTATGTTGCCAAAGCAGAGTTCAACAACCTCATAAGGACATATGTTGCAAAACCGAGATCAACAGCCTCGAAATGACTTATGTTACAAAATCAGAGATTAACAGTCTCTTAAGGACTTATGTTGTAAAAGTATAGATCAACGGCCTCGTAAGGACTTATATTGCTAAAGCAAAGATCAAGAGTCTCGTAAGGGCTTTTTTTTGGAAGAAGGGAAAATAAATTCCAAAAAAAGGATGGATGTACAAAAGTACAAGGGGCATACCCCAGGATATATAATGATAGCAAAAGAAAACAAGTTTAGGAAGCTAAGAAACGTGGGAAGGGGAACTCTCTAGAGCCAACGCAAAGAGGGTAACCCACCCAACCAAGAAAAGACATCACCTATCCAAGCCAATAGAGTAGCAAAGCAAGCTACAAAAAACAAGACCTGGCAGCCCCAACAAAAAATCAAAACATGATGGCCAGCCTAAAAAAACAAGACAAGGATCACTAAGTCCACTTTCTGATAATAGTATCAAAAGAACTATGATGCTTCCATTTAATTCTAATAAGAATATTAATTTGGGAGATAAAGTTCTCAAGGGTGATTTCTCTAGGACAAAAGGAATGCTTGAAGATCCTGTTGTTCCTTTCTTTCCATAGGCCATACACAGCAACTCCCAAGCAAATTTTAGGGATTTGATGATGAATTTGCTTTCCTTTAAGGTGTTGATCCATCCAAACCAAGGTATCACTCCAACAATGCCTGTTCCAAGTCAAACCACACCTAAGCATAAGTTCCTGCCAAACAAATGAGGAGTAAGGGCATGCAAAAAACAAATGATTATGAGTTTCCATTTGAGAGTGGCAAAACAAACAAGCAAGAGGACCAGGGGTAAAAGCAGAAATTCTATCATGGGTAGAGAGCCTATTTTGGGCTACAAGCCAGAGGATAACATTCTGTCTAGGGGTACCTCCTTTGAACCACATTATATTATGCCAAGGGACAGTAGGTGTATGATCCCTCATTTGTCCCTCAAATGATTCCAAATGAGGGATAGGTAAAAGATTCCCGTGGGAGTAACAGTCCAGCAAACAGAATCCTTAGATTCAGAAGGCTGATGGAAGGAGGACAAACTGGATCTAACCTCATCAAGTTCAATAGAGTGAGAGGCAAGCCAGACCCATTCCCCATTTCTAATGATGGCACTAACTTTGGCATTAATATTAATCGCAGCATCATAGACAATTCTATTAGAAAAATTATCTAACAAAGGACCCAAAGGGAGCCAATTATCAAACCAAAGAAAAGTATGATCACCATTACCAACTCTATGAAAGAGTAAAGGTTTAGCAACTTGTCTAAGTTTCAATAATTTTATCCAATACCAAGAGCATTGGGAAGGGACTTTGGCCTGCCAAAAACTTTTGTTACGAAGCATGTACACATGGACCCATTTGTGCCATAGGGATTGATTAGAAGGATCTAAAAGATTTTCGATGTGCTTGAGGTTTAAAACAGTATTAGTTAAGTAGATGTCTTTAAACCCCAACCCTCCTTTTTTGGGTCTACAAACTTTATCCCAAGCAACTTTGGCACCATAGCTACTATCAGTGTTACCAGCCCAAAGAAATCTGGACATAGTTTGAGCAACTAGCTTGAGAACTCCTTTGGGAATCACAAACATACCAGACCAATAAAGTTGGATACCTGACAAAACAGAATTAATAATTTGAGCTCTACCAGCATAAGACAAAAATTTGGATTTCCAGGAGTTAACTCCAGCACAAATTTTATTAACCAATTCCTCACAGTCTTGCTTTTTAAGTTTAGAAGTGATCAAAGGAACCCCAAGGTACCTAATGGGCAAATTGCCTTTCACAAAGTTTAAAGTGGCCAAGATGCTATCAGCAACATTAACATCGACATTAGAGAAAAAGAGACAACTCTTGGCATTATTAGCTTAAAGGCCAGTAAAGAGAAAAAATTGGTCGAGAGTATGCCTAATCAGAGTGGCACCTTCCACATCTCCAGCAAAAAAGATGAGAAGGTCATCAGCAAAGAAAAGGTGAGAGATGTGTAATTTCTCACATTTCCAATGGTAGTTAAAAGGCCTATTATTAATATTATGATGGAGCAATTGACTAAGGGTATCCATAACAAGGACAAACAAATAAGGAGACATGGGGTCCCCTTGCCTAATGCCCTTAGCACCCTCAAAAAACCCCACAGATTCACCATTAAAATTAATAGAGTATTTAGGAGTAGTGATACATTCATAGATCCATTTCTTTAAATTGGGGGGGAAGCCCAGAATATCCAAAATATCAAGAAGGAATTCCCAACTAACACTATCATAGGCCTTCATAATATCCACTTTAGCTGCCACTCTAGGCTTACCCAAGGGTTTATGGTAGTCCCTAAGAAGATCTTGAGCCAGCAAGACATTGTCACAGATCTTCCTACCTTTGATAAAAGCAGACTGTGCTTGATCCACCAAATTAGGGAGGATCAATTGGAGCCTACTAGCAATAATTTTGGAAATACACTTATAAATTGTATTGTAGTAGGAAATGGGCCTAAAATCTCCCATCTTGGTAGGATTAGGCACTTTAGGGATCAGCGCAATAAGAGTGGTATTAGACTCCCTAAGAAGTTCACCAGTTTGAAAAAATTCTTTAATAGCAGCTAAGATGGAAGGGCCAGTAATAGCCCAGGAGTCCTTAAAAAAATAAGAGTTATAGCCATCTGGGCCAGGGGCTTTATTACTGTGCATGCTACAAAAGGCAGTTTTAATCTCAGTATTAGAAGGAATCCTATCCAAATCTGCCAGAAGCTCCATAAGAATTCTTTTATGAACAAAAGTCTTGAGGGCTTCTTTACCAGGGTAAGAATTGTGAGAGGGAGTTCCAAGCAAAGTTTTAAAATACCTAATAGCTTCCTCTTTAGCATCCTCGCAGTTAGTAGTGAGGCTCCCATCAGATTTTTCAAGGATAAGAATCCTTTTCATGTTCCTTCTAGCAGCAATAGACATGTGGAAATATCTAGAATTTTTATCTCCAGCCTCTAACCATTGTAATCTAGATTTCTGTTTTAGAATTTCTTCTTCAATCCAAATAGCTTCTTGAAAATTTTTTAAACAATTTTTTTGATTGTCAATAAAAGAGATATTATCTAGGTCTCCAAGTAAAGCTGATTGGGCAAATTTTAAGTCTTGTCTAGCCTTATCAGCAATGACTCTTTCCTGGCCAATGGTTGTCACGCCCCGACGTAGCATAAATATGGAAAGCGTTTAATTTCCTTTATGGACCCGTAGGTCGCGACAGTTTGAAGGATCGATTCTGTCCCAAACGTCGAACAACATAAAACCATAAATCAGAGTAGAGCAATCAAAGCTTACAAATATTTTTCTAACTTAATAAATATTACAGCACGGGTCATCTAAAGGCACAGACCGCCTTAAATCAAAACAATAACTTAGTGTCTATTACAGTCATCCTTATTACAAACCAGTTCATAACATGTAAACTTTAAAGCATAAAATCTTAAAGTATGCAATGATGATAACAGTTTCTCTTCCAAAACCCGCCGTTTTCAATTAGCATAGTCATAAGGCTCAGCGTAGTCGTAACCTGAAAAGCCTGAACATGAATATCGACATCATCCACACTATAGTGGCTGGTGGGATCCTCTCTAACCTCCCCCCGAGTATCATCGGGGCGGTGAGACGAGCTAGCTTCAGAACACATTCTCGGGACAAAGGAATGTGTAAGAGAATCTACTCTAATGGGATCGGCGCCAGATTCTTCCTGGAGTTGAGTAAGCGTATCAAACATATTGCCCCGCTTAATAGGAGTTGCTGAGTAGAGCATATCTTTTTTGTGGTGAGAACCACAGTCCACAGTCTTTTTCCCCTTATCTTTCTTTTCCACAACTTGCCATTCTCCGTCTGTCTTCCCATTCTTCTTATAAGGATAGTGAGCGGTAGGCCTAGAATCAGGTTTAGCAACCCTAGAGCAATCATGTCCAAACTGAGAACACTGTTTACATCTCACAGGGGTCCATTGATATTCTAAACTAATCTTGGTTCTGTGAGTATCACCATTAACCTCGTCTTCTGATTCAATATGGAAGTCATTAAAGAAGTCAAAATCGGCTGTAACCTCAATGCACACTCTAGCATATGTAATACGTCTCCGACTTGAAGTTGTGCGATCCACCCGGATAGGTTTTTCGATAAAACTAGAGATAAAACTGATACCCCTCGTGATGTGAACCCGTGGAATTGATATTCCGTGAACCCACAATTAGATTGTAAATAACCCTAGGAAAGCCAATATTCAAGCCACAAAGATGATCTAGACCTGTTGAAATCATGTTTCAAGAACCCAGATTTGGTGTGAACGCCACAAAGGGAATGCCTTTGATAAGTTCGAATTGTTCAATCAAGAACAAGAAGAGAAAACTGAACTCTCTGAGAAGAATAATATTCATTAACATAATCTGCTCTTAAAACTGCTACAAGAGTGTTTTATATCTAATAACCCTAGAGCCCAAAAGGCCTTCAATAAAAATAAAAGAAATGGGCTGGAGGTACTCAAGCCCAAAACAACTTAAACTTAAATCTAAATAGATGTCCAATTAATGAATAAAATAGGCCCACATGCCCAAAACCAGCGAACATAAATAAAATAGCCTAAGTAGCTTGTATCACATGGATTAAAGTTGGTTTCTCTTCTTCCAAGCCCATCTTGAATGTTGAAGTCTTGCTTGAAACATTTGCAAATTCAGCCCAAGTGGATTGTACCAATCCTTGCATTGCTTCCTTGATCTTCTTAGCTCTTGATCTTGTGATTGGCCCATTTGGAACTTGTAAGGGGTCAGCTTCAAGACTCGGTCCATCATGGTGCCCATCACCTCGGGTTCCAATATTCCAACGGAACACTGTAGAAGTTGACCCAAATTGGGATGGTTTGAACCTCCTTGTTACCGAATGAGAAATGCGGTTTCCACAGTCTAAGAATGAGAGGTTGCCCTGCAATGAACCACGAACCCCCTCCATCACAGCATCCCTGTTTTCCTCATAAGAAAACGTAAAGAAGAAGTAACTAGAATCGGTGGCCAAAGTATCAATCAAGCCATGTTTGGCCCAAAGTCGCTCAGTAACATTAGTTACAAGAGAATACGGTAGTTTTTTGCCCAAAAAATGGCCCACCAGAGTTGCCCTCCATTCTTCTTTCCCGGCATTAGTAATGTCCTTAGGTATTTTGAGAACTAAGTTAGCTGCTTTTTCACCATGGTCCACAAATTCTAAGTTAAATTCCTCCTGACTAACTGGGGACCCGGGGTTGTAACTTAGAACTGGTCTGTCAGGGTCAGGGTTGGTATTGGGCCCATTAAGTTCTTGAGAAGCCGGCACGAATAACTCAGCCCATGATTTCCCTGTCTGGTCTTTGAACTAAAGCTATCCATGATCAGCTAAACCCAGGTTCTTAGTAGTCGAATCTGCCACTTGGGAAATGTTATTGTTGATCAGATGTTGGGTGGGCTGCACATGTGTAACAACACTTAGAAGGCCACTAGCTTGACAACCAACAACTACAGGGCCACAATCTTGCTTTTTATGGGACATTTTTTTTTTCGGAAAATGGTTAATAAAATCCAAAAAGAATGTACAAAAGTACAAGGGGCATACCCCAGGATAAAACAAATCAGCGCAGAACATGAAGACATGGCCAAGGCCCCTAACCTAACACCAAGATAACTCTTGGGTCAACAACGAAAAAACAACTTTACAGACTCCAGACTACAAAAGACAACAAAAGGAGGAAACTAGGTCCAATTGTGAGTAATAATATCCACATTAGGATAACATTTCCATTTAATCCTAATCTGAGCTGAAATTTGAGCCACCAAAGATTGTAGCAAAATTTCCTTAGTTTTGGTAACAAGTTTGAAAGTTCTACTATTTCTTTCTTTCCATAAACCATACACAGCAACACCAAGGCAGATTCTGGGAATGACCTGGTGAACACTCTTCCCTCTCAGATGTTGAGCCATCCACTGAATTGTATCATCCCATCTATTGCCATTCCACCTCATGCCACACCGATGCATCAAATCCTGCCAAATAAAAGAAGAGTAAGGACAAGCAAAAAACAGATGATCATGTGATTCCATTTGACAATGACAAAAAACACAAGCCAGAGGACCCTGCGTGAACATGTATATCCTATCATGTGTGGCCAACCTGTGCTGAGTAGCAAGCCAAAGAATGAAGCTTTGCCTAGGAATGCTACCCGGAGTCCAAACAATATCATACCAATGAACAACAGGATTAGCATTCCGAAGGTGGTTCTAGATATGAAAAGTATTGAAATTCCCACTAGGAGTAACATTCCAGGAAATACTATCATTGGCCCCAGTAGGCTTATACATGCTGGCTAACACATTTCTAACTTCAATAAGCCCTAAGGAATTCGAGCCAGGCCAATTCCGCTCAGTTCCTCTAATAATGCTGGCCACTTTAGCATTTAAGCCAATGGCAGCATCATAGGCAATTCTCTCGGTATATTTATCAACCAAAGGTCCCATAGGGAGCCAATTATCAAACCAAAGATAGGTGTGTTCACCATTTCCAACTCGATGAGTTAGTAATGGTTTCCCAACCTCTCTAACTTTTAATAATTTCCTCCAATACCAAGAACATTGGGAAGGGGTTTTGACCTGCCAAAAACTTTTACCCCTCAACAAATATAAATGAACCCACTTCTTCCAAAGGGATTTATTTTTAGGATCCAGCAAACATCCAATATGTTTTAAGTTTAAAACTTTATTAAGCAGGAAGATATCCTTGAAACCCAATCCTCCTTCATTTTTGGGTATGCACACTTTATCCCAAGCAATCTTGAATCCATGGCATTTAACAGTTGTTCCAGTCCAAAGAAATCTGGCCATGGCTTGAGTCACCATCTTCAGCACCCCTTTAGGCAGGATAATCATTCCAGCCCAATATTGAAAAATACCTATCAAAACAGATTGAATAAGTTGAGCTCTTCCAGCATAGGACAAAAATTTAGATTTCCAAGAACTAACTCTATCACAGATTTTAGTGACCAAACTCTCACAATCTTGCTTACATAGTTTAGTAGAAATTAAAGGAACACCAAGATACTTAAGAGGAAGGGACCCCTTAGAGAATTTAAGAGCCCTCAGAATATCATTAACATTCTCTTCTTCCATACCAGAGAAGAAGAGGCAACTCTTAGCATTATTAGCTTGAAGCCCAGATAACTCATAGAATTGGTCAAGAGTGGCCCTAATTAACTGGGCAGACTTAACATCACCATTAAACAAGATAAGGAGATCATCTGCAAAATAAAGATGGGATAGTTTCATTTTATCACATTTCCAATGGTAGGAGAAACCCCCATTAAGGATGTTATGGTTAATAAGTTGGCTAAGAGCATCTATAGCAAAAACAAACAAATAAGGAGAGATTAGGTCTCCTTGTCTAAGACCTTTAGCGCCCTCAAAGTACCCCACAGATTCGCCATTGAAATTAATGGAGAACTTAGGGGAAGTAATACAGGCCCTAATCCAATTCTGCATGTTCGGAGGGAATCCACTAACATCTAACAAATTAAGAAGGAATTCCCAACTAACACTATCATAAAATTTCATGATATCCACCTTGGTTGCCACTCTGGGTTTCCCTCCATGTTTATGATAGTCTCTAAGGAGATCTTGTGCCAGGAGAATGTTATCACTAATTTTCCTACCTTCTATAAATACAGACTGAGCTTGGTCAATAAACTCAGGCATAATCAATTAAAGCTTGTTAGCAATGATCTTAGAGATACACTTATACACGGTATTACAGCAAGAAATGGCTCTAAAATCCCCCATCTTAGACGGATTAGGGATTTTAGGAATCAAAGCAATCAGGGTAGTATTTGATTCCTTAAGTAACTCTCCAGTGATAAAAAACTCTTTAATAGCAGCAGTAATCGAGGGGCCCACAATAACCCAGGAGTCTTTAAAAAAATGAGCGTTATAACCATCAGGGCCAGGGGCTTTATTACTATGCATGCTAAAGAAAGTATTTTTAATCTCAAGATCTATAGGGATCCTATCAATTTCTGCCATAAACTCATCAGGAACCTTCTTGTGAACAAAACCCCTAAGAAAGTCTCTGCCGAGATAGTGGTTAGGGGCAGGGGTACCAAGTAAACTTTTAAAATACCTAATGGCTTTACTCTTGGCCTCTTCAATGTTATTTGTGAAAGTACCATCGGGTTTTTCTAACACTATTATCCTTTTTCTATTCCTTCTACTTTTAATAGAGAGATGAAAATATCTGGAGTTTTTATCCCCCACTTCAAGCCATTGCAATCTAGACTTTTATTTTAGAACCTCTTCTTCAATCCAGATTGCCTCCAAGAAATCTTTCATACAAGTAGTGTATTTATCATTAAGAGAACTATTTAGGGGGTCCAAACTTAATTCAGACTGGACTCTCTTTAAAGCCTCTCTAGTATCATCAGAATTGAGTTTTTCTTTCCCAATAGGGATTTTGCAAAACTTTTTCAGGTTTTGTTTAAGGTGTCTGAGTTTATGGCAGACAATGAACTGGGCATTGCCATCAATATTAATATCCCAACCCTCGCTAACAACAGAAGGATAATTATCCAACTTAGTCCAAAAGTTGTAAAACTTAAAAGCTCTGCCCTTATGTATAGAGGTATTATCAATATGAACAATCATAGAAGAGTGGTCAGATATACCTTGGCAATGGAAATGAACATAAGAGGAAGGCAAATTATCCAACCAAGTTTGGTTAACCAACACTCTATCCAGCTTTCTTTGCGTAAAGTCAGGTTTACCATACCTCCGATTACACCAAGTAAAAAATTCTCCAACATATCTTAGATCAAAGAGGCAATTGTCATTAACAGAATTTTGGAAATCAGAGATATCATTATCCAAGCCATGATTATTGTTATAAATTTCATTAGGGTTCAAAACTACATTGAAATCTCCCAGTGCAATGTAATTTGAACCTGAAGAGCCTAAATGAATAGTTCTAAGCTCATTCTAGAGGGCAACCCTTTCAGGTCCAGTATTATAGCCATAAACAAAGGAGACCTCACTTTTAAAAGATTTATCATCACTTTCAATAAAAACATGGATCATTTGGGGGGAGATGCTAATGACATTAAGGAGAACCTTGTCAGGGTTCCACCCAATCCATATCCTACTAGAAGAATTTGGACTACTATTGGTGACAAAATCCCAATTTTTGAAAAATTTTCTCTTGATTGGATCCTCATTAATCTGTTTAACCTTGGTCTCAGTAAGCCCTAAAATATCAAGATTATTGTCATAAATGGACTTAGCAACCTCAGTCTGTTTAGAAGGCTGGTTGAGGCCTCTTATATTCCAACAGCTAACTAACATTAAAAACGATGACGAGAGTGTTTATGCTTACCTGAAGACCCAGAATGTGAGTGCTTCTTACTATTATGTTTGCCATGGCTCTGGTTTAATCTGGAGGGGGCATAAGGGGTGGACGTAGAAGGGGAAGACTGAGCTATCACACTATCATTCAACTCAATATCCTTAGGCTTGGCCTCACTGCTGGATGTTGGTTGAACTTCCAAAGGACGATTACCATCCAGCTTTTTATGGGATATGCCGCATATAATGGGGTTTGGAGTGGGCTGCACATGCGTAGGCATAGAAGTGTGAGGCCCACTTGTTTCAAAACAAGCCAAGGGAATGGGCCGTACATGCAAAGTCATGTGCTCAGCATGTTGAGCACTCAAACCAGACGCATCATGTGTCGTAAACCCATAATGACAAGTGGCATCTGTTGGCCCAAATGTGGAAACCTTAGAGGGGGGGTGAATAAGGTTTTAGCAGAAATTAACTTTTTAAAAACTTAATTGAAAATTAAACACAAACACAAACAATTAACTAAAGAGATAAGGGAAGAGATACTTGCAAACCGATTTTTCAAGTGGTTCGGCAATCGCACCCCGCGGCCTACGTCCACCCCTCAAGAACACCTCTTGAGGATTCCTTTAATCCCGGAGCACTTACGGGTGTGCACCAAACCGTTACAAGAGCCTTCAATCTCTCCCAAAGAAGAACACCTCTTCTTTGCACACAAGGGTTACTAACCCTCACTCTTTACAATTGATTTGAATACAAATTGAAACTCTCTCTCTCTAGAGTGGATAATACAATTTGAAGCTCACACAATAACTCCTTAGTGAGTAGATAATACAAATAAAAGCTCACTACAATTTGCTCTCTCAAGAATTACAATTGAAATCTAGAGCAAATTGATTTTTCACTTAAACTAGGGCTCAAATAATAATGTTTAAAGATCAAAGAGATGAGTGATCAATACTATGTTTTCCAATCAAAATCTCAACCCAAATAGCTTGGGAAAACATGTATTTATAGGCCTTGGAAGATTATAGCCGTTGGTGGCACATTTGGTAATTAAAAACCCCTTTAAAAACTAGCCGTTATTGCCTTTTAGGTCGATTCAGTCGACTGGACCTTGAAGCAGTCGACTGGACCTTAAATCAGTCAATTGAGACGTGTTTATAGAGGGTTTTATTTTCATTCTGCTCACTTCAGTCAACTGCATCGGGCCTTCAGTCGACTGCCCCTCCCTGTTTCACAGCCTGACACATCTCCACTAAAATTGCCATATCTCCCTCTACAAAAATCGGATTTGCGATCCGTTTGATGTTTTGGAAACTAGATTCAAATACCTTTCCAACCATATAAAACTCAACATATAATTATTTTCCAATTGGTTGGGGCATTGCTTTAAAGATGACCCATTTAAAATTTGTTTCCAAAACTTTAACTTTTAGCATTTGTTTGAGCCCCTAAGAGTGTGAGATCAAGATGCCTTACAATGATGGTCCTAGACTTCAACCAAGGATGAAATATCTTCAAGTCTTCAAGCTTGATCCTTGTTGAGCTCCTTGTAATCTTGATCTACATCAATTAAATCTTATGCACACAAGATGTTAAAACATTGATACAAAATTAATACATGAGATTATATATGAGCATGAAAATGACTATGATAATAACAAAGAATGAATTAATATGAATCATGTAATTATCATAGCATATTTGACATCATCAAAACATAATTAAATATGCCTTAATAAACCTTAAGGCTAACAGCATCAACATGGCCATGTGGACCAAGGTTAATGCCATCATCTAACATCGTACCAATTTGCTGCACATGACCCAAAAAAGATGAGTGGTCTACGTCGCCACGTGCCCCACCTGCTGAAACATTGGTTAACACACTTGAGTCATCTTCAAAAGAAGTGGAAGCGAGGTGATTAAAAGAGTTTTGAACACTCAAGCAACAAGCTGCATTTGTCTCAAGGTCACAAGACAGGCTGGTCACGTGGGTATTAGCATCATAAACAGTAGCGTCTGTAGTGGCTGTAGTGGAAAGGGTGCTGCCATTTAATGAGTCAACTTTATGTAGTTCCAAAGCTACTGCTTTTTGACCGTTGGGTACATTAGATTGTAAAATTACACTTTGGTCCTTACTCACAAACACATCGGAAATCGTAGGTGGGCTAATGTTTGGGTCAAACGCATCACCTTTTACATGATAATTTCCAGCTTTAAGCATGGTGTCCTACTGTCCTTTATGACCGTTGGTACTAGGCGAAGGAAAAGAGGGCAGAGCGTGAGAGTCACATGCTAAAAATTCCTCGGAATTCTGACTATATGAAACTTTAGGATCAAAAGGTGTTTCCTGAACAGTTTTTTGGCTATAAAGCCCCACAGTCGAAGAAACAACTTCACTAAAAGAGGACTCAGAAATAGCTTTGGGCACATTTGAGGCTTGAAGAGATTGGAATGAAGCTCCTTCCACACAATATTCATCGTCTTTAACATATTGAGCTGACAAACCAACCTCCTCACAATCCTCAAGAAATTTGATGTCTCCATCATCATCACTATCGATACACTCCTCTGAAACATCTCCAAAGATGGACTTAAGATGATCAATTTTATGTTGTAATTCCATAGTCTTAGCTAAAGATGATGATGAGAGAACCTCGTCAACACCTTCGGACAGAGAGTGACCATGACTATCTTCATCTGTAATCCATGATACAATAAGATCAGAATTGATTTTTAGAGACTCGGGGATGCTTCTCCGATCTTTGATGCTCAAAATACTTCCATGGCTAGGGAGAGGGAAGAGCTGCTCTTTCCTTTTCTTAGCACTAACACTTGGACTAACTTCACCTTCAACTAACTTATCTTCCTCCTCTAGACTCATTAGGATAAGGAATCTTAATAATCCTCTTTGCTGTGATATTCAACTTGCTCACATTGCTAGGGAAAAGAAGGACCTTCTCTTTCCTTTTCTTGGCACTAACACTCCTCACACAAGGGAGTACCCATGGGTAATCCTCTTTCATCTTGAGACTTCTAGAGAGAAGGAAGAGCTTCTCTCTCTAGAACCCATTGGTTTTGCTTTTTTTTGTGGTGTTCACTTTGATAGTTGGGCAATCGAATACTAGTCTAGATTTAGTTCTAGATTGATTATTTGGCTTTCCAATTAGGGTGTGACAATTGGTTTCAATCGATTGAACATAGACAGGTCTCAATCAATTGAACTTATGTCAATATTTACCCATTTCCGAAAAAAAGAAAAAAAGAAAAAAAAATTAAACTTATGTCAATCGATCGAACTTTAACTTTGTCAATCGATTGAACTCGACTTAAATCGATCAAACTTAACCTTGCCTTAATCGATTGAAATGACTTCAATCAATTGAACATAACTAAGTGAAATGTTTAGTATGTTTATACCTAATGAACTGTTGAGCTGTTATTATCATGCGATTGTTATTGGTAGCTGTATTGGAATAATACACACGTTGAATAATGGGCTTAATGAATTGAACAACTAAATCATTTGTATAATAATGTTGCTAATCGAATTGAGAAGTTGACATGCATGGTAGTGGGTCTATTGACCGCCGTGGTCGATACTGTTTACGTTGATGTGCATAAATACGATCGCGAAGATCGTATAAGGTCCGGTGTGGGGTCCTAACGAGTTGAGATAGCCAAGTATGTGGGAGTCGGTCATATGTGTAGAAACGCTGGGACTATGTGTCAGGCATGAGTATTATGGGTTAGGACTACATGTCAGGCTTATATGTGGTGAAGCTGGGACTACGTGTCAGGCTAGAGCATTGAGAATGTATTGAGGTGTATTGGCCGTAATGTATCAGGGCATGTTGGCTATAATATATTAAGGCATATTGGCCGAAAAGCTGGGACTACGTGTCAAGCATGAGTATTATGGGCTGAGACTACATGTCAGGCATGAGTATTATGGGTTGGGACTACGTGTCAGGCTTATGTGTGGTGAAGCTGGGACTACGTATCAGGCTAGAACATCGAGAATGTATCGGGGCGTACTAGCCAAGAAGTTAGGACTACGTGTCAGGCTGATGTGTGAATTAGCAAGCTGGAACTGCATGTCAGGTTTGATAGGATAAGTGGTATGGGACTACTTGTCTGAGTTTTATGTTGGAAAGTTGGGACTGCGTGTTGGGATGGATAGACTGTGTCGCATTGGGCTATGTGCCAGGTTACATTGGAATGTAGAACTATGCGCACAATGTTGACTCAAAAGTCCATATTATGATTAGGATAATGTCAGTTATGGTTTATAGTAAGTTGGTGCATACATGCATGCGAACCATGAGATGATCCTTTAACAATGTTATTTATATATACTGCATATTTGTAGATACTCTGTTAGTATTTGCATTCACTTAGTTTTCATAGTTGACAGCATTTTATGCCGTTGGATATTCTATTTTCAGCTGGCCAGGGGTATGAGTATGCAAGAGAAGAATATATGACAAGGTGATATGAGCAGGAGGCCTACTATGATGGAGGCTATGCTGGAGATGACTACTACACAAATTGATGTAGATAGGCTATGTTAATATTTAGAGACTGTTGTAATAGTTATAGTTGTAATACGAAAGTGCGCTGTAACACTTTATTTCTGTCACGCCCAGGAACAACATAAATCGAGAAAATAATTTTCCTTTATGGGTTCATAGGGAATGACTGGTGAATGTCACTATCTTCCACACCACGCAGTTTTAGATAACAGAGAGAACAACCCACAGTAATATAAAGAAACCTATTATATTACAACATCAGAGTTATTACAACCAAAAAGCTACAGCGGAAGTATATAAGGTTTGGAAGCAACTTATGTCCAAGTACCAAATATAACAAAACTAGTAAATAGAAAATCAAAGATTAGTAACTATCTCTAAATCTTCAGCTGGAATAAACATCAGCATTGTAATCCTCCCTAGCATAGCCATCATCAGTGGGACCACCTCTAGTGTATTCTCCTCCTGGATAGGAACCATCATTGAAGACTTTGTCACTTGTAAAATAAGGTACAGGATAGTCTGGACAGGGAATGTCCAAGCAATAAAAGGTCGTCAGCTTGCTGAGAGCTGAGTGAGTATAAACTAACAAGGTACCAATTATCTAAAGTAAACACAAGCTTATGACCTTTTAACGTCTTACTATAATAATAATAATAATACCTTGTTCCTTATTAAATCTTGTAAACCAACCCTTATCGTCTTGTAAGTCAAAGACCGATAATTAACATATTTTTCTAGAAAGAACAGACTCAATCGTTTCACATATGAAGATATACCATCATTCTGTCCATTGCTCGTTAAGGATATAAACCATCCACCACATTTATGGACACCACGTCAGTCCATCCCCCGCTCGTTAAGGATATAACGCTTGAAAAAATAGCATATCAATTCTATAGCCACGACTTCTCGCTATATAATAGTGATCCCCCATCCACCGCTCATTAAGGATATAAACCATCCACCACTCGTTAAGGATATAACATGGATCATCTAGCTACCTTAGGACTAGATGGTCTTGCCCACTACTCGTTAAGGATATAAACCATCCAACGCATGTGAAAGCATTTTCATGACCAGGCGTCTTCCCACGTACCATTCCCAGAACTTAGCAAACCTACTTTAATGCAGTACTACTATCGATACATGACAATTCCCATGTGCCCTGACTACTCTGATTAAAAAGAACGGATACCGAACTCATACCAGAACTGCATAGTATCTGACGTCATTAGGTTAGTCCATTTTTCTTAATCATACTTAACTTTGGTGTCACATTATCCCTGATTACCCCAGAATTGCATAACAAAAGTCTGAATCAGAAAATGAACAATTGAACCTCTTATAAAATAAATAGGCAAAAGAATCCATGTTCTACCAATACCAATCGATTGGTAAAAGGTCCAATCGATTGGGATAAAAGTAATGTCAATCGATTGGGAACAAATGCAATCGATTGGGTCTGAAACAATGCCAATCGATTGCTAACATTGGCAATCGATTGGGATAAAAGTAATGTCAATCGATTGGGAACAAATGAAATCGATTGGGTCTGAAACAATGTCAATTGATTTCTAACATTGGAAATCAATTGGGATAAAATAATGTTAATCGATTGGAATTCTATCCAATCGATTGGGTCCTGACTGATGGCAATTGATTGGTAATGATGCCAATCAATTGGTACTTCGTCTTCACTAGCAGATTGTAATAACAATATATGTAAATGTACACCAAATGCTTTTAACACATCTAAGCTTCATAACAACTTGCATAGACATCAAATAAAGGGACTAAGTGAGTTTAGAACTCACCAAGGGTGCGTTTGGCTTGTGAATTCTCAAGCTCTCTCTTTCCTCTTTCTCTTTCTTCTCCTCTGCCCAGCTCTCTGTCTTCTCTATCTTTTTTCTCTTTCTCCTTCTTGTTATTCTCTTCTTCTTCTTCCTCTTCCTCTTCTTCTCTGCCAAAGGGCAGCGTGTGTGGGTGTGAGGGTGTGTATAGATATATGAATATATATGTACGGATGTATATATGTATCAACACTCTCTCTCTCTCTCTCAACAAAAAAACAACCAAGCAGACCCAAGGCCTGAAAGGGATGCATATATATAGAAGTGTGAGAGTGCCACACGTTCAAAGCTAAAGAAAAGAAGAAAACTTGTCTCAGCTTATGGCAATCGATTGGTAACAGATATTTGAAGGCGATTGATTCGGATGTTGCCATGTCATTACTTTTAGTCGGTAAAATGGCAATCGATTGGTAAGATGTCAATCGATTGGTATCAAAAAGTGGCAATCGATTGGGAATTAAAGCAATCGATTGGTAACCAAATTTTACTAAAAAGAAAGAAAAGTTTATAGAATGAAGTTTTATTTATATATACTCTCCAAAAATTCAGGGTATTACATCATATCCACCACTCAACAAAAGATTTCGTCCTCAAAATCAAGAGCAAACGAGGCTAAAACAAAAACGGGAACTTCTCTCGCATCTCTGACTCTAGCTCCCAGGAAGCTTCTCCTTCATCATAATGTTTCACTGAACCTTGACTAGTGGAATCTCCTTGTTCTTGAGCTTCTTGATCCCTTGATCCAAAACACGAACTGGTCCTTCGTTGAATGTAACATTGTCGTTGACTTCAATATCTTCAAAGTTGATCTCATGTGCTGGGTTATGGGCACACTTCTTCAGCATACTGATGTGAAAAATGTTGTGCACTCCTGACATCTTTGGTGGCGATGCAAGTCGATAAGCAACTTTTCCAACACGCTCTAAAATCTCGAATGGTCCGATAAAACATGGGGATAACTTGCCTCTCTTCTGACCAAATATGGTGATGCCTCGAACAGGTGAAACCTTGAGTAGCACGTAATCTCCAATGGCAAGCTCCAAGTCTTTGTGTCGCTTGTCAGCATAACTCTTGTGTCAGGTCTGAGCTGTCTTCATCTTTTCACGTATAATCTGGATCTTCCCATTGGTTTCTCATACCATCTCTGGTCCAAGAAGTTGAGTATCTCCGACTTCGGTCCAACACAGTGACAATCGGCAAGGTTTTTCGTACAAAGCTTCAAACGGCGCCATTCCTATGCTCGAATGATAACTGTTGTTGTAGGCGAACTCAATCAAAGGTAAATGTGTCTCCCAAGAATTCTCAAAATCAATGACACAAGCACGTAACATGTCCTCTATCACTTGATTAACTCGTTCGGTCTGTCCATCTGTATGTGGGTGAAAAGCCAAGTTCAAGTTTAGCGTCATTCCCATCGCTATTTTGAGACTCTTCCAAAATTCTACAGTAAAACGCGAATCTCGATCTGACACAATAGAAACAAGTACTCTGTGTAACCGTACTACGTGTTGTAGATACATCCGACTCAAACGTTCCACTAAATATGTCATACTGTAGACGATAAAATGTGCCATCTTTGTAAGTCGATCCACGATTATCCAAATAGCATCATGGTTCTACTGTGACTTCGGCAATCCTACCACGACATCCATGGTGATGTGTTCCCATTTCCATTGAGGAATTTGTAATGGCTGTAGAAGTCCGGGTGGTCTCTGATGTTCTGCCTTTACTTATTTACAAGTAAGACATTGAGATACATACTCAGCGATTTCTCTCTTCATTCCTTCCCACCAGAAATTTCTCTTCATTTCCTTGTACATCTTCGTACCTCTCGGATGAATCGTCATCCGTGACTTATAAGCTTCATCTAATATTTCTTTCTAGAGATTTTCTTTTTCAGGTACACAGAGTCTACCTTTACATCGTAAAGCTCCGTGTGTACTAATACTCTAGATCTCTGGTTCCTTGGCTGACATCTTGGCGAACCATAACTTCAAATCCTCTGTTGTTTGTTGAGCTGCTATGATACAGCTAATCAATTTTGGTTGTATCGTTAGACATTCAAAATGATGTCTTTCCATTGGTTCCATTGACCGAAGCTTGAATTTAACTAACACTTCTAATGCTCTCCATTCTTGAATTAGAAATACAGCGATTACAAGTTGAGGTTTACGACTCAATGCATCTGCTACGACATTCGCTTTACCTGGATGGTACTGTAATGAAAAGTCATAGTCCTTGAGTAACTCCATCCATCTTCGTTGTCGCATGTTTAACTCCTTCTGAGAGAACAAATACTTCAAACTCTAATGATCAAAAAACAGATCAAACTTTTCTCCATAGAGATAGTGTCTCCAAATCTTTAACGCAAACACTATTTCTGCTAGTTTCAAATCATAAGTAGGATAATTCTTCTCACAACTGTCTTGATCCATATGCAATAACATTCCCATCTTGCATCAGTACACAACCAAGTCCTTGGTGCGATGCATCACTATAGATCTCATACCTTTCTCCACTCTTAGGTCTCGCAAGTACTGGTGCTGAAGTCAATCTTTCCTTTAACTCCTGGAATGCTCTCTCATGCTTGTCTGTTCATTTGTACTTCATCTCTTTCCTTGTCAAATTCATCAAAGGTCCTGCTAACTTGGCGAATCCTTCTACAAATCTTCTGTAATATCCTGCTAGACCAAGAAAACTTCTAACTTCTGTATCATTGGTTAGTCTATTCCAGCTTAAGACTGCATCGATTTTAGATGAGTCCACTAAAATACCATCCTGAGATATAACATGTCCCGAGAATTTGATTTCCTGTAGCCAAAATTCACACTTGCTGAACTTTGCATACAACTTATTATCTTGAAGTGTCTGTAATGTAATCTGTAAGTGCTCCTTGTGGTCTTCTTCCATCTTCGAGTAGATTAGTATCTCATTGATGAACACTATAATGAATTTATCCAGATATGGTCTGAATACTCTATTCATTAAGTCCATGAATACTACTGGTGCATTCGTTAATCCAAAAGGCATAACCAGAAACTCATAATGCCCGTATCTTGTCCTGAACGCAGTCTTCGATACATCCTCTGGTCAAACCAATAACTGATGATATCCCGAATGTAAATCGATCTTAAAAAAATCGTAGATCCCTGCAACTGGTCGAATAGGTCATCTATCCAAGGTAGTGGATATCTATTCTTGATCGTAACTTTGTTCAACGCCCTGTAGTCCATACAGAGTTGAAGTGTCCCTTCTTTCTTCTTTACAAATATAACTGGTGCTCCCCAAGGTGACGTGCTAGGACAAACAAATCCTAGATCTTCAAGTTCCTTAACTTACTTCTTTAATTCCAACATCTCAGTTGGTGCCATCCTATATGGAGTATTGGAAATAGGCAATGTTCTAGGTACTAGTTCCACACAAAAGTCTTTTTCTCTTTTTGGGGGAAGTCCTTAATATCCTGGAATACATCCTGAAAGTCTTGTACAATAGGAACCTGATCCATCTTGAGTTTCGTATTCGTGCTACCGATTGTAGCCAATCCACTTGTTAAGAACATATCACTCGTCGGCTTACACTGAAATCTAATCGTCGGATATCCTGGTATCAGAAACACAATCGTCCTAGTAGGGCAATCCAAATTGGCATCGTACTTAGTCAACCAATCCATCCCTAGGATAATGTCAAACTCTGACATCGATAGAACTACCAAGTCAGTTGGAAGTTTCCTATCTCCCAAAGTCAATGGACAATCCTTACATACTTTACCCAGCTTAACAGTCACTCCTAAAGGTGACACAATATTCAATGCTGGCTCAAGTATCTAGGGATCTAAACCCAACTGACACACAATCTTAACAGCAATAAAAGAAGGTGCTACTCCAGTATCAAATAAAGCATTTACTGGACTATGAAAGAGTACAAGCGTACCTTCTAAATGTTGTTGTTCATCAACATTAAAACATGCCTCTCTTAGGATTATTGCATTCATCCTCGTCTGATCTGGAGGTCCTTGAATCCCTTGAACTAGTGCCCCGTAGTATCCTTCTCTTGGTGCATGTCAATCCTTGCTCAAGTGCCCTGGTTTATTGCAATTTTGGCAGTTAGCACCCATACGGTGGTTAATCTTGGAAATCGTACAAAACTTGGCAATGTGCCCTGGCTTTCCACAGGTAAAACATCCTCCACTATTGCTTGGCGGGGCTATTATCAGTGCTTGAGGTTGTGATCCTCGCTGTGGATATAACTGGGGTCGATTATAACCCTGCTGTGGTTTCCTGGTTCCCTCCTAAGTTCTCTTATTACTTTGGAAATTTCCCTGTGGTCTCCAAATTTGGGTATTCCTCTATGGCTGTGTTTGGAATTTCCTCTATTGAAACCCTCTTAATGGTTGAGGTCAATTCATCTGTGGTCACTGTACTGGATATGCATCCTTCTCTAGACTTACAGTAAGTCTAACTAGTCCTTCAAAACTCTGGTTCAGGTGACCAATCGTCATATGGCAAAGATGAGGATTCAGTCCCTGGAGAAATCTCTTCACCTTCTTCTGCGGTGTATCAATCATATGCTGGGTGAATCGAGACAGACGCTCAAACTGTGTAGTATATTCTCTCACTGTCCAATCTCCTTGAACTAAGCTCAGGAAATTCTTCTCCTATTGATCCTTTTCATCTTCTGGAAAATACTTCTCCAAAAATCTTCCCTTGAACGTCTCCCAAGACATTGCTCTTGCAGTGTTTATTCCTATAGTGGCTCATTCAGCTTCCGACCAATCTGCGACGGCATAAGTGAGCTAGAACGTAGCAAGGCAACGCTTCTCTTGCTCGCTGCATTCCAATGCTTCAAAGATTAACTCCATTTCTCTTATCCATTGCTCGGCTTTCCAGGGTTCTGTTAGTCCATCAAACTTTTCAAAACGGAGTCCATGAAAATTTGCTAACTTGTCTCCTATTGCCTCTGCTGGAACGGTGCAACTGGGGTTTGGACTGGTCATTGATTTATAGCATTGTTGTAGGTATTGCCAACATGCTCTATTCTCTGCATGAATGCTTCAAAAACTCCGGACGAGTCCATACCTTCCAGAATAGGTGCTCCAATACGCGCTTGGTGATTTCTCAAGGTCCTACCATAATGATAATGAGTATTGCCTACAAGAGAACTCGATTAGCTGAAAATCTTCTTGCAGAAACGAAAACAAAATAGGGCAAGAATGCAAGAATTAACAATTTTATAAAACAACACACCAAAGCAACCATACGATCAATGACCAAAGTACTGCTCGTATAAATCAAAAGATGTACCGCATAGTACACACTAGTCAAACTGTGTACCACATGGGATAAAGCGAAAATAGTACTAAGGTCAGCTAGTACAATGCTACTACTACTGCTAATACTATATGATGATGCCTAAAACTGGTAAGAAGGGTTTAGAGAGAGAAAAAGACAAGAGCAATTTGTGTGTGGTTCGGTCTCGTTAACGAGGTGACCTACGTCCACGGTTGTGTTTGTGCGCTCTCACTAGCAGATCACCGGCGGGCCTGGTGAGCCAACAAAGATGGGCGGCACTCCCAGTAATATCGGCCGGGTATATGCATATGATGGTGAGTTCTCTGTTGTATGCTATGAGCTAGAGAATTATTTGTGGATCCCCATTGACAGGGTAGGTGGGCTCTTTTATAGATGCAAGAGTCCACCCTGACATGGTAAGTTAATTGGATTAGGAAGCCTAATCTGATCACAATAGATTTGCATGATTTTAGGAGAGTTTCCTAAGTGGTTTAGGAAACTGCCACATTCCCTTTCGCAGTCTTGTAGTTGGTTTAGGAAACTGCTAGATAGGACAGGATCGTAGGATGCCGCGACCTTCATGCCCGGCCTGTTGGTACGAACCGCCCGGTCCTGATAAACACCTCAGGATTGCTTGGCTATTGGCGCCTTTACCGGAATAACCGGCACCTCTTAGTGATGTGGCAGACTGTCTTCATGGCTAGATTATTTTGGACATATCAGCTGCCCCCCATTTTCGAAACTGACCGGATGCTTCATCGGGTGAGGATTCGAAAATCAGCACCTTCTTGGAAACCGTCTGGATGTACTCCAGGAATGCTGCTCAGGATAGGGCCCATACTCCAAATCACCCGATGGAATAACCGACCAGTACAGGTAGAAGCTCAGGTGTTGGTACTGCCACGTGTCAGGGAGTGATTGGCCTGGTCAGGGTCCAGCAGAGTCAGTTCAGATGTAACTGACCAGTTGCATGGTAACCGGGCCTTCACATCGCACATTTAATGCGTGCGCATTTCGAGGTGACCCTTCACGTACCCGAGGTGACAGTTGTCTGACAGTTTTTAGCAGGAAAATTCCTAAGCCGTTGGATCTGATTGATCTGGACCGTCCGCTACTTCTATATAAGAAACACTTGCTCATTTCTTTAGTTCCTGCTATCAACTGAGAGAATTACCGAGCGGTTTGAGAGCATACAAGATTCCTGAGCAAGGTTCCCAACCTCTTTTCTGCGCGAAACCTTGTAAGTCCTTCCTTTCTGTCTTCAGTTCTTCATTCTCTTCTTCTTTTCTGAACAAAGCTGGAGGAAGCGAACCCACTTAGGTTAGATCGAGCGTGGGATTTTTTCTTTTTTCAGTTTTGTCACTTCTTTCAGTCCAGGGGTACACTAGAGCAGTTTGACCGAACGGGAGTTCCCGGGAGAGCCTTGAGAGATTGTTGTCTTTCTTCTAGAGTCTTGTATGACCTGCCCTTTAGGTTGTTAGATCTACCTCCTCTGTACATCAGGCTAGGAGTTCTTGACCCGTTCTTAGGTCGTCTGCCCCCTAGGTCTTCCACAGACTTAATCATGTGCCATTCAGATTTCAACTCGTTGTCCCGGTCGGAAGACGACCAGTTGCGGTTAGGGTCCTCAAGCGCAAGCTTAGACCCTCCCTCCTTGGCCCCCTCTGATCAGCAGAGTGAGGGGATGATCCCTGCCCGGGCGTCTCCCGAGGAAACGCGCCGGGATTCCCCTATGGCCTCGACATCTTGGGGTTCGGGCGACGAGGGGTCTGTACCGAACAGCTCCGGGGTCATCTTCTCTTACGAATCCATAGTCAGTATCCTGTGCGGTCTTGATTTGGATCGGATCAGGGATAGATATGACCTTCCCGGCCCCTTTTCTCTTGCTGTCCATGATGGCGGAGCTCACTTTCACGAGTCAGGCTTCGTCACTTTGTATGAGGATGCCTTCATGGCAGACCTTCGCTTGCCTCTCCACCGAATAGCCCGGGACGCGCTCATCTACCTCGGGATCTCTCCCGGGCAGCTCGCCCCGAACGACTGCCGATATCTGATGGGGTGCATATCCTTGTGGCCCCAAGTCCTCGGGTATGAGCTTACCTTGCAGGAGTTCTTCTGGACTCACCGACCCTTCAAAGTCCACGGGGAGTGCGGTTTTTTCTCGCTCGGGGTCAGGCAGGGGCGGAAGATAATTGTAAACTGCCCAAGCAACAATAAAGGATGGAAGAAGAAATTCTTCCAAGTGTCCACCCTAGGGCTGTGTGAGAAGGCGCCGGGTATTCAGTTGAGGACTTCCTGGGTGGGGGAGCTGAGGAGTAAGCCCGACCACTCTTTCTTTCATGCTAAGTCTCTTAATTTTGCCATGACTAACCCGTTGGTGCGTTTGTCTTGCAGTGGGAGTCGTTGACTTGCCAAGTCTTCCCGACGAGCTTCAAGCGAGGATCTTGTCATTGGTAGAGGACCCAACCGACATCAACAAAGTGCTAACTCGGTCGGGAAGCCCGAAGATCTCCTACAAGCCCCAGCGCTTCACAACTCCCGTTCTCCAGGCGATCATTCAGGATAAATACCATCTCTTGACCGTCCAGTTTTCTTTGTACTTTACTGAATTCTAACATGCTTCTGGTTTTGCATAAATGGCCCCCAAGAACGCGGCGACTTTGAAGGAGAAGGAGGCGGCCTTGATGGCCCGGGCCGGCCAGAAGAGGAAGAAGTTGGACCCCGCTGAGGGCCAGCCCCTCAAGAGGATATCCCAGGGGATTTCCATCCGGGCTGAGAAGGAGGCCGCCGCTACCTCGACGCCTGTAGTAACAATTGCTGCTCCACCACCACCTCCCCCTACTGCCAAATCGTCCGGGATCTTCTTCCCGAGCATGGAGGAGACTACTCGCGCGGGCCCCTTCTCCAGGCCGGAGGTCGAGATGGCGGATGACGTCCGCTGAAGGGAACGGCCAGGGTTATTGCAGAGTCAGATCGACAAGTGCACTCTGCTAAGCCCTGAGGCCATCATCGGTTGGCTATACAACATCAGCCACATGGTAAGTCTCTTTGCAACATGAACCTTAACTTTTCTTCCTTGTGTGTACTGACATTATCTTGTTCTTGCAGATTGGTTGTATTGCGGTCGGGGCTGAGACCACCCTTCCCAGCGTTGCTGAGAGGTTGGCCGCTACAGAGGCTGACCTTTCCATGGAGAGGGCTGCCCGGGAGTCCGCAGAGTTTGCTCTCACCATGGAAGAAGAAAAATCCCGGGCAACTGCCCTAGAGCTTGGGGAGGTCCGTGACTCTCTATCAACCGAGCGGACCGCCCGAAAGGTTGCGGAGGCTAAGGCTGCGGCAGCGGAGGCCAGGAGGATCACCGCCGAGCAGGTTGCAGAGACTAAACCTGCAATCGCGGAGGCTGGGAGGATCTCTGCCAAGAAGGACCTTGCAGCTATGACGGCCACGCTCTCGGAGCTTACTACTGCTCGGGAGGCTGAAGCCAAAGAAGCTAAGGAGGAATTCGAGGCTGGGTTCCTCACAAGCTACGCTGACCTGACGAAGCGGGTTGTTGCTGACCACCCTGACTGGGACTTATCCGGTTATTCCTGGGCAGAGTTCAGTTACTGGAAGGAAGGCCAGGCTGACTCCGAGATCGCTGCTGAAGCTGCACCGGCCGGGGACCCCTCAGTTGATGAGCAGGCTGCGGAGGAGGGAGAGATGGTGGTTGTAGACTAGTTTTTTTTTTTTTGTAGTTTTTTTCTTTTTGGGGAGGCTACTACAACTGCCCCCTAGGCTTTGTACAGTTTTTATTTTAATTAATGAAAAGGCCCCTGAGGTCAAATTCCCTTTCCATTAACTGTCTCTTTTCTCTGTACTTTTGACTGTTTGTAATTGCTAGTATCCACTCAGTTTTTGGCCAACCTAACCCCTGCCTTAGCAAATGTTTTAGGACCGTAACCAGTAGAACACCTAGTCTTCCTGACCTATTTAAAAGGTAACAGCCCAATATGCCATAGAAACTTGTCCTGTTTAGCATCCGGGATCGCCCAGTGTAGTATAGGAATACCCTGTATTACCGTCCGGGATGTCCTAGTGTGTCATAGGTGTATCCTATTTTACCGTCCGGGATGTTTTCTCTGGTCACTATAAGTACTTAGGAATAGGTCAAACTTCCAAGTTCTTTTAGTGACCGGTGTGATTTCCTATTTTGGCCTAATATTCCCCTGCCCCCCAAGCATTTTGCTAAGGCAGGAGTGCGGGTGTTAGTAGCCGTAGGAAACTGACCTAGAACATGGGTGGTTGCAGGGTCCTTTGGAGCTTGCCATCGTCGGCCACCTAGGGGTTTGCCCCTGTCGTCGGCTAGACCTAAGCGAAGCCTTAAGCAATTTGCTGTTTAGGTCTAGTATCCCCTTGCCTCCCGAGCATCCTGTGAAGGCGGGGGTGTGTTGAGGAGCGACCATAGGAAACCGACCTGGAACATGGGTGGTTACAAGGTCCTTTTGTGCCTGGGTTCGGAGCCTGAGGTCTTTTTAGTGCCTGGGTTCGGAACTCGAGGTCTTTTAGGTGCCTGGGTTTGGAGCCTGAGGTCTTTTTGGTGCCTGGTTTCGGAGCCCGAGGTCTTTTTGGTGCCTGGGTTCGGAGCCCGAGGTCTTTTTGTGCCTTGGTTGTTAGCCAAGGTCTTTTGTGCCCCGGGGTTAGGCCCGAGGACTTTTAAGCATTGCACGGGGTACTGACAGGAGTAATTTTGCAAAATAAACTATTCAATTTTATTTAAAAATAAAGTTTTATAGCGTTTGCTCCATTAGAGCTACAAAAAGAAATTTCTCTACCAATACTGAATTCCCGTGGCCCCATGCTATTGATAATACTTGCGGAGGTGTTGCACATTCCAAGGATGAGAGAGATCATTCCCGTCCATACTCTGTAGCTAGTAAGTTCTTGGTCGGTTGACCCAGGTTACTTTGTACAGGCCTTCCCAGTTTGGTCCCAATTTCCCATGGCTCGGGATTCGGGTAGACTAGCTTACTTCCTTGAGGACGAGGTCTCCGACTTGAAAGCTGCGATGCTTCACCTTGCTGTTGTAGTACCGTGAGACCCTTTGCTTGTAGGCTGCCACCTTCAAATAAGCTTGGTCTCTTTTTTCCTCCATTAGATCCAGTTCTGACCGGAGGGCTTCTTCGTTATCCGGCGTACTAAAGTTGGACACCCGATATGTAGGCAACCCGAGCTCTGTGGGGACCACCGCCTCAAATCCGTAGGTTAAAGAGAATGGTGTCTCACCTGTTGCCGCTCGGGGTGTTGTGCGGTAGGCCCACAGGAGGGTCGGTAGTTCTTCAGCCCACAGCCCTTTGGCGCCTTTAAGCCTTGTTTTGATTGACTACAAGATTATCCGGTTGGTTATCTCGGCTTAACCGTTGGCTTGTGGATGCTCGGGGGAGGAGTAATGATTTTTATCCCGTAGCTTGAGCAGAACTGCCTGAATATAGGGGTGTCAAACTGCCTGCCGTTATGGCTGACCAGGACCCGGGGAATACCGAACCTACTAAGAATATTCCTTTCCACAAAGCTCTCCATTTTTCGCTCGGTTATCGTCACCAAGGGCTCGGCCTCTGCTCATTTGGTGAAGTAGTCAATAGCTATCACGGTAAACTTGACCTGTCCTTTTCCCATCGGCAGGGGACCGATAATGTCGATGCCCCACTGGGCGAACGGCCAGGGGCTGTAGATTGGTATCTAGAGCTCTCCCGGTTGGTTGATCATGGGAGAGTATCTTTGACACTTGTCACATCTTTTGACATACTCCTGGAAATTCCGGGCCATGGTTGGCCAGTAGTAACCTTGTAATAGGGCCTTTCTGGAGAGTGCCCGACCTCCAATGTGATTCCCGCACACCCCTTCGTGGATTTTAAACAATATCGATGGCACCTGTGCGGGGTGAACACAACGGAGGTA
This sequence comes from Hydrangea macrophylla, assembly GCA_033977485.1. Taxonomy (NCBI): domain Eukaryota; kingdom Viridiplantae; phylum Streptophyta; class Magnoliopsida; order Cornales; family Hydrangeaceae; genus Hydrangea; species Hydrangea macrophylla. The sequence continues at coordinate 13,810,545 of CM066998.1, read as the reverse complement.
CGGGATAGTGAATCCCCTCTTGTAGAGAATGCCGTCAACAAGATGGTATCGGGCTGCCCGATACTTGACCCGGTGGGCTTCTTCTTTGTCATCTGGTAGCATCCCTATTGTCAAGAATGTCACGAGCGGGTCCATCCAGCTGGGTCCCAGGGTGACCGGATCTACCTCCATGCCTTCTGAGTTGATCACACTTGGCTCGGGTAGATATTCTATCCTTATCCCGGGCAAGTCTGACTCAAAAGACGAGGTGAGGCGAGGCAAGCCAACCGGTCGGCCCTGGTATTTTCTTCTCTGGGTATCTGCGTGATGGAGAATCCTTGGAGCTTCTTGGAAACCGCTCGGACAAGGGCCAAGTAGGCCATCATGTTGTCTTCCCACACTTCGTACTCTTGGTTAACCTGGTTGACCACGAGCTGGGAGTCGCTGTATCCCTAGACCTATTGTGCACTCATAGAAAGGGCCAATTGCAGTCTGACCAGTAGGGCTTCGTATTCGGCCTCGTTGTTGGAGGCGCGGAACCCAAACCTCAATGCGTATTCGAGCTGGATGCCGTCGGGGGTAGTTAAGATGACTCCTGCCCCACTGCCTTGTTGATTAGATTAACCGTCCACGTGCAATACCCAGGTGGGGATGTCCGAGTATAACCCGGGCGGTAAGATCGGCAGCTCAGACTCTTCGACCGGATCCTCTGGATACGTGAACTCAACCAAAAAGTCAGCCACGGCTTATCCCTTGATGGCTGTCCGGGGTCGGTAGATCACTTCAAACTCTTCCAACTCTAAGGCCCACTTGACGAGTCTACCGGACGTGTCTGGTCAGCTGAGGATTCTGCGGAGAGGTTGATCTGTGAGGACCACAATGGCATGGGCCTAAAAGTACGGGCAGAGCCTTCGGGCCAAGGTGATAAGGGCGAACGCCAGTTTTTTTATGCGGGAGTATCTGCTCTCTGCGCCCTATAACGCCCGGCTGGTGTAGTACACTGGGAATTGTATCCCGTGCTCTTCCTAAATAAGTGTCGAGCTAACCGTTGATGGTGACACTGCCAAGTATAGAAATAATTCTTCCCCCAGTACGGGTGTTGAGAGTAGAGAAGGGGACGCCAAGTACTTCTTGAGTCCTTAGAACGCCTCTTCGCACTCTTCTGACCATTGGAACGCTTTGCGGAGGATTTTGAAGAATGGCAGGCACCGGTCGGTAGCTCGGGAGACAAATCTGTTCAATGCGGCCACCCGTCCGGCTAGGCTCTGTACTTTCTTCATTGATTTGGGCGACCGCATGTTGATGATGGCTTTGATCTTTTCGGGGTTTGCCTCAATCCCCCGTCTGCTGACTAGGTGGCTCAAAAATTTCCCGGACGAGACGCCAAAGGTGCATTTGGTCGAGTTCAACCTTATCCTGAATTTTCTCAAAATGTTGAAGGCCCCGGCCAGATGCTCAAGGTGGTCGGGCTCATCCCGGCTCTTGACGAGCAGATCATCCACATATACCTCCATAGACTTTCCAATGAGATCTTTGAAAATATAGTTGACTAAACGTTGGTAGGTGGCCCCGACATTCTTGAGATTGAATGGCATAACCTTGTAACAATACGTGCCCTGGTCAGTGATGAACGCAGTCTTCTCTTCGTCCCCGGGGTACATGCTGATCTGGTTGTACCCCGAGTAAGCGTCCATGAATGAGAGGAGTGAGTGACCTGCCGCGGAGTCCAAGAGGAGGTCTATCTTGGGCAGCGGATAGCAATCCTTGGGGCAAGCTTAGTTGAGGTCGGTGAAGTCCACGCACATCCTCCACTTCCCGCTGATTTTCTTGACAAGGACCACATTAGCTAGCCAGTCGGGGTAGTGGACTTCTTGTATGGAACGGGCTTTGAGGAGCTTCTTGACCTCTTCACTCACTACCTTCTGTCTCTCGGGGCAATGCCCCTCCTTTTCTGCTTCACCGACCTGCAATCTGGACTGACATTGAGCCGATGGGACTTTACCCAAGGGTCAATCCCGGGCATGTCTTCGTGACTCCAAGCAAAAACGTCCTGGTTTTGCCTCAGGAACTGGGTCAGTTTTTCCTTCAGGACGGGCTCCAGCAGGGTACCAATGCTGACCGTGCAGTCAGGGTATTTGGGACTCAGCGCCACACTTTCTAATTCTTCCATCGGACCTACCGCGTCGCTCTGGTCCCGGGGATCCATCTCTTGAACGTTCAATGTTTCAGTGATTGCCCCCTGGCGTAACGAGGTGACATAGCAACTCCGGGCGGTAGTCTGATCCCCACGCAAGCATCCGGGTCCCTGAGGAGTTGGGAACTTCACTGTTAAGCTCTAGGTGGAGACGACCGCTCTGGCCTTGTTGAGGGTCAGCCTGCCAAGAATGATATTATAGGCCGACGGGGCTTCTACGATCATGAAATTGGTCAGCACGGAGGCCTGCTGAGGGTAGGTTCCCATGAGAACTAGAAGCTCGATTGTCCCGAGCGGTTGTATGCTGGAGCCGTTGAATCCAACTAGGGGTGTAGCGACCGGCCGGAGCCGATCCCTGGAGATCCCGAGCTGATCGAATGCCGACGTGAACATAATGTCGGACGAGCTGCCTGTGTCCACTAGCACCCTCTTGACCATGTAGTTGGCTATAGAAAGCGTCACTACTAGTGGGTCATCATGGGGGCAGCGGACGCCCTGCAAGTCATTGGATGTGAATGTTAGAACATCGGTTGGGGAGGAGTCGGTGGATTGGACCTGCCAGACATCCGCCCGGGATGCCCGAGCATGCCTTTTTTGTACTGACTGTGAATCCCCTCCGCCTGACGTTCCTCCAGAGATCATGTGGACGTGGCCAAGTGGTGGTGGCTGATCGAGAGCTCGGGTGTCCTGTCGGGGTCGTCTGTCTACTGTGACGAACTCTGCGAGGTGTCCCTACTCGATCAGCTTCTCTATTGCCATTTTTAATTTAAAGCAATCCTCCGTTTCATGGCCATAATCCCTATGGTAGTGGCAGAACTTGTCCCGGTTCCTCTTACCGGGCGGGGGTCTGAGTTTAGCTGGCTGCTGAAGCAACCTCTGCACCTCTGCGGCGGCCATGACTTCATGTATAGGCTGGGAAAGGGGTGTGAAAGCAATCGGGGGCTGACCCCGGGCATCCTTCTGATCTTGCTTTGGCTTCTTTCCCGAGCCCTTCTCGAATCCTTCACGCTTGCGCTTAGCCTTCGGGGACTCGTCTCCCGCCTGGCCGGCGCGCTTCGCCTTCAAGAACTCCTCAGTATCTATGTACTTTTCGACCCTCTCTGAGAGCTCCACCAGGGTTTGCGGTCGGTTATGATGGAACGACGTGGAAACCTTGGTGTGTTGGACTCCCAAACAGAAGGCCATGATTGCGGCCGTTTCATTAAGATTGCGAATCTGGAGCCTTTGTAGGTTGAAACGGTCCACATATTCCCTCAGGGACTCCCCTTTGTGCTACTTGACAGTCAGCAGATGAGTGTCCAATTGCGATCGGTCGAGCATCCCGACAAACTGGCTGATGAACAACTTGCTGAGGGCTTTGAAATCATCGACCATCTGGGGCTTTAAAGCATGGAACCACTGTGCGGCTAGGGATGGCAACGGGGCGGGTATGGGACGGGGCCCCCATACCCCGCCCTCGCCCCGCTTCAGTAAACCCTCCCCCCGCCCCCGCCCCGCCCCGCATAGTGTCCTTCCCGCCCCCGCCCCCGCCCCCGCCCCGCCCCCGGGGTCCCCGACCCCGGCCCGCCCCGCCCCGATCATGTTTTTTTTTTTTTTTTTTTTTGGGTACACAAATTGAAAAAGCAATTTTTTTAATGCATTTTTTTCTCTAATAGTGCAGTTTTTTTTTAACTTACCCAATTAGTTCCTTAATAGTGCAGTTTTTTTTTTTTAAAAATGGTAATACACATAACTATTGAGGGGTAAAAATATAAATACAAGTATATTCGGGGCGGGGGTGGGTTTTTTGACCCTACCCCGACCCCGACCCCGACCCCGACCCGGGTTTTGAAAACCTCCCCCATACCCGCCCCTAACCCTATTAAGCTCCCCCCATACCCTACCTATTAGGGGTGGGGCGGGGAACCCGAAAAACCTACCCCATTGCCATCCCTATGTGCGGCTGGCCCCTTGAGGGTACTAGGAAAGGCCAGGCACAGCAGCTCGTCTACCGTGGTGACCAGTACCATCTGAGCCTTGTAAGTGCGGATGTGGTCTACCAGACTCCCTGTGCCATCGTAGGAGCTGAGGTGAGGGCGTTTGAACTTCCGTGGAATAGGAAACCGTGTCACCCGAGCGATATAGGGTGACTCAGTCTCCGTGTTGGTGAGGTCGTGGCCGAACTTGCGGTTCAACCTCTCAATTTGCTGCTGTAATTCCTCGTCCTGGGTTCTCCTTGACCTGGGCCTTTACATTATCCCGCTGGGTTCTCCTCTCTATATCCGAGCGATAGGTCAGATCGGATGACGAGGCCTCTTCCTCAAAGCGCGTCGACCTTGGGGATAGGGCCTGGCTCCTGGTCCGGGAAAGCGTGTGCCTAAGATCCCCCTGGCTCAGGGTCCTCGGTCGATTCCCAGGCTTTCAGTCCGGACTCCTCCCCTCTGGTCGCACGCCGCCAGTTGATAATAGTCCTGGCGTCCTCCACCCGGCGAGGATTGGGCCGAGCTCGTCTCTACAAGCGCCTGGTTGCCTGGCTGCGCTGTCCATCACCGAGGCATTCAAGGTCTGGTGGGGACACTGGGGCTGAACGGGCTTGCCTTCGTGCCCGAGCAGGCCTTTAAATAGCGACGCTTTTCTCAACCTGATTTTCTGATGCAGGGCGCTTCTCCTGTCGGGCCAAAAGCGCCTCCATCTATTCCTGTGTTTGGCGTTGGCCCTCCAAGAGTTGTGCCAGTACTGTTGTTATCTGTTCGGTGGTCATGGAGGCAGCCTGCTACTCAAGCTACGGGTTCTCCTGACTGGTCGGGACAGCGGCTCTCTTACCCATCTTCGGCGGCATGTTGATCAGTCAAGAATTTGTTTGTGAAAAACTCTGTCGTTTCCCACAGACGGTGCCAAATTGATGATGCCTAAAACTGGTAAGAAGGGTTTAGAGAGAGAAAAAGACAAGAGCAATTTGTGTGTGGTTCGGTCCCATTAACGAGGTGACCTACGTCCACGGTTGCGTCTGTTTGCTCTCACTAGCAGATCACCGGCGAGCCTGGTGAGCCAACAAAGATGGGCGGCACTCCTAGTAATACCGGCCGGGTATATGCGTATGATGGTGAGTTCTCTGTTGAATGCTATGAGCTAGAGAATTATTTACGGATCCCCATTGACAGGGTAGGTGGGCTCTTTTATAGATGCAAGAGTCCACCCTTACATGGTAAGTTAATTGGATTAGGAAGCCTAATCTAATCACAATAGATTTGCATGATTTTAGGAGAGTTTCCTAAGTGGTTTAGGAAACTGCCACATTCCTTTTCGCAATCTTGCAGTTGGTTTAGGAAACTGCTGGATAGGCCGGGATCGCGGGATGCCGCGACCTTCATGCCCGGCTTGTTGGTACGAACTGCCCGGTCCTGATAAACACCTCGAGATTGCTCGGCTATTGGCGCCTTTACCGGAATAACCGGCACCTCTTAGTGACATGGCAGACTTGTTGGGAATATGCCCTCAAACCAGTTAGTTGGACAATGGAATATCATAATGCATTTATGCATGTTAGTTCATGAGATGAATATTAGACTGGAATCCTTAACCAACATTGTATGTGGTTCATTTGTGTATGTGATTACACATGTGAGATATGAATCACAAATCCTTGTTGTTTCAAATAAGTCATAGTGGATGATAAGTCTGGATAACTTATCAGGTATACATTGTAGCATGATTAACGTCTACAGGGTAGAATGATGAATCTCATTCATAAGAGTCTTTGACTCTTGGTTAATATGCTAGTGCACTCGGTGCATTGACGGACCTGAGTTAAACCTATTGACACCTAAACGCTGTCACCGTCAATAGGAACTCAAAACTTGTATAGGGATACATGTCCTTAATCCTGAGACAGTTATGAACGCAAGTTGTATGCTTGATTGCTTTGACTTACCAATCAGTGAGGTCTTGCAAGATCAACACCTGGGTATCTTGGGTAAATCAGGTATACAATGTTACGAACATATATTGTCAAGATGGAATTCTACCCTCTTCTATAAAACGAAGAGTAAGTATTCCCTCGAGAATGTCACTAGGAGTGATTACTGAGAGCTGGCCAGCCTTGTCAACAAAGTGTTATTGTTGACATGTTTAGTAATCCAAGCGTAGTGAATGATACTTGAGGAATATAAGATGTACTATCTATTGGGTCGACAGTATCTTTACACATACATCCCAATGATAGATACGAATACTGCCTGGTAGAGGGACATCCGTATCATATTATACAAGTCTAGCAATCACTTATGTATGTGTGATTATGTTCTTATGCACTGGAGTGCAATTATCATTTTATAGTGGCATTAATGATAATTGATTAATTATTGATTCCTTAGTCAAGAGTACTGACTAGATGGAATAATAATTAATCGGAGCCAGTAATTAAGAACCTAGGAGGTCCCACTCTTAGCTCCGCCAGAATGCTTGGAAAGGCAATTGAGGATGCTGTCAAGACTGATTCGATCGATCGACGTTGTTTCGATCGATTGAAGTCTAGACAGGTTCGATCGCAGGTTTGATCGATCGAAATTACTTCGATCGATTGAAAGTAAGGTCGGTTCTGGGAATCTATAAATAGGGCAGCTGCGTTCTGGGAAAGTAGTTCGTCGTTTTAACGTCCCTAAGCTGCTGAAACTGTTTTAGGGTTCCCAAACCTTCTTCATCCTCTCCATTAGAGATCCCACCATCTCTAGCCACTCTGGGAGCATTCAAGGAGACATAAGGGTGAAGATCTCTTAGAGGTTGCTGCTGCACATTGAAGGAGAAGGACTAAATTAGAATTTGATTCAAGACCTTAAGGTAATGCACCTGTCCCCTCTCCTGTACGCATCTATAGAGTTAACGAGTAGTAGATCCAGGCAACCAATAAAAGTTTTGAACTTTGTGTTTTTCCGCTGCGCATTCAAATAATTTTTAAACCTGTTTTTCCTACAATTGGTATCAGAGCCTCGCTTGTTTGGATCTATAGATGCATTTTGGAACACTAGTTTTGATTTGCATGTTGATTTTAGGACTGTTTTCAAAACTGCATCGTCACAGATCCGTTTCTGCAGTGTTTATGCAGTAGAATACAAATCTGTGATTGCACTGGATGCAAGGTGGGTTCGAGCGATCGAAGTAGTCTCGATCGATCGAACATCATCTGTTCTCAAGCGATCTAACTAGTTTCGATCGATCGAACGTTGGTTCTGTTCGATCGATCGAATGGTGTTCGATCGATCGAGACTGCTTTTCTGTCCAGTTTTTCAGTTTACATATTTAAAGGTTTTAAAAATATTTACTTTAAAATTTTATTTATGTTGTAAGTTTTTCAAAACATTCTATGAAACTGAAAGTTCAATCGATTGAACATAGTTCAATCGATCGAAGGTTCAATCGATCAAACTTTTTCGATCGATCTAAGTGTGACAGAGAACTGTGATGCTGTTTTAAGTTCTAATTCAGTATGTAAAGAGTTTATATACTGTGTGAATCAATTAGGGGTTCCAATGGTACATATATTTGTTATATATATGCGTGGTTGTGCGTGTGACTAACCCTTTTGCAGCAAGCTTAGTCCGCTATCTCCCATGGCACCAAGACTTTTAAATTTTGTATTTAATTGTTGGTTTGGATTTAAGGCTTATGTAAAGGGCGCTGCGACTTCAATCCTATGAAAAGGAAAGTCGCACCGGTTTCCCTAGCCTTTTATTTTATTGTTGTTATTTCTATTTCTAGATAAATTGTAAGCTTCGAGAGAAGTATAGGACCAATGTAATAGAATTAGAAAATCCATGAAGATGGAGGAGCAAGCCGTTGTCCATGAAGATGGAGTCGGAGGCAATCAAACCAAGAAGGAGGTTCTATGGAGATAGAGCCATGGGAGATATAGGCATTGTTGAATGTTTTTATTTCATTTTAGTTTTTGTTATATGTTCTTAGTTGTGATTGGAATTTTATATATTGTTACTACTTGCATGCACGTAAAACAAGTTTTCTAAAAAAACAAATTCAAAACCTTTTTCCAACACATTAGTAAACACTTGATGTTTATGGGCAATGTGAAGAAACATTTTTTTTTTTTTTTAAATTCCTATTAGTTCATTGTAAGTATGAGAAATACTATGTGTCACTCATTTATGAGTGATCATTCCATACGGAGGGTATTTCTTATTGGTTACTAGATATGAACTTCTTATAAAAATCTAGTGGGAGAGGGACTTATTTTATAACTCCCACGGTCTTCCATAAACGGTTCATTGTAAGGTGAGTAGTATATTCTGTGTCACCCAGCCATGGGTGATCATTCCATACGGAGGATAGACTATTCATTGGTTACTAGGTATGAACTTCCTTTGGATAGAATCAATGAGACGCGTTAGAGGGTGACCACTACACTGAGGCACTACTTGAGGCGGTTGTCATTGGATTCTAGTTAATGGTAAACACTAGCTAAGCTATGGGTAAGGGATTCCACACGGAGCATTATCCAGAAACTTAGAGGCCAAAAGTTCAGGAGTCATGAATTGTTTTGTAAGAGTTGCATGACATTCATGATGGGTTCCCAATCAGGCTATGAGATTATGATCGCCACACGGAGACTTAATTTCATAGGCTTGACATCCTGAAGACAATTAATGAGTTGGTTAAGGGAATTCCAATGTATCATATAAATTGTCATATTCATGATTTCCATATTGTAATTCTGTTACATTATTTGTATTTTAGATTCATAATGTCTAGCCCACTTGCTATAACCATGATCCAGAATAAGCTAATTGGAAATAACTACGTTGAATGGAAACTGGAACTGGATGAATTGTTAACTGCTAATGGATGTAAATACGTTCTTACCATTCCCTGTCCACCTATTCCATACCATGACACCCCAACTGATCTTGCGGATCAATATTGGCAGTGGATAAGATTTGATGGTATAGCTCGCTCTTGCATCTTAGACTCTTTGTCTGATGTGTTGAAGTAGCAACATCAACCTTTGAACACTGCCCGTGCTATAATATTGAACCTCGAGGAGATGTTTGGGGAGCTGAGTCAAACTGCAAGGCTTAGAGCCTTAAAGTTAGTCATGGACACCAGAATGTTGGAAGGAACTTCAATAAGAGAGCATGTTTTTAAAATGATTACTTATTTTAAAGTACTGGAAGTTCTGGGTTCCGACATTGATTGTGAGACTCAAGTTGACATAATCTTGCATTCGTTGCCTTCATCATTCACTCAATTTAAAAAGGTTTTTAAAATGAGTAAAATAGTTTTTTCAACAAGTGAATTGATGAGCTCTCTTGAGGCAACGATGGATATAGTCAAAGAGGAGTCAAATGTTCAAAACTTTGGAATGGCTTCATCTTCTGGAACTAAGCCTAAGAGCATAAGTTCAGAGAAGGAGAAGCAAGACTCAAGGATAGGTGAGCCTAACACAATTATTAGGAAGAAGGCAAGACTTGGAAAGGGAAAGGCTGGTGCTGTGCCAAAAGGAAAGCGTTTCCATTGTGGCATGAGAGGGCATTGGAAAAGGAACTGTGTGGAATACTTGACTTCCAAAAGGCAAGGTATGATCCCTTTTCACTAGTTTTTGAAGTAAGTTGAAAAACTGATACTTCAACTACTTGGGGCATTGATTCTGTATTTTCTAAATTATATCTGTAATTGTTGCAGGGAATTGGAAAATAAGAATGTGCAGTGATTAGAAGATCTTGATTGCCTTTTGGGATCTGATGCAAGAGTTGCTATTAGATTAATAGTTTTATATTGTAATAAAACTTTAGAGTTATTAGATGGATTTCAGTTTTGAATTAATGAATAATATTTATTCTTTTGATTTTGGTACTGAAATTCTTGATTAAAAGAAAGCGTTCTTTTATGTGATCTAAATAACTTGTCAAGCAAGTATCTCACCAATTTACTCTTGTCTCTCATATATTATCTAATGTAGTATTTAAATGACTCATGGGTATTTTACCATCTAAAAGGATAGCACCCTCAACTAATTCTATAACTTTTTGGTTTTGAGGTTAGATCATATTTAATCTAAATAGGATAAATGGGGAGTAAAGGATTGGATCCTAAAACTCTTTTGGTTGTTGAGACCACTACCTGTTTGTCAATCCTATTTAGAGGCTAATATGATCAGGTGACTTTTCTTTTGAAAATCACACGACCAAGGACTTATTAGAATTAGGACATACTCATGTATGTAGGGCAATAAACATTAGAGTTAAAAAGTAGTTTCGGCTACTTTGGATACTGATATACATTTACTTATTGCATCTTCATCCTCAATTTTGAAGAAATTCAAAAGTTTTGGAATGAAGAGTAATTGGTAAAAGAATATCGTTGCCTTTTTGATTTGATCAAAATGGTGAGTATCTATCTAATGTATTTATTGTCCAAAGGAGATAAGAATGAGATTCTTTCTCGACAGTCTACACCTAGTGCGCCTCCACGGGATGGTGTAGCAGGTAGAAGGAACTATCTTCTTTTAGATATGACTGGGTCATGGGATGAGTTATTTAGAGTTACTACTATTCCTTGTTTTTCTCGATGGAACTACAATGTCTATACTGGATCTTATTCAAAAGCAAATCTTTTCGATAGACATCCCCAAAGTTGTGAAAAGAATGTGACTTCTTTCTCATGGTAACTTTGGATAAGGATGTCTAGCACTCTGGTGTAAAGAAATGATGAGCCTTTTTGAATCTAGATTAGAAGTATAATACTTTTGTAGTGTTTCCAGAGAAAACAAAAGTTGGTTGGAGACCAAATTTTGCAAAGGAAAGATAATATAAAAGAGTAAAGTTATTTATATCTTAAAGCAATCTATAAATCATCAGGAACTAAAATCTACTACCTCTTCATCCATTCCAAACATTGGTGCTTCATTGTAGTGGGAGAATTCTCAACGTTGTTGAAATCCCCTGGTACAATAAAGTTTTGTGATAAGGAAGCTCTGGTATATGATTTGCATAAGTCTACGGACTAAAGCAATCATCCAGAGATAAGCACATCTGTTTTGACTTGTTGGTCAAAATACTTTGGATTTCTCTGAAGTGTGGATATGGCTTAACTGGATGAAAGGATCCTTGCACTAAGGAAGTGTGGTGGTGATTATGGTTCCCTACAATGATAACACCTTTATCATTATGAGATGTCAAAGTAGTGTTATCAATGGTTGAGGTTAAGTTTCTTCAGTATATTTGATATTTATGATCTCGGTGAGGCGAGCAATAATCTTTGGATTATGCTCATTCAAGATCGGGAAGTTAAGGTAATGAGATTATCTCAAACTTCTATATCATAAAGTTATTGGCAAGATTCAACGTAGAACATTTCGATAAAGGTTATTCACCTTTTGAACATAACCTATTGCTCTTTCAAGACTTGTAATCTTAGGATGCAAGATGAAAGAGGTCGCATGAAAGGTATATCATAAGCCTAGGCTGTTGATAAACCTTGTATGTGATGTTAGGTATGGGATATCTGTTAAATCGTCGAGGTTGTTCACAGATATCAGTCCAAATGGAAGTTCAGTTCACTGAACTATCATAAAGCACATATTCTCTAGGGCTTGAGATAGAACTAGTAGATATATGCTAGATGATGTTATTTTGGACTATGTTCGAATTAGTTTTACTGGATACATGTTTGGTGACGTCTTTTTGTCTAGAGATATAGTATAACATGGAGATGTTCTACTATGGATTGTTTCAGTCGATGATCATCAGTCCCTATGCAAAACCTTACGGGTTAAGGATTTTGACAAATCACGTAAACAATGTTGGTGTTTGTTTATAACACTATATGGTTATGAGTGCAAGTGGGAGTTTGTTGGGAATATGCCCTCAAACCAGTTAGTTGGACAATGGAATATCATAATGCATTTATGCATGTTAGTTCATGAGATGAATATTAGACTGGAATCCTTAACCAACATTGTATGTGGTTCATTTGTGTATGTGATTACACATGTGAGATATGAATCACAAATCCTTGTTGTTTCAAATAAGTCATAGTGGATGATAAGTCTGGATAACTTATCAGGTATACATTGTAGCATGATTAACGTCTACAGGGTAGAATGATGAATCTCATTCATAAGAGTCTTTGACTCTTGGTTAATATGCTAGTGCACTCGGTGCATTGACGGACCTGAGTTAAACCTATTGACACCTAAACGCTGTCACTGTCAATAGGAACTCAAAACTTGTATAGGGATACATGTCCTTAATCCTGAGACAGTTATGAACGCAAGTTGTATGCTTGATTGCTTTGACTTACCAATCAGTGAGGTCTTGCAAGATCAACACCTGGGTATCTTGGGTAAATCAGGTATACAATGTTACGAACATATATTGTCAAGATGGAATTCTACCCTCTTCTATAAAACGAAGAGTAAGTACTCCCTCGAGAATGTCACTAGGAGTGATTACTGAGAGCTGGCCAGCCTTGTCAACAAAGTGTTATTGTTGACATGTTTAGTAATCCAAGCGTAGTGAATGATACTTGAGGAATATAAGATGTACTATCTATTGGGTCGACAGTATCTTTACACATACATCCCAATGATAGATACGAATACTGCCTGGTAGAGGGACATCCGTATCATATTATACAAGTCTAGCAATCACTTATGTATGTGTGATTATGTTCTTATGCACTGGAGTGCAATTATCATTTTATAGTGGCATTAATGATAATTGATTAATTATTGATTCCTTAGTCAAGAGTACTGACTAGATGGAATAATAATTAATCGGAGCCAGTAATTAAGAACCTAGGAGGTCCCACTCTTAGCTCCGCCAAAATGCTTGGAAAGGCAATTGAGGATGTTGTCAAGACTGATTCGATCGATCGACGTTGTTTCGATCGATTGAAGTCTAGACAGGTTCGATCGATCGAACTTGGTTCGATCGATCGCAGGTTCGATCGATCGAAATTACTTCGATCGATTGAAAGTAAGGTCGGTTCTAGGAATCTATAAATAGGGCAGCTACGTTCTGGGAAAGTAGTTCGTCGTTTTAACGTCCCTAAGCTGCTGAAACTGTTTTAGGGTTCCCAAACCTTCTTCATCCTCTCCATTAGAGATCCCACCATCTCTAGCCACTCTGGGAGCATTCAAGGAGACATAAGGGTGAAGATCTCTTAGAGGTTGCTGCTGCACATTGAAGGAGAAGGACTAAATCAGAATTTGGTTCAAGACCTTAAGGTAATGCACCTGTCCCCTCTCCTGTACGCATCTATAGAGTTAACGAGTAGTAGATCCAGGCAACCAATAAAAGTTTTGAACTTTGTGTTTTTCCGCTGCGCGTTTAAATAATTTTTAAACCTGTTTTTCCTACAAGACTGTCTTCATGGCTAGATTATTTTGGACATATCACTATACAAAGCTATGGTCAAATAGCTATCTCTCAAGCTCCCAAAAATCTGGTGGACAACATATCCTGATAAAATCTAACAAAAACATAAACCCTCTACAGATCCTGACTCAAAGGTCGTCAGCATCTAATCCTGCTGGTGGCGCCTCGTCCTTAGAATCGATATCCATCTCCTCGAGTGGATCATCCTGAACTGGTGTGACAAGATCTCCGACTACCACTCCAATATCCCAATCCTCTATCACCTCTGCACCAGGGTCCTCCATCGCGTCTGCTATCGCCTAGTTAGCGACCTCGACTGCTACTGCTACGAATCCATCGGCTATATCAAGAGCTCTTGCTATCGTAGCCTTTCCCATAGCAAACCCTGCTGGCTGGGCTACCATCCTGGCTATCCATCCTACTGCCATATCGGCCATGGCTGCCATATACATAATAGGTCCAACTGGCATCTGAAGCATAACTGGTGCCTCTGGTACAACAATCTCCTCATCGGCCACGTCCTTAATTACTACATCGATCTCCACCCCTATGTCTGCCTCCACTGCCTCTCGGTCTGGTGCTAGATCCTCTGGCTCAAACTTTGGCTCCTCCGGATCATCATCATCTGCGTCGTCTATATTCTCATCCTCCGCTGGGGCCTCGTAGTCTATCGGCTCCTCCTCTCCATCCCCGTCAATATCCTCATCGGGATGCTAGTCCTCTGGCTCTGGATCCTCCTCACCCTCAATCGGCTTAGGCTCCTAAACTGGTACGTCAGGTACCGGTGATGGTGGGGCTTCTAGTGATGGTACAGCTATAGGCTCTGGTGGACCAGCTAAAATGGCTCTCAGCTCAATCTCATCCATCTCTGGCTTACTCCAAACCAACCGTAATATCTTCTGACAAATGTCTCTACCAACTCTCGCAGAATGGTAAGCATCCATATGCATCTGTGTTGGGTGAATACTCCCGATCACATAAAGCGCCTTCCACATGTCCTCCTCCAAGTGTCGACTAGCTATCTGGCACACTCACTCACGATAAAACTCCAGGTCAGCTGGCTCCACAGTATCCCCATAAATCACGTGTCCTCCATAAGCGTCGGTAACGAACTGATGAAACTCTGGATCCATGCTATCCTGCAAGGAAACTATCTATCGTCAGACAAACGATCTTATCTCAACTCATATCTTATCTCAAAGAAATCTTAACATACTAGGACCAGATGGTGTAGAATAGGTAGTGACCGAAAGTATCACAAACCTAGGGCTCTGATACCAAAAATCCTGTCACGCCCCGGAACAGAATAAATAGAGAAAATAAATTTCCTTTATGGGTCCATAGGGAATGACTGGTGAATGTCACTATCTTCCACACCACGCAGTTCTAGATAACAGAAAGAACAACCCATAGTAATATAAAGGAAACCTATTATATTACAACATTAGAGTTATTACAACCGAAAAGCTACAGCGGAAGTATGTAAGGTTTGGAAGCAACATATGCCCAAGTACCAAATATAATCAAACTACTAAACAGAAAATCAAAGAGTAATAATATCTCTAAATCTTCAGCTGGCATAAACATCAGCATTGTAATTCTCCCTAACATAGCCATCATCAGTGGGACCACCTTTGATGTATTCTCCTCCCAGATAGGAACTATCATTGAAGACTTCATCACCTGTAAAATAAAGTACATGATAGTCTGGACAGGGAATGTCCAGAAAATAAAAGGCCGTCAGCTTACTGAGAGCTGAGTGAGTATAAACTAACAAGGTACCAATTATATGAAGTAGACACAAGCTTATGAACACACGATTTAACGTCTTACTATAATAATAATAATAATACCTTGCTTCTTATTAAATCTCGTAAACCAACCCTTATCGTCTTGTAAATCGAAGACCGATAATTAACATATTTTCTAGAAAGAACAGACTCAATCGCTTCACATATAAAGATATACCATCATTCTATCCATTGCTCGTTAAGGATATAAACTATCCACTGCATTTATGGACACCACGTCAGTCCATCCCCCGCTCATTAAGAATATAAAACCATCCACCGCATGTCAGGGATATAACGCTTGAAACAACAGCATATCAATTCTATAGCCACGACTTCTCGCTGTTTACGAGTGATCCCCCATCCACCGCTCGTTAAGTATATAAACCATCCACCACTCGTTAAGGATATAACATGGATCATCTGGCTACCTCAGGACTACATGGTCTTGCCCACTGCTCGTTAAGGATATGAACCATCCACCGCATGTGAAAGCATTTTCATGACCAGGCGTCTTCCCACGTACCATTCCCAGAACTTATCAAACCTACTTAAACTCAGTGCTACTATCGATACATGACAATTCCCATGTGGCCTGACTACTCTGATTAAAGAACGGATATCGAACTCATACCAGAATCACATAGTATCTAACATCATTAGGTTAGTCCATTTTTCTTAATCATACTTAACTTTGGTGTCACATTATCCCTGATTACCCCAGAATCACATAACAGAAGTCCGAGTCAGAAAATGAACAATCGAACCTCTTATAAAATAAATAGCAAAAGAATCCATGTTCAGCCAATACCAATCGATTGGTAAAAGGTCCAATCGATTGGGAACAAATACAATCGATTGGGTCTGAAACAATGTTAATCGATTGCTAACATTGGCAATCAATTGGATAAAAGTAATGTCAATCGATTGGGAACAAATGCAATCGATTGGGTCTGAAACAATGTCAATCGATTTATAACATTGGAAATCGATTGGGATAAAATAATGTCAATCGATTGGAATTCTATCCAATCGATTGGGTCCTAACTGATGGCAATCGATTGGTAATGATGCCAATCGATTGATACTTCGTCTTCACCAGCAGATTGTAATAACAATATATATAAATGTACACCAAATGCTTTTAACACATCTAAGCTTTATAACTCAGGAAAAGGTGAATCAATAAAAGAAAAAGCCAAACGGCACTAAGCTTTATAACAACTTGCATAGACATCAAATAAAGGGACCAAGTGAGTTTAGAACTCGTCAAGGGTGCGTTTGGCTTGTGAATTCTCAAGCTCTCTCTTTCTTCCTTCTCTTTCTTCTCCTCTGCCCAGCTCTCTGTCTTCTCTGTTTTTTTTTTTTCTCTTTCTCCTTATTTTCTTCTCTTCTTCTTCTTCCTCTTCTTCTCTACCACAGGGCAACGTGTGTGGGTGTGTATAGATATATGAATATATATATATATATATGTATAGATGTATATATATCAACACACTCTCTCTCTCAACAAAAAAACAACCAAACAGACCCAAGGCCTGAAAGGGATGCATATATATAGAAGTGTGAGAGTGCCACACGTTCAAAGCTAAAGAAAAGAAGAAAACTTGTCTCAGCTTATGCCAATCGATTGGTATAGATGGCAATCGATTGGTAATAGATATTTGAAGGCAATCGATTGGAAAGAATGGCAATCGATTGGGATATTGTCACGTCATTACTTTTAGTCGGTAAAATGGCAATCGATTGGTAAGATGTCAATCGATTGGTATCAAAAAGTGGCAATCGATTGGGAATCAAAGCAATCGATTGGTAACCAAATTTCACCAAAAAGAAAGAAAAGTTTATAGAATGAAGTTTTATTTATATATATACGCTCCATAAATTCAGGGTATTACAATTTCCGTTGCTACTTATATTTTGTAATAGCTAGTAAACTCTGATTATGTATGTCAAACTTAGATATTCCCAATGCGTGGTTTGACTCAGTACTCTAATGACTAGACTTAAGTTAGGGACAATATGGTGACTTTCAACTGCCATGGCCTACGGATCCAAAAAGAAATTTTATTTTTCCTATTTTTGCTACTACAGGACGTGACAATAAGAGTTAAAGACATAATTCAATACATATAATCATAAACTCACATACTCCTATATAGAACTACAATAGTAAATAGATAAATACAGGAAAAATGCCGGTGTTACACTCTTTCTCTATTTATCTTTTGTTTATGATGAGGCACTAAGCGGCAAACTTATTATGTTGTACGACTTCATGCCCAGATTATTATTCTCTTAACTTTTCCCTTTCTGCAAGATGTAATAATGAGATTTAAGACCCCGATGTTTATATTATGTATGCTTAGAAGTACCAATACTGGTTATTACTCTTTCCAGTTACTGCTATTTTTCTACTGTCTCGGTTCTTTCTTGTTATGGACAATCATGTGATCACAACTTGCCACGTATCTAAGGGACTAAAAGAGAAAAACGTGTAACTATATTCATAGATATAACTGACATCTCAATGTATATTAAAGTGGTTGTGGAACAAAATCATATAAATACATACTGAAAGATATATAACTCAAAATCTTTGGTTAAGAAAACCATCATGACTATTGAAGGAAGACTATTGAAGTTAAATAAAGAATATTTATTTTAATGAAAATAATCCAATTTATATTTTAAAATCATCAAAATACAACAGAACTAGTACAAGCATCAGATAAAATAAAATACATGAGAAAACAAAAAAATATATAATAAAACCCAAACAAAACAAATACAGAATAACATCTGAAGTCATACTACAATCTCCCATCTCCAAATATATCTCGGACTGTGGTACCGCTAGAAAGTTGGGACTGAGGAGAAACTGTCAAACACTACACAAAGGATCACCTCAAAAGTACTGAGGTTGCAACAAGAGCCCACTCAAACTCCATATCATACAAAAATATGTTAGATCTGGAAGAAAAAAAGTTGGATCTAGGTACAGAAACAGTGAAATCAACGGATTCACAAGAGAAAACACACAAAAAAAAAAAAAAAAACCAAGAGAACACAAAAACATATACCCCCCTAGAGAGGGGATAAAACCCTTACAAAAAGGGATAAACCCTCACAAGGAGGGACAAAGCCCCCAGAAGGGGGGACAAACTCTCCCAAAAGAGAGAGAGAAAGAGCAAAAAGAAGGAAAAACTGATTGCTTTTTGGTGGCTCTAATTGCTTTTTGGTGCATTTGCGTCAGCAAAAATATATAATAAACGGACCTAGCCAAATAAGCAATTTGGCCGTAAGCAGGGGCTAGGCTGCTAATTATAAAATGTAGGTTGATTGACTCAAATGCCCGTTGAACGCTGTTAAAACTCTTTCAACAATTACGTTTTTACCCTCAATTCAAGATCCACTTTTAAGTTAAGTTATCAATGAATATAGGGTTTTGTTAACATGTTCCCTTAGGGCATATGATAAGGTTCTAAAAGTGGAAATAAACAAGGGAGACAAGCAATTACCCCACACCGGACATTGAAACTCACACAGTACCACTTGTTTATTTCTACTTTTAGAACATTAACATATGTTCTAAGGGCACATGTTAACAAAACCCATTAATGTATGACTAATGAATATATTATAATGTTAACAAACACGTAAACAAATCAATAATAATCTAACAAAGACTATTATGGTGAATTTTGGGGTTCAGAGTTTAAGCATTTGAATTAAATCTTGAAAAATTGAAAAGGTGGGCCCGTTAGAGTTTCTTATGAAAGGGCCCAAAACTTGCAATCCTTTATTAAGTATTGTAAAAAAATACAAAAAATTGTTAATAATTGTTTTATAGAATTTTATTTTCTTGATAAGTTTACGGAATAAAATAATATTTCAAAATATTTATGCAATCACAAAAAAAATTTTATTTTCAATGTTAACATAAAAAAAAATAGTTGTTTACATCAGTTATTGATAATTTATGTTATTAATAACCATTTAAAGGTAAGGAAGTTATGATCGTTTAATTGAAACGGATAATATCTACATATTATTTGTAAATAGATAATATTATCTGTCTAGACATATAAAGCTTAAATTGATGCTCCAAATTATCTATTTTGGAATAATTTTCAAGTACAATGCGTAGATCTCGAATAAAAAAAATCCATGAAATAAAAAAATACCCAAAAAGACAAAAAATGAGAAAGTTATGGTCGTTTAATTGAAACAACTAATGTTACCTGTTTGTAAACAAATAGTAATATTATCTATCCAGACAAATAAAAGCTCAAAATGAAGCTCTAAATTATTATTATTATTTTTTTTTTTTGCAGATCTACATAATGGACTTGCAGATCTCAAAAAAAAAATTATAAAAAAAATTCACGAAATGAAAAAAAAAAAAAAGAACACTCAAAAAGACTAAAAAATGAGAAAGTTATGACCATTTAAAGTTAACATTTTAACATATTATCTATTATCTTTTTGTCAACAGATAAAATCGCAGAACAACCAACTAAAAAATTTCAATAACCAAGTCATTGTGGCCGAGTGGTAAGCTTCTTGGGTGTACTACCCAAGAGGTTTAGTGTTCGAGTCATGGGGAGCGTGGCCACTGGAGTATTCACCCGGCGCCTGCAGGCCTCGGGGGATTAGTCGAGGTGCGCGTAAGCTGGCCCGGACACCCCCGATTACCAAAAAAAAAAAAAATTATTCAATTTTTTCCTTTCATATCACATATGAACCTTGTTTTGTAAATCTCGAATTCATGATTCAAAAAATATAATTTTATGAAAAATGAGTTTGAAAATTAGAAGTTATAGAATTTTAAAATGTAAATAAAACTAATGATGACATGACATAACTAACTATCAAAGGGTAAAATATACTAGAAAAAAAAATAAAAAAAAAATAAAGTAAAGATGGATTCTAATTAGTATAAAAAAAAAATGGCATGAAACCTTAGCTATAAATGCCAAAAACTTTAAAGTTTTGCTTAATACCATATCATTTTAAGGAATTTCTCACCAAAAAAAATATTAAAATATAAAATAATGCCACATGGAAAATATGACCGTTAGTTGGAGAGGGGATTTTGGTATTTTGAACCCTACACCATACGTCTTCACCTAATGCGCTTTTCATATGGGAAGTCAAACCCCCCAGTGCCCCTATCTCTCTCTATCTCTCTCTCTCGTCGCTGCAGTCTGCATTCAATAATGAGTCATGTTACAGCATCAATAATGTTCTGACATGTCACCGCCTCATCATCATTTTTCCAATTAATGAAGGCAAATTATTAAAGAAACTATTTTCGTGAAAAAGTGCAATCAGAGTAATTCTCGGCTTTGACTTTGATCGTCTCAATCACGAGAAATTATTCAGTAAACCCGTCACGCTACGTCAGCATGTTAATGTGGTGTGATCATTTAATCTTAACCACTCACTTGCCCTTTCTTCTAAGGGATTATGGCAAGTGGTTATCATATTTGAAATTTGAAATTCCACTAACCACTTGTCATAATCCCCTTAAATAAACGCAATATATAGATGTAGAAAAAGGAGAAAATAACCGCAATATATGTGATTCATGCTTAGGATTTCTGCTAGCTATATATGCTCATTGATTTGATTAATTGCAATATACTCCCTCCGTCCCATTTTAAGAGTCCATCTTTGGGAACTCAACTTATTAAGGGGACAAAAAGAATCTACACCTACTTTCTACATTTGCCCCTAATCATTACAACAACTTTTTTAGTTTTGTCTTGATGTAGATTTCAAGGAGGGATAATTTTGGAAAGTAAGTAAAAATTGTACATCAATTTCAGGAAAGTGGACACTATTTTGGGACATCCCAAAATGGAATAATGGACTCTCAAAATGGGACGGAGAGAGTATTAAATTTTGAGTAAAGATTGGGACACATTTAAAGGGATAATTTTTGGGACACAATTTAAGAGGTATGTTTTATATCTCATGTGATGTCATTGGACCCCACAATGACATAAGAGAGATAGACACATCTCTTGAGTTGTATCCCAAAAATTATATCTTTGAGTGTGTCCCAAATATTATCCTTAAATTTTCACGTCTTTGAATATTTGGATGTAGAAAGAGGAGAAAATAAATGGTGCAATGGTTTTTTTTTTTTTTTGCTAATATGATGTCCCAATCATTAGTTGATTATTATTCAAGTATATATCAGTCCTAATTTTTGAGAAAATATATGTTCACACAAGCACCATACACCATGTATATTATTGTGGTTACACATCGCCGTTGTATTAACCAGTGGTTGTAACGGAGATAATATGTCACTGTTTGTAACATTGCTAATACAATGAAAGTTTGTGCATATGTGGAAAAAAAAAAAATTTCTGGAAGTAAGACTATAGATGGATGATTAAATGAATTTGATTGTTGGAATATAATGTTACATCTTTAACAATTTGGAAAAGAAAAGAGAACATAGAAGAAAGTGTCATCCTTTGTTTGGTTTGTAACGGAATCCATGACCAAAATTGAAATAGAAAAGAGAATGAATTGGGAAATGAATTAAACAAGATAAAGGTTGAGAATCATTTCCCTCTTTTATTCAAATATTACAATTATGGTTTGAAATATTTTAATCTTTAATTAATTTAAGCACGAGGGAAATAAAAAGCACAAGTATTTATACCATAAAATATAATTATACTATTATATAATAATAATAATAATAATAATAATAATAATAATAACATAAGCTCTTTTGGCTTGCCATGGAAGCCATTTGGAACCTTTTTTACAGGACACTTGTCATCATAGGAGGACATCAAATGTGGTTACTTGAAAATCAATGGTGGCTAGAAGGAAGTTAATTTGGAGGGAACTTCTTTGGGAAGAAACACATGTGTAATTGAATTTAAATTGGTAGTTAATGTAATAGAAGGGAATATTCAAATTGAAATAGGTGGTTATTGATAGTTATAGTTTGTATCTATAAATACATATGATGTAATCCTTTGTAAGGGTCCTTGACCACAATCAAACATATCAATACACTATGTAGCAATATATTATTTCTGTTCATTTCTTCTTTTCCTTTTTTCCGGCCATTATGGCCTTTAGCAAGTTCTTCATTTACTTATCCGGCCACTAAGGCCTTATATTAGGAGTAGCTTAATTCCTTAGTTTAATTAGTTTAATTTCATTAGTTTAATCATAATTTAGTTTAATTCCTTAACAGTTAGTTTGAAGAAGTCATCTACTTTGTTTCTTCTTAGTGAATTTTCTCACTGTGTCTTCTTCGAAGACCTGCTCTGACTTTACATTCATTTTGTGTTGTTCGAATTAACATATGGACGAGCATTCACAGTTTCTTACATTCCATCTCACACGATAGAAGTCCTTGTTAAGGCATCGAACGTCACCACAATCCCCCTGGTGAGGCGCAGTTTGGATCACACATATTGGCAATTTGCTTGCCTGGCACGCTCGCACATATATAAATTTTTCAACCAAACATTTTTGGCACGCCTGGTGGGACCCAAGTGTAAAGATGAATTTTGAACAAGTGAATGTTTTACCCTCTTCAACACCATATTTTGGTGATAACAATTTCGAATGGGTGTATGTTTTACCGTCAACACCATATTATGGTGATAAAAAATGGTTCACTGATTTTATTCCATTATTGGAACAAGTAAAGGACCAATTGTTTATTTTAGAAAATGAATTTAACAAAATGGCTCGGGGGATGTCAATTATTCTTCAAAATTACGAGCCAATGAATGAAAATAAATTAATTATGAAGGATCTTCATAATCCTTTAATGGTGGAAACAAAAAAATCACCAATGCCATCATCACCTCTATTGGTTAATCAACCAAATGATTGTGATGAAAATACACTCGAGGGGTCCATTTTACAACCAAATATGGTTGAAGATCATGAATAAGTTTTTGTTCACACATTTGAGTTTTTCGACACTACACAAAGTGTTGAAACTTGTGAATTTTTAAAGCCACTCTATACTTTGGCTTTAGATGGCCAATACCCACTTTGACTTTGTGGTGCCCATCAAAATTGGGTTATATCCATGTGGATTATACTATTACAGTGTTATTACGAAGAAACAAAAAGTTTTTGAAGGAAATTGACTTCACTGTCTTAATTGGTCTAATAGGACCAAGGAATGAAAAAACCATGGAGAATCCATTAAATGTTGGCTAAAGAGGTGGGCCCAATTTGTGTTTTTGGATAATATGTGATCATATGGTGCATTAGCCAGAAAATTAAATTTTAATTCTGTCAGAAATTTTTTGTTAGGCCAAGAGGATTCTCATTGAAGAGTCCAACGCAACTTGTCAATAGTCCCTTCACCATATGTGGTGAAATTCATGGACAGTTGATTTCATGAGACTCTTCCAGAATGTTGGTCATGTGCCAGAATCATCTTGTTTTAAGTCGAAAGTGAAAGACTGAAATTTGCTTGTATTTATCAGGCAACGCAATTGCAAAAATTTGGGTCAAGATCTATACCCAAATAAAAAAAAAAGAAAAGAAAAGAAAGCATCCAATACATTCTTTTTGTTTTGACATGCCAATAGGCAGTAGCATCCATGGCTTTGTAGTTACTTTTTACCGATAGTAAATCGGTTAAACGATTGTATTTTGCGATACATATGTCGGCTTCGAAGCAATATTAAAGTCATTAGTTTTGTGTTCGAGGTTATTATATTGGTTTCGAAGCAAGATTAAAGCCATAATTTTGTGCGCGAGACCATTTAATTGGCTTTGAAGCAAGTGTTAAGCCATTAATTTTGTGTTCGAAGCAATTATGTAGGCTTCGATGCAAGTTTAAAGTCATTATCCAGTGTTCGAAGCAACTGTATTGGCTTTAAAGTAAGTCTAAAGCCATTTTTTGGAGTGGTGTTTAAAGTTAATCTATTGGGTTTGAACCAAATAAAAAACAGTTTATATTGTGTTCAAAGCTTTTATTTTGGCTTCAAAGCAAAATTAAAGTCCTTCATTTGTGTTCGAACCCCCTATATTTATTTCGAATACAATTTTAAGCCATCATTTTATGTTCAAATTCTTTTTATTGGTTTCGAAGCAACTTTGAAGCCATTGTTTTGTGTTTGAAGCTATCATATTGGCTTTGAAACAATTTATTTTAGAGGCTATTTTATTGGCTTCAAAGCAAGTTTAAAGTCTTTATTTTGTATTCGAAAACGTTTATTGACTTCAAAATAGTTTATTTTATGCTCAATAATTATTATATTGGCTCAAAGCCAATTCGAAGATATGTTTAAGGCGATTCAAATCCTTTTTATTGGCTTCGATTAAAGTTTAAAGCCATTGTTTGGTGTTCGAAGCGATCGTGTTGGCTTTGAAGCAAGTATAAATCAGTTTACTTTGTGATCAAAATTATTGTACTGGCTTCAAAGCCACTTTAAATCTATTTTTCATGTTCGAAGTTGTTGAGTTGACTTCGAAGCAAATAATTTTATTTTATGGAAATCAAGAAATTGGTTCTTAAAAGATTACGTATGCTTCATTTTCAAAGAACCAGGGGGGCTTATGTTTATACCATAAAATATAATTATACTACTAGATAATAATAATAGTATTATTATTATTGTGAGCTCTTTTGGCTTGCCATGGAAACCATTTGGAAGCTTTCTTGCAGGACACTTGTCATTATAGGAGCACATCAAATGTGGTTACTTGAAGATCAATGGTGACTAGAAGGAAGTTAATTTGGAGGGAGCTTCTTTGGGAAGAAACACATATGTAATTGAATTTGAATTGGTAGTTAATGTAATAGGAGGGAATATTCAAATTGAAATAGGTGGTTATTGGTAGTTATGGTTTGTATCTATAAATACACATGATGTAATCCTTTGTAAGGGTCCTTGACCACAATCAAACATATCAATACACTATGTAGCAATATATTATTTCTATTCATTTCTTCTTTTCCTTTTTTCGGCCATTATAGCCTTTAGCAAGTTCTTCATTTACTTATCCGGCCACTAAGGCCTTAGATTAGGAGTAGTTTGATTCCTTAGTTCAACTAGTTTAATTTCATTAGTTTAATCATAATTTAGTTTAATTCCTTAACAGCTAGTTTGAAGTAGTCATCTACTTTGTTTCTTCTTAGTGAATTTGCTCACTGTGTCTTCTTCAAAGACTTGCTGTGACTTTACTTTCATTTTGTGTTGTTCGAATTAACATATGGTCGAGCATTAACAGTTTCTTACATTCCATCTCACACGATAGAAGTCCTTGTTAAGGCATCGATCGTCACCACAATCTCCCTGGTGAGGCATAGTTTGGATCACACATATTGGTAATTTGCTTGCCTGACACGCTCGCACATATATAAATTTTCCAACCAAACAACAAGGAATATGATTTTCCTTTTATTTTTTTTCTCACTCACGAAATTCATGAACCAATGAGAGTTTGAATTTGTGAAATAATGATATTTTTTCTTATATTCAGCATGTGGATCTTGTTTTTTGGTACAAAAAATTGGAGTTTCCTTATTTAACCGGTGGAAATTTGGAAGCAGATTTTGTTTTGAGGTATTTTTATGTAATGTAAATTTAGGCTACATTAGTTGTTGGTCCAAATATGGAAACCTTAGAGGGGGGGGGAGGGGGGGGGGGGGGGGGGGGGGGGGGGGGGTGAATAAGGTTTTAGCGGAAATTAACCTTTTAAAAACAAAATTATAAATTAAACACTATCACAAACAATTATCTAAAGAGATAAGGGAAGAGATACTTGCAAACCAATTTTTCAAGTGGTTCGGCAATCGCACTCCGCGGCCTACATCCACCCCTCAAGAACACCTCTTTAGGATTGCTTTAATCCGATCTACTTCACGGGTGTAGACCAAACCGTTCCCGGAGCACTTACGGGTGTGCACCAAACCGTTACAAGAGCCTTCAATCTCTCCCAAAGAAGGACACCTCTTCTTTCCACACAAGGGTTACTAACCCTCACTCTTTACAATTGATTTGGATACAAATTGAAACTCTCTATATAGAGTGGATAATACAAATAAAGCTCACTACAGCTCTCTCAAGAAATACAAATGAAAGGTTTGAGCAAATTGATAAACTCACACAACTAGGGTTCAAATGAAAATGTTTAAAGATCAAAGAGATGTGTGATCAATACAATGTTTTCCAATCAAAATCTCAACCCCAAATAGCTTGGGAAAACATGTATTTATAGGCCTTGGAAGATTATACCCGTTGGTGGCAAGTTTGGTAATTAAAAACCCCTCTAAAAACTAGCCGTTATTGTCTTCCAGGTCGCTTCAGTCGACTGGGCCTTGAAGCAGTCGACTGGTCCTTGAAGCAGTCGACTGAGATGTGTTTACAGAGGGTTCTGCTTGAATTCTGCTCACTTCAGTCGACTGCATTGGGCCCTCAGCCGACTGCCCTTCCCTGTTTGACAGCATGACACATCTCCACTAAAATGACCATAACTTCCTCTACAAAACTCGGATTTTCAATCCGTTTGATGTTTTGGAAACTAGGTTCAAATACCTTTCCAACCATATAAGATTCAACATTTAATTATTTTCCATTTAGTTGGGGCATTGCTTTAAAGATGACCTACTTAAAATTTATTTCCAAAACTTTAACTTTTAGAATTTTTTGGAGCCCCTATGAGTGTGAGATCAAGATGCCTTACAATGATGGTCCTAGACTTCAACCAAGGATGAAATATCTTCAAGTCTTCAAGCTTGATCCTTATTTGAGCTCCTTGTAATCTTGATCTACATCAATTAAATCTCATGCACACAAGGATATTAAAACATTGATACAACATTAATACATGAGATTATATATGAGCATAAAAATGACTATGATAATAACAAAGAATGAATCAATATGAATCATGTAATTATCATAGCATATTTGACATCATCAAAACATAATTAAATATGCCTTAATATACCTTAAGGCTAACATTAGTATTAGTATACAGGAAAAGATGCAATGGTGTAAGTAGGAGTCGGACTTGGGAAAGTCTACTGTGTGTGGGCCGGCCAACTGATAGCCGGCTGAGGAGGGCCAACCAAAGGGAGTGCCGGCTGAGAGAAAGCCGGCAAGCTAAGACTTTGTCGGTTGTGTGTGAGCTGGCTAAGAGAAAGCCAATTCTATGGGAGTGTGCGTCAGAGTCGGTTGTGCCATACAGTAGTGAATTTAGTAAAATGGTAAAGTTATATTTGGCTACTATATACTTTAGTTAGTTTTTGTTTAAGCTACACCGTTGCAACGATTTAATATGACATTTACCTTAAATTCCCCTACATACTTCCACCGCAGTTGCTCTTAGATCTCTCCTATCCTTTTTGTTATGAAAATAAAAGCTCACCCAAAATATGGTTCACCAATGCTCACCCAAGCATTTCATTGGCCAGTGCAGTGAGACCCAGGATTAAACAAATCATTGGCCAGTGCAGTGAGACCCAGGATTAAACAAATATTGTTTAATCCTGGGTCTCACTGCACTGGCCAATGAAATGCTTGGGTGAGCATTGGTGAATCATGCTGTTTAATCCTGAATCCGACTACATTGGCCAATAAAATGCTTGAGTGAGCATTAATGAATCATATTTTTTTTTTTGAAAAATGGTTAATTTACAAAAAAAAGGCCTTACCCTATGAAAAATGGTTAATAAATCATATTTTAAATGAGAAAAATCCTTTTTGTGTTATACAGTAGATCCAAATATAGGTATGCCACATCAATCCGGTAGAATATCCGGTTAATTCATCTTCATCCGGTGTGTTTAGCATTTCTTACAATATAGTTTATTTTGTTTGTGCTGTGCTCTGCTGTGCTGGGCCACACTCACATTTAGTTTCTCTTTGCATTAATTCCATTAAATTAGTAGTACATGCCTTGCTTTTCCAGCCTTCAATTAATGCGCACACGGCACACAGCACAACACAAACACACAACTCAACTCAACGCAATCGACAGATCTAGTGTCCTCAACCCCGGCCCCTAAACTTCATGACAGAGAGCACCCCCGATATAGAGAGCACCCCCGATATGGGATTGTGTTTATGTGAATGAGATTTTTCTTGAAAATAGAGAGGACATTAACTCCAGTGGTGTGGTGTAGTGTGGTGTGTGTATCAACAGTGTACGTAAGTAGAGTAAGTAGAGTTTGAGAGAGAGAGAGAGGGAGATGGATTTCAGTTCATTCTTGACGTCGCTGGGGACTTCGTTCCTGATATTTGTGGTACTGATGCTGCTCTTCACATGGCTTTCAAGGAAGCCAGTTCACAGCTTGGTTTATTACCCCAATCGGATCCTGAGAGGAATGGATCCTTGGGAAGGCGGGTCGATGTCCAGGAACCCGTTTGCCTGGATCCGAGAAGCACTCTCTTCCACCGAACAAGACGTTATCACTATGGCTGGTGTTGATGCTGCTGTTTACTTTGTCTTCCTTACCACTGGTTTGCTCTCTCTCTCTCTCTCTCTCTCTCTCTCTCTCTCTCTCTCTCTCTCTCTCTCCCTCTCTCTGTCTGTCTGTACTCTGTGGGTGTTAATTTAATTTATTGGTCTTTTTGAATTACGTGTTTTGTGTCGATTAATCTGTAGAAATAATTTACAGAGATGTGTTCTTCTTCTTTAAATAAGTGGACTGTTGTTTTGTTTATTTATTTATATTTATTTGGTTAATTCTTAATTATCTGGGTTTTTTTTTTAAGCTGAAATAAGTAAGTGGGTTGGTTGGTTAATTTTGAAGCATGGAATTATCTTGATGTAATTTACACATTTTGAATATAAATATTGTTAATATGTTATGTTACAACATCTGTCTTTTCTGGAACTGGGCCTCTGGAGGTGGTGATAAGTGATGATTGGATGGTGAACACCTTGAGGTAACGATCAGATGTAGCTGCAAAAAGACCTTGGTGTGGCCACCAAAGTCCCTCTGATGATAAAATCAGTTATCAGATATAGGAGCAAGACAGAAGAATATTTGTGTAAGAGTTCGGATCCTGATGATTGCCCAGTATAATCTTATTAGGTTCCTTAGTCGTAGGGATTTGATTTGTAATCCGTTAGGGATTAGGAATGTTTTCCCTATTGATAAGATGTATTGACCAAGTCACGGATGACTTAGGATTCTTCCCGTGATAGAGAAATCGTCCCTGATTATAGGGTGGCAAATATACGCGTTCAGATACGCTTAGTTGTCAGTGTTTATGGATTTTCCCGACCTGAGCTCTGGGCGAGCCGGGGTTGGTACCGAGTTGAGGGGCTTCTGGTAAGTAGTATGGGGAGAATATTGCTTTCATCATATATTTTTTTTTAATTTAACTGTTACAAATTTAGGAAGTAAAAATAGTTTCAATAGAAATTATATATATGTTCTATTAACAAATTACTAACTGGAAACATGGAAAAGAAGAGAAGTAGTTTCCAAATGAAGCAATAATCCAATTAATCCACAGATGGTTAATATAAGGTAATGTATTGTTATGAAAATATATAATATATTGAATTAGTGATGTTAATTGAACTGGTCAACTATAAATGTATTACAAAGTCCTCAAATCTATGCTTCCAAGGTTGTACTGTATGTCTAGGCACTCCTGATTTTGCTAAATAGTCAGCGAGTGTATTGGTGCTTCTTGGGATACCTCCCAGCTGTATAACTGTGTTCAAAGAGTTGAGCTTCCCTAGATTTGATGAAATTGCATTTGCAATGGCATTTTGCTTCCAAAGGATCGAATCTACTGAGGTTGCCCAAGCAAGTGTCACGGATGAGTCAATCTCTATTTTTAGTTCCTTGAAAATACCGATGTTGTTTTTTACAAGATGAACTCCCATTTGCTTTTGAAATTGCTATTAACTCTGCAACGTTAGAGTCTAGGTAACCAGTACTAATTGGGAACGAACCTAGGATGTTTCCAAAGCTATCCCTAAGAGCTCCTCCTATTCCTGCAGGCCTAGTTTTCCAAGGGAAAATCTAACATTGAATTTGACTGTACCATTATTTGGTGGTGGTCCATAATCTAATTTCCTTGTGCTTGGCCCTCTTGGAGATGATACAACCTTCAGGTGTGTTTCTCAGAAATTCATTTCATGATATTTCTATGCATGTAGTTGCTTTATGACTGGTCTATCAGTTGCTATAGCAAGCTTATTATGCATAGACCAAAGCTCATATGTATAAGAGTCTTCGGTGTCGGATAAAAAGGAGAAAAAAAAAAAAAGAGAGAGTACAGAAAAACTTGTCTCAGAAAGCGTTCTAATTTTTGAACTTTCGCTGTTCTATACATGTGATAAGAGTCTTCGGTGTCGGATAAAAAGGAGAAAAAAAAAAAAAGAGAGAGTACAGAAAAAACTTGTCTCAGAGAGCGTTCTAATTTTTGAACTTTCGCTGTTCTATACATGTGGCAGTCTTGGGAATATTGGTTTTATCTGGGCTTGTGCTGCTACCTGTGCTTCTACCAGTGGCGGCCACTGATGACAGCATGAGGTCAACCAACACCACAAGCAAGGGTAGTTTTGACAACCTTGACAAACTATCCATTGGACGTGTCAATGTAAGTATAATAATCCTTTCACAGGTTCGAATTGCCTTTTGTCAAAGTGTAATTCACTTTACCATTGATGTGAAATGAATATTCCCTGATTAGGCTCTATCGGGTTGATGGATTTGGTGAGGGAAGTGAACAGAAAACACCGACGAAAAAACATTTCTTTTTTTTGGTTAATAAGGAAAAGTAGGTAAATAGGACAGAAAATTTAGGGTGAAAAGTAATTGAATGTTTAAAATTTTGTAAGTCATTCCCTTTTCTTGAATTGCTATTACAGTTTGTAAAATATAGTTTTCATTTTTCAATGTTATTCAATGATAGAGGACAACCAAAGGACATTAAATTTATAGTTTTCCATAATGTTTTTCTTCCCTTTTTCCTTCTCTCTCTCTCTCTCACTCTCTTTTTTTTTTTTTTTTTTTTCCTTCTCTAAAATTTGCAAACCAAATGGAGCCTTATTTTTATTGCCTTATTTCGTTTCATTGGACTTATTACCAATGGTGGTGACCCCCTTATGCAGGGTAGAGCTAATTTAGTGTGTATACGTATACATACATATGTGCACTTGTATACTTATTCATTTGTTTCTTCCCTCATGGATTATAGGAGAAAAGGTTGTGGGCATTCGTGATAGGCACCTATTGGGTTTCTTTGGTGGCTTATTATTTTTTATGGAAGGCATACAAACATGTTTCTGATCTGAGAGCTGAAGCTCTAATGTCTCCTGAAGTGAGAGCTGAGCAATTTGCGGTCCTTGTCAGAGACATACCTCCTCCCTCTGAAGGACAAACTAGAAAGGAACAAGTGGATTCGTACTTCAGAACAATATATCCTTCGACATTTTACAGATCGTTAGTGGTTACGAACAACAAGGAGGTATATTATTGGCATGCCATCTTATTCTTGATCATCTGCTCTTGCTTTAGTTTGTTTTGACGGTTCTCTCAATGTTTTATTTTGCCTTTTTTTCCAATTCAAATCTATCATTACGTTTTAGTATCAATGCATTGTCTGTGATATATTTTCGGGTAAATTCCATGGACCTTTCTCGTAAATTTGAAAACAACAATGCTAGAGTTACCGAAAAAATGCACCGAATTTGTGCATGGAATGATCGGTGCCGTCCATTTCGGTGGATCCCACGCGTACTGGACGTGGGGTCCATCGAAATGGACGGCACCGATCATTCCATGCACAAATTCGGTGCATTTTTTCGGTGCTGAATCTTTACTCATTTGAAAATTAAATTGACCTCCTCTGTCAGAAAGGAAAATCTAACTAACGATGTTAATGGACGAGACAAAAGTAGCATTGCACCGCTGAAATAAGATATTTAAGAAAAACATTTAACACAACATTGAAAATTGAATGAACTCATTTGTTTAGAGATTTAGGAGTAAGAAATTTCTGGGTTATTTTGGATTTTGTAAAGGGCAAAGTTGTCATTGAAGAAAAATTTACCAAAAAATTAACTTTTCTATTTAGTTAGCTGGCTGTTGACTAGCAGAAGGGAGGTAAGTGTTACTCAACCCTAGGCCTCATGGTAGGTCAGTGTACTTTTAATACACGACGGAACAAATTGTGTTGCGTTCTCTACAAGATGTATAAATTTTGGAACAAATTGTGTTGCGTACTCTACAAGCCGCTTGAATTACTAAGAACATGTAAAGTTTTATTTTTTCTTTTCAAGTTCATTTATTTTCCTTTTCTTACGTTTTTTATTTAAATTCATAGTTTCATATTGGTTGATGCTCTCAGGTTAACAAAATATGGGAAGAGTTGGAGAAGTACAGAAGGAAGCTTGCCCGCGCCGAAGCATTGTATGAACTCTCGAAAAAAACACGCAACCCAGAAGGAATTAGACCCACATGCAAAACTGGCTTCCTTGGTCTCTGTGGCAAAACAGTAGATTCCAAAGAATACTATACCGAGAAAATCAGTGAGTTAATCTCAAAATTAGAAGCTGAGCAAAAGGTCACTTGCCGAGATAAACAACAAGCTTCAGCTCTTGTCTTCTTTACCAGCAGGGTCACCGCAGCTTCGGCAGCTCAGAGTCTACATGCCCGAATGGTTGACACGTGGACAGTCATGGATGCTCCCGAACCCTGCCAAATCATATGGACTAATCTCCCTAAGAATTATTACGAGAGGCAAATACGAAAATACATTGTATATACGATCGTTGCACTAACAGTAGTTTTCTATATGATTCCTATCGGTTTTATTTCTGCTTTCACGACGCTGGAGAACTTGAGGAAGTTTCTACCATTTTTGAAGCCAATTATTGATCAAAGTGTGATTAAGACAGTTTTGGAAGCTTATCTTCCTCAGCTTGCTCTTATTGTATTTCTGGCTTTGCTGCCGAAGTTTCTCTTGTTTCTGTCAAAGGCCGAGGGAATTCCTTCCGAGAGCCACGCAATTAGAGCTACCTCGGGGAAATATTTTTATTTCTCGGTGCTAAATGTTTTTATTGGAGTTACCATTGGTGGAACTTTATTCAGTACATTCAAGTCCATTGAGAAGGATCCAAACTCCATTGTTCCATTACTGGCAAGTAGCCTCCCTGCCAATGCAACTTTCTTCCTCACCTATGTGGCTCTGCAGTAAGATATACACTTTTCTTTTCTCATTTCTTGTTATGTTTCTTTAAGAATTTGTAGTTTGTGGAGGTGGACCAAGAATAGTAGGTGCACTTATATGGATTTTGGTTGGGTATTTAGTGCTGCTTTTGGTGTGAAATGGATTTTCTTTTTCACGGTTCATGTGCCAGTATGATATACTTTAGACATAGAGGGGAAACAACTAAAGCGGCTAGAAATGTAGATAGGATCGTGATAAAATGAAAGTTATGTGCTATAGAAGCTGAGGAGCGTGAAGTTCTGTCAATCCCCAACTCATGTCCTCCTCCGAAGAAACCTTCTCTAACTTTAAAGTGGAAGCAAGTAAAACTTGCTTTTTGAAAAAGTAAAAATCGTAAACTAGGTTGAAAATGAAGAGATTAACATAATTACGATTCGTGAGAATCCACTCTGAAAATATCATTCCATATGCACAAAGTATTAATTGGATAGAATGGGAAAGAGAAACGACAATCAGATTTATCCTTTAGAACTGAGATCAGCTGAATTCAAATTATTATTGGGCTGCTTAATATCAGGATGAGTCACAGTAGACCCAACTGATTTAATTGTATGAAGTTTTGAATTGTATTGACTATAAAGTTTGCTCGGGATTTTGGTTCTTTTGTGATAATTTTGAATTGAGATAATCAGCGAGTCCCTTGATTTTTTTCTTAAGTAGACTAAGAAGCATAGTGTTTCTTCAGACTTATCTTACAACATTTCAAGGATTTTGGCATTCCTAGTGTTATTTTCTCATTCTACTTGGACTCAATATGCAATAAATGTATCAGGATGTTATGCAGGAAGTATGTCATTACATTGTCTTTTCAATAAAACTTTTAAACAGCCCTATCTATTGCATGTATGAACCTGACGGATGTTTGAAATTAAATGATTTTTGGAAAAAAAAAAAAATTCAGAATGGGACCATATTATATTGTTGTATTTTTTTGCAAGAATAATCGTGACAACCAATTTGTAATTACAATGGGGTCTTGAATGAGTATTTTGGTTGCATATATTGACCAGCCACCATGTTAAATGGGCAATGTGTGCCTTCACTTGGAGAGATATCTTACTTTTGCAGACATGCTCTGTCTATCTGGTGTACATTATATATCAGTTGATTGTTGTATTGATCCATTCAAAACCAAAGAATCAAAATTAACTTCTTTTTTTTTTTTTTTTTTTTCAAAATCACTATGAAAAGTGAACTTAATTTCTCAAGTATCTGGTTCTCAGGTTCTTTGTTGGCTATGGACTTGAGCTGTCCCGGATAGTTCCTTTGATCCTATACCACTTAAAGCGGAAGTACCTTTGCATTACTGAGTCTGAGTTGAAAGAAGCTTGGGCTCCCGGAGATCTTGATTATGCAACTAGGATTCCTAATGATATGCTCATCATCACCATTGTTCTTTGCTACTCTGTCATAGCTCCAATAATTATTCCATTTGGTATTGTCTACTTTGGCCTTGGATGGCTAATTCTTAGGAATCAGGTAATGTCTAGTAACTTTCCCTGCACTTTTGGAAAAGCTTCCTTAATCGGGATTATTTTTGACAAATGTGTCTTAAACTTGTGGTTATGCAATGCATAGACTCTAAAGTAATGTGGAAAGACAATCATCCCAATAAGCCTTTCTTGACAAAAGGCTTTCAAGTTGGCCTTTAAGTGCGCTTCAAATTTTTAATGATGTCTGGCAAAATGCGTGTAATTGTGTTTTTTTCTTAACTTATAAATCCACCAAGATCAACCTCTAATAAAGGGAAAAACACAAAGGAATTTTCTATGTAATGCTGCATTTGTAGTGGGAATGACTTCATTTTCTATTGTTTTTTTTCCTTTTTTTTCCAGGTGGTACATGTATTAATAAGGATATGAATGTACTTTAGAGAGAGAGAAAAATTCAAGAGAAGAGGGTAGAGATGGATATAGCAACATGATAGAGTGAGAGTTATTTACTGTACAAGTTGAACAATGGGTTCTTCAAACTTCAACTTCGGTGCGGGTACAACTAGGGTCAAAGAGGGGCCATAAATTTTCAAAAAGCCCCGATAAGTAAGTGCCATTTATGAGGAAAAAATTATGCTATACTACATTGACAGATTGAGACCGTTCTTCGTATATACCTCCAGTCAATAATAAGTGCCTCTCCTTTATCTCCCAAACAGTAGGCTTCTTAATTCGCCACACATACTCATCTCCAACTTTGAAGCGTAAGTTGTAAGATTTGTTTTGAAAAAGAAAAAGACAATATGACTATGCATCTTCGCGAATGGCTGGAAATGAACACAGTAATACATTCCGAGAATCCGAGATTGTCATTCTGAACACAACTTAAATTATGCTGCATGGCGTACTATTATTTGTTCTCAAATACGTGTTGAACTTCTCATCTATGTTTACCTGTATGCTTATGTTTTTGCACACTTCCTAATAACAGGTACTCAATGTTTTTGTTCCATCGTACGAGAGCTATGGAAGGATGTGGCCTCACTTGCATACACGAATGCTCGCTGCTTTGTTGCTATACCAAGTCACCATGTTTGGTTACTTTGTCGCTAAGAAGTTTACCTTCACTCCCATTCTAATCCTACTACCAATTCTGACTTTGATCTTCGCCTGCGTTTGTAAAACTAAATTCTACCATTTTTTCAAAGCCACTGCTCTTGAAGTCGCTTGTCGTGAAATGAGCGAAGCTCCGAACATGGAACACGTTTTCAGATCTTTTATTCCAGCAAGCTTGAGCTCTGAGAAGTCCGATGATTATCAGTTTAGAGACGCTTTATCTCAAGTTTCAAGGACTAGATCTTCTGATGTTTGATGTACATTTCTGTATCTCAACTGGTTTTCATGGTGTCTTTTAATTTTGCTTCACAGCATGTCAAATTGAGTGACATAGCTCCACAGCATGTCAAATTGAGTGACATTTTCATTTTTTGTTGATAAGTTGCACTAGGAATGGTTTCCTGGCATGTTTGTACAATATTAGGTACTTTAGGATTTTTCACATGTTTTTTGAGTTTGAAGATAATTTGGCACTTTGATCACTGGACTATGCACCCTCACAAGCTTTTCATGAGATTTCTTTAAATCTTTTTTTAGGCTAAAAAATATTTAGTACTCTATAATTATACTAAAGTTTGATTTATGGGGTTGTACTATGTCTCTTTTCATTTAAGGGCAATCGTTAATAATATCCAGTTAATATGGTGGCATGGAGCCATGAACCACGTGCAATACACTAAATGAAACTATGGTGTGATTATCGGTTATTGGATGTTTTTGTTGAGCCGCATGTCCTTCACGTGGTATATTCGGTCAAAATTATTATTTTTATTTTTTCAAGAGACGGTTTTTTTTTGGTCTCGTGGTTGTAGCATCATGGGAATTTGCCATGGCGACTGTAGGGGATCTATTGTGGGACCTCTTAACTCGGTACCTGTGGGTTGTATTTGATTTTGAAACTATGGTTCAAAAGGATGTTTTGTAGTTTTTAGTTTGGTGATATGTGAACTTTCTTGTTACACTTTTTGTCGAGCAGAACTTTCACTTGTGGGAAAGAAAATTATGTGATTCTGGTTCTCTGATCTTAATTCCTTCATACACCAACATACATTGTTGCTAAAATCAAGATGAAGAACTCGAAGAGAAGTCCAGAGGTTGATCTTTTCCTTTATCCAAGTAGAAGAGAAGAAAATTGAAGTTCTATTACTCAAATTCACAAGCTTTCTCAACATTAGTGCATATTTTCTTCATTCAAACATATCCTAAGTATTGTCTTTAGAATCAGTTATTACAAGTTTTTGAGTACATGCAAGTGTCTTAAAATTTATTTAAGTTCATGCATTTGAGGATTAACTTAGAATATGTTTCTGTCAAACCCGAGCGCTCGTGCTTGGCTGGAGCGCTCGCATGCTTGAATGCTCGCGCACCGTGAGCACTCTAGTGTAGTAGTTCTGCTATTCTTGGCTGGAGCGCTCGCATGCTTGAATGCTCGCGCACCGTGAGCACTCTAGTGTAGCAGTTCTGCTATTTTTCTTTGTGATGATATGCTTAGATCAAAATGTTAATAAATCCATGACATAGTCTTTGCATGTCCACTTAACTCTCTCTCTCACACACACACACACACACACACACTTAAGTCTACTTGTTAGTTGATGATCTATGCTTATATGTGCATCTTATATGTTATCTATGTGCATTAGCAACCGTTCTTATGACCGTAGTTAGAAGCCTTACTTTTCTACTTATGAATTCTTATAACACAACGACGACTTTCATGACGCGCCAACACTGATAATAGAAATAATGTACACGTAATAAGATCAGACTTGTTATGATTCTACTTTTCATCGATTTGAACTGTGTGCACGAACACTTGTACCCTGGTATGTTTCTCTCGAATTCTGATAATTGAGATTCCTTGTAGTACCATTCGAGTCTCATAGGTTTAATCTTTTGTTTTCAAGAGTCGGTAATGGGTAGGCGAATGATTGTAAAATGATGAATCTTTATTTAGATATTAGTGATGTAGTCGGCTCCATCTTGATGCATTCCATGTGATCAAGTAGTTGTTAAGGCATGTATGGTATGATAATCACTCGACTGTTAAAGTATGCTAGGATAGGTCATTGACCTTGAATATCTTGATGCAATGCGTGTGGTCAAACGGCTATTAAGGTATGCATATTCTAAAACAATGGCTTGTACCGAGATTGCGTGAAAAAGAAAGGTTGTTGGGTTTGAGTTTGTGAATTGAGTTACTTGTTGTCCAGTCCTTTCTATTATGACTGGTGAAGATCGATCGAGTTTGGTTTCCTTTACCATTACTTTAGTTGGTCAAAACTTCTTAATAACTTATAAAGATGTATATAAGTCGAATAAGAATAATGAACCTAGTTATTTTTTTTAAACTGTTACTAATGGTGCTTATGAGGTTTTATGCTCACTCAGCTTGTATTCAAGCAGACAGTTTTTTTATACCGCTGGACCTTCCACGTCCAACGATTCCACATTTAGGAAGTGGTGTCCAACCGGTGGGTGGCGAGGATGGGTACCCCGCAGAGGGATTTACTGATGAAGCCTTCATTGATGAGGGATACTTTGGGGAGACCACTACGAAAACAACTATGGCTTCGCCAGTTGAAGAATACTTCCTTAGACTTCATTTATCTTTTGTTTTTAGATGTAATAAGTTTTTTGTTGGTTAGATTTAGTGACACTTTTTGTCACGAGACTTATGTGTTTATTTACGCTTCTTTTGGATAACTGGTCTGTAATATACTGCTATCTCATGATGGTTAATGTTTAATCAATTATGTTGTTGTTGAACTAAATAAATGTCCATTATTATTATGTTTCTTGCTATTGTTTTGTTGAGGACAATTAGGTGATCTCCAAACAACTACGTGTCCTTGGATCCAAAAAGGAAATTTTGAATTTTTCCTATTTTTGGTTTACTCTGGGGCGTGACTGGGATTTTTGGTATCAGAGCTTAGGTTTAGGCGCACTCGTCGATTGTCCTACACATCTGCATTTGAACATTAAGAATCCTTGCGTTGTTAGTACTAACTATAAGATAGTGTTGATTACAGGTCAGCATAGAGCCAGTTTTCGTCGAGGATTTATACGGAGGATATTTCCTGCTTCCCGACCTTCTGCAGGTTGCTAATCAAGGGTTATATATACAGAGAGTTAGGGAGCGTGCTCAGTGTACATTAGATGACGATGTATGGAGAGCTATTCATACCGATGATATTCACGACTTTGAGAGAGTACGCATGGAGGCTCTACATTTGGTATTCACACTTATTCGGATTGAAAGAGAGATAGAGGCTATCTTCCAACATATTCTGCATTACTAGGAGTTGTTGGCACGAGTTCTTCATATGCCACTAGATCAGCCAGTACAAGTGTCACATCCAGTATAGCCAGCACCTCCACCACTAGCTGTACTAGAGCCAGACATGGGTAATGATGATGATGCTGATGCCAACCTTATGGAGGAGGGAGACGATAGAGGAGACAATGATGGCGATGATGATGATGATGACGATGATGCAGAGCCTAGCGATCTCTTTGAGGATGAGGAGGTGGGGAAGGATGATGATCCAGAGGAGGAGGAGATAGTGGGTGTAGATATGGAGGGAAACATTGAGGTTAAGAAGGAGTCGGAGTTAGCCCGGGAGGGCGACGATGAGGATGTAGTAGAGGAGGACGTTGAGGAGATTGATGGGGGAGGACCTGAGGATGATCAGGTCGAGGATGACTTAGCCATGGGATAGAAGGAGATCATCCATGCCGCATAGCCAGACCCATAAGTGGGAGAGGTGGCTTGGATTGAGGGTTTGGGTGATCACCTTGATGGCCCTATAGTGGAGGAGTTTGATTTCTTGTTGGACTGGGTATCGCCAGGGGAGATCATTTTTCCAGAGGATGAGGTTTCGCCGATAGGGTATGATGACGAGGACTTTTAGGATCTTTTCCCCAGAGATTAGACCTTCAGATAGTTATCTTTTGTAGGCCTTGGGCCATTTCTTTTGTGTATATATTGTATATATGGAGGTGGCATGTTGTAGATCTGTGTATATAGTGTGGTAGTTACGACGCTGCTTGTGGTTCTAGATGTAACCACATTGTATTTGTGTTTGACCACTAGTATGTAAACTCTAACTGTAAATTTTATGTTCATATTAATGAAAGAGTTATTATTAAGATCTGTTTTATTTATTGATGTTGTCTGTCTTAGTACTTATTCAATTTGTGAGACATTCTCTTGTGTATCATATCATACTGTCCACCTATCAATAGTTTTCATATTGACCAATAGGCACTTTTTTTTATCTCCGGAAAAAAGGTAAATCAATTCCAAAAAAGAGGGAAGTACAAATGTACAAGGGGCATACCCCAGGATATACAATGAAGCACAACAGGAGGAATTGTGGTGATAGACCACAAAAAAAACAAACAAATTAAACCTGACTACAAAAGAGAGTCACACAATCAAGCCTGCTTGAAAGTGTTTCTCGCTATTGTAGCTCTTGCGGGATATTGGCAGGTTGACCCTCTTTTCATCCACTGTGAGACAGTCAATCCATTTGGGTATCTCGTGTATTTGAGCTTTTTTTGTATTTTGCCTTTTGGTCTTTTAGCCTGGCAATATAGCCTTTCTTTTGTTTATTAGGTTTGGGACTTTGGGGATGGCTTATCTTGGCTATGTCCTCAGATAACCTCCCATCCTTTGTCGCATTGACTGGATGCGAATTTTCATGTGCTCATTGTCTATCCTGGGGTATGCCCCTTGTATTTTTTTGTATAGTGCCGTTGGGCTTTTTCTTTTATTGATTAACCAATTTCCGAAAAAAAAAAAGAGTCACACAATCAAAACAACACAACCAACAATCCAACTTACCAACTTATCAACTTACCAACTACCAACTCTATCAACCTAAGTCCATGGATTAGCAATTAAATCAAGTTGGGGATGGTGCTTCCATTGATTTTTGATTTGAGTATTAATTTGAGACACCAGATTTAGTAGCAAATATTCCTTTGGAGTGTAGGAATCAGTAAACGTCCTATGGTTCCTCTCTCTCCATAATCCATAAACCGCAACATCGAGGCAAATTTTAGGTATAGCAAGATGAACCTTTCTCCCTTTCCAATGTTGTGCCATCCAAAGCACCGTAGTATCCCAATCTGTGCTGTTCCAGTTAAGTTCACATCTATTCATCAATTCCTGCCAAACAAAAGGAGGAAAATTTACATTCAAAAAACAAATGATTATGGGTTTCCATGTGGCTCTAACAAAAAACACAAACAAGAGGTCCAGGAGTAAAAGTAAAGATTCTATCATGGGTGGTCGCAAGTTTTTTTTGAACAGCAAACCATAATATAATCTTTTGCCTGGGAGTGCACCCTGAAGACCAAACAAGTTTGTGCCATGGAACCTCAAGGGACACCTCTCGAAGGTGGTCCTATATATGAACAAAGTTATATTTCCTGTTGGGAGACGTAGTCCATGATATACTATCAGATAACCCAATTGGCTTATACATATTAGATAAAAGAGTACGAACTTCATTCAACCCAATAGAATTGGAATTAGGCCAATTCCAATCCTGACCCCTTATGATGACAGCCACTTTTGCATAAGGATCAATAGCGGCATCGTAGGCAATTCTGTTGGTATACTTTTCAAACAAAGGGCCACAAGGAAGCCAATTATCAAACCAAAGAGATGTATGTTGGCCATTACTAATAGTATGACTAAGTAAAGGCCTAACAACTCCCCTTAACTTCAACAGCTTTCTCCAATACCAAGAACATTGACCAGGGGGTTTAATGTCCCAAAAGTTTTTTGTTTTAATCATGTACAAGTGTACCCAAGGTTTCCAATAATAATTATTTTTTGGGTCAAGGAGATTGCCAATATGCTTTAGATTAAGTATAGTATTAGTGAGAAAAATATCCTTAAAGCCCAGCCCGCCCTCCTTTTTGGGTTTACAAACATTGACCCAAGAAATTTTGGCTCTATGCCCATTTTCTGTATTTCCAGACCAAAGAAATCTCCTAAAAGCTTGATCCACCTGCTTAAGCACACTTTTGGGGAGAATAAACATCCTAGACCAATACTGTTGAATTCCTGCCAAAATAGATTGAATTAGTTGGGCTCTCCCAACATAAGACAAGAACCTAGACTTCCAAGAATTGATTCTATAACAGATTTTATTAACAAGATCTTCACAATGGCACTTTTTCAATTTAGTGGTAATCAGAGGAACTCCAAGATACCTCATGGGAAGGGCTCCTTTGGAGAATTGGAGTTCCGTCTGTATATCATTTGCCAACTGGTCTTCAATTCCAGAAACAAAAATACAGCTCTTAGTATCATTGGCTTGAAGACTAGAGAAATCATGAAATTGGTTTAAAGTTTTCCTAATCATCTTTGCAGAATCGATGTCACCATTAAGAAGAATAATTAAATCATCTGCAAAGCAAAGATGAGAGATTTTTAACTTGTCGCATTTCCAATGGTAGGTAAACTGACCATTTTGGATCTTGTGTTGAAGAAGTTGGCTCAGCATCTCCATGACAAGAACAAATAAATAAGGGGAAATAGGATCACCTTGTCTAAGCCCCTTGGCTCCATCAAAATATCCCACGGATTCTCCATTAAAATTGATGGAGTATCTGGGAGTAGTAATACAAGCCCTAATCCATTTCTTCAAGTTTGGGGGAAAACCAAATATATCAAGTAAATCAAAGAGAAAAACCCAATTTACACTATCATATGCCTTCATGAGGTCAACCTTAGCAGCAACTCTAGGTTTACCACCCATTTTGTGATAGTCCCTTAACAAGTCTTGAGCCAATAAGACATTATCACTAATTTTCCTTCCCTTAACAAATGCAGATTGGGATTGATCAATAATGGATGGAAGG
This sequence comes from Hydrangea macrophylla, assembly GCA_033977485.1. Classification (NCBI taxonomy): domain Eukaryota; kingdom Viridiplantae; phylum Streptophyta; class Magnoliopsida; order Cornales; family Hydrangeaceae; genus Hydrangea; species Hydrangea macrophylla. The sequence continues at coordinate 13,767,567 of CM066998.1, read as the reverse complement.
ATAGATTGGAGTCTATTCGCAATAATTTTAGAGATGCACTTATACACAGTGTTACAACAAGAAATAGGCCTAAAATCCCCTATCTTAGACGAATTTGGAACTTTAGGAATCAGAGCTATAACAGTAGCATTTGACTCTCTAAGCATCTCTCCAGAGTTAAAAAATTCCTAAATAGCTCCAATCACTGAAGGCCCAACAGTGGACCAAGATTTTTTTAAAGAAATGTGCATTAAACCCATCTGGACCGGGGGCTTTGTTATCATGCATACTAAAGACCATGTCCTTAATGTCATCACTAGTAGGGATTCTATCCAAGTCCTCTAATAGTTCTTCTGGAATTCTTTTACACACTACTCTCCTCAGGGCCTCAATCCCAGGGTAAAGGTTTATTAGCAGTGGTGCCAAGTAAACTTTGAAAATGCCTAACAACTTCACATTTGGCCTCTTCTAAGTTGTTGGTAAAAGTACCATCTGGTTTTTCAAGTTTGAAAATTCTTTTCCTGTTTCTTCTACTTTTGATATGTTGGAAAAAATATCTGGAGTTTTTGTCCCCGGCCTCAAGCCACTGCACTCTATATTTTTGCTTAAGTGTTTCTTCCTCAATCCAAATAGCTTTAAGAAACTCAGGCATACATTGTTTTTGTTTGGATATAAGAGAAGGGTTATGGGGATCTCTAAGGAGGTCGGATTGTGCAACTTGGAGAGCTTCCCTAGCTTGGCCAGCCAAAAGTTTTTCTTTGCCAACAAAACTTTTGGTCAGAATTTTCAAGTCATGTTTAAGTAATCTAAGTTTGTGACACAATTGATATTGTACAGTCCCATTGACACTTGTGTTCCAAGCATTGGACACAGTGACAGGGTAATTATCAAGTTGGGTCCAGTAGTTGTAGAACTTAAAATTCTTACCTTTTCTCTGAACAGTGTTATCAAGGTAGAGAACGAGAGAAGAATGGTCAGATATACCTGGCTTATGGAATTGGACATAAAAGTGATTGAAGTTGTCCAGCCAATTTTGATTCACAAGAGCCCTATCCAATTTCCTTTGAGTATAGTCAGGTCTCCCGTACCTTCTATTACTCCTGGTGAAAAATTCTCCCAAGTATCTTAGGTCAGTTAAGCACAGAGAGCCAACAATTTTATTAAAATCAACAATATCAGAATTTATACCAAAGTTCATATCAGAAACTTCATTAGTGTTCAGAACCACATTAAAATCTCCAAGGAGAACATAGTTAATTATTGTATTGATGTTGAATACAGCATTTAACCCGGACCATAATTCCATCCTTTCTTGTCCTGTATTAGAACCATAAATAAAAGAGGCCTCAAACTGGAAGCTAAGATCTTCCTTTTCGATGCTGACATGAATAATTTGAGGGGAACACCTAAGGACAGTGAGATTTATTTTATCAGGGTTCCATCCCACCCAAATTCTCCCCACAGAGTCAATAGAGCTGTTAGATATAAATTCCAAAATTTTCAAAACGTTTTGTTTTATTTTATCCTCATTCGACTTCCTAACTTTAGTTTCAATAAGCCCAAGAACATCAACATTATTTTCATAAATAAACTTAGCAACCTCAAACTGTTTTTAGGGTTGGTTGAGACCCCTTACATTCCAACTACAAATAATCATTAACGACGATGATGGGATTGTTTACGCTTACCTGAATATCCAGAGTTTTTGATCTTCTTCTGTTGTGCTTTACCTGAGCCTTTAAGTTGAGGCATTGGAGACATAGGGAAGGAACAACTGGCCTCATGCATGATTTGGTTCCCTGCATCTCCTAGGGAGTCCTGGGATTCTTCTACTCCTGGGTCGATGGTATGAGCTTGAATTTCCTTACCAGGACTGGACAACACAATATCAGAGAAAGCAAAGGAATTTGAGATTCTGTCATCCTCTAAATCTTGTTCCATAGTTCCATCTTTTGCCTTCTTAGGATTTGGCTCTGATTTGAATTCATAAGACATTTCAGCTTGACCATTCATGGTTTCCATATCTGCCATATGTAATGGGATAGAACCCACATTAAGGTTCTGCACTACCATAGCTGTAGGTTCTTCTGGTTGGGCTCCTTGAGCTAATAGACTGTCCCCATCCTCCACAGAAGCTTGGAGATTTCCTAGGTCCTTGTCTTCAACACTGGAATCAACTAAAGAAGAGAACATATTGTTATCCAGGGCCATTACCTTAGGACTTAAAGTAGAATTGGGGGAGATTTTCAAAATTTGCCCAATATTATTGCCAACAGTAGGTTCAGGTGTTGGTTCAACCAGTTTAGAGGAAGAAACAAAATTTACATTAGTGTCAGTGTTGATGAACTTCCCTTTTTCCTTGGTTTTCCAAGCACCCTCATCATGGGTCTGAGCAATAGAAATGGCTTTCTGGACAAGAATTGGTGCCTTAGGTAACTTGGCACAATCATGCCCAAATCTTTTACACTTTGCACACCGGATTGGATTCCACTGATACTCAACCGGGAGATAAATGGGCTCAATATCTCCAGTGATTGGATCCTCAAAATCAATAACAAGCTCTTTAAGGATTTCCTGGTGGGCATTCAATTTAATACAAATCCTTGCATATGAGATTCTCCTTCCTTGAGCTGTAATTTTTGCAACATGCAAAGGTTTCCAATGGCACTTGCTATGTGGCTTAACCCCAGAGGATTCCAGAGTTCTAGGGGGATATTATAAATATGAACCCACACAGGAATAGTGGATATAGATTCCTTAGATAGAGTTAGACCAGTTTGCCATTTTCTCAGAATGATTGGCTGCCCACTCACATGCCAAGGGCCACCTTCGAGGATTGCCATACAATCGTCTTCACTGTTAAATTTAAAAAAGAAAAAGCCAGAGTTTGTGGCCACCATATCATGCAGGCCCTGTTTCCCCCATAATCTAGAAGTTGCATTCTTAACATAAGAGAAAGGTAATTTCTTCCCTAAAAAATAGCCTACCAAAGTGTTTTGCTAGGCATGGCTACCTTCCACGAAAACTTCTCTAGAAATGTAAGTGATATGGAAAGATACAAAGCTATAAGGGTCCTTAATGCATCTTGTCATTCTAAGAACTGTGCAACCTCTCTGTCCATTAATGCTTTCAACATTGAAGAGCCAGTGTTAGTTAATGTTTAATATCAAGAAGTTACTACCATGTTTCAAGATGGGCCTCTAGATCAAGGTGAGACTAGAGCTGATTATGAAGGGCGTGATTTCATTATTTCAAATCCTTCCAAATCTATTGTTTATGGATTAAGTGATAAAGGAGTCCATGAACTTTCAAAGGATGTTGCTGCCAAAGAATCAACCCCAACATCTTATACGAATGCTATGTCTGGTATCAAGGATCTCTCTGAAGCAGACCTTAAAATTCCTGAAGATTGGTAAGAGACTACATCTAAAATGATACAAAGTGATGGTGAGGAAGGTGAAATTGTTAGAAAGGAAGATAGCAAGCACACTGACCATGAATTTCATAATACCTTACTCAAGGATTCTAATGAAATTTTAAGAAAGAATTTGAAGATTGCACAATCTCAAATCCAGAAGTTGATGAATGAAAAGGCTGATCTTCAAGCCATTTAAGCTAGTACTTCCTTCCCTTCTGGGTCAAGGGGTGGTTCTAGCATTGGTAGGACTCCCTATAAATCTGGTGGAAATAAAGGGAGGGCTAGATCTGGTTCGAATTGGAGAAGGAGGCAATTTGAGCCATTTGATATATGTGCAACTGGGGATAGTTCCAGTGATGAACCAAATGGGAAAGGAGAAAGAAAGGATTGGAAACCAATTCAAGCTAGAGTTTCTTCTGGTTCAGATGATTCCAAGGTTTTAATTCATTCTAAATTAGATGGGGAAAGGGGGATTTCTCCTTTTGATCCAAAAAGCAAGCATTTTGCTCCTGTAAATGTGTTTGCTATGGCTGGGGTCCACTGTCCATCTGTCAATGAACCTAACAGCTATAATGGTGGTTCAAATGCTTCCTTACAAGCTGCTGGGTCCCCCAGTTGTACACGTTTAAAGGAGCAGCACATGGGAGGAATAGCTAATGTACAACACATGGGAGGCTCTACTTTTCCCACAAATTCAGGAAATTTGTCTAAAGGTTTGGTTGTTTCTATGTCCGGTCCTAATCCCAAAGGTCACTCGGTAGAGGAAAGTCAAAAAGCAGATTGTGCAACTACAATGCACATGGGCCATTCCGCAAAATCCGGCGCCCTGTCCACTCATACTCAGTGCCTATTGGATGATGTTATAGTCGCACGCAAGGTTAGGGGCAAGAGGGTCATTGACAACAACAACTTGGGTGCTACCAATACCCATAAGGGGTCCTCTACTTTTCCCGCAACTCACGGCAATGTGTCGGCTTCTGAAACTATTGACCAGCGAGACTTGGATCAAGCAGTTCACTCCCTTAATGCTTCCCATAATTTTATTCCTGTTGAAAGCTCTTTCACAAATGTGGGGTCCGTGTGTAGATTGTCTCCAGTTATTAATCCGGATCAAGAAAAGGCTGGTGCTAGGCCTCCTCAAACTAAATCTTCGACAACTTTAGTCTCTCCACAAAACCAAGTAGGTTTCAGACCAATAGGCACTTGTGTTAATGCACTAGTACATAGGATATAAATGGCTCACGACACTAGAGGAGCATGAAACCGGAATGGAGCAGCACCATTAAATACAATTCCAACATGAGTTGGATCCGACAGGATTGTTTAAAGCCTTAGTGGGAAGAATTGAGAGAGCATCTGCCACTATGGTAAACATGGCCACCCGTGTGATGGAAAAATTGGTTTAAATTAAAAGTTTAAACGCGCAGTGGAAAAGTCAAGTTATAAAAACTTTTTGGTAGCCCAAGATCTACTACCCATCAATTCCATAGATGCGTACTAACAAGAGGGAGAGGAAATATACCTTAGGTCTTGAACCCAATTCTGAAAACTTCTTTCTCCTTGATTGTGCAGCAACTTCCACTAGGCTGTCTTCACTCTTACGACTCCTGCGGATGCCTGTCGGAAGGAATAGGGTTACCTAATAGGGAGGATAGGGAAGGTTTAGGGAAACCTAAATAGTTTCTGTAGCTTCTACGTATAAAAACGACGATTAAAAACATTCAGTACGCAACTGCCCTATTTATAGATTCCCAGAACCGACCTAACCTTCGAGCGATCGAAGTGTGTTCAATCGATCGAACCTTCGATCGATCGAACAACCCTCGAGAAATCGAACCTGCCTAGACTTCAATCGATTGAAATTCCTTCGATCGATCGAACCTGTCTTGACATGATCCTCATGTGCCCTTCCAAGCTTCCTAGCGGAGCTAAGAGTGGGACCTCCTAGGCTCTTTATTGTTGGCTCAGACCAGTTTGTTAATCACCATGATCAAACTCTTTGATCAGCAAACTAACTAACTAGTCAGTTAACGTTTACTCCACTATAAAACAATAACTTAACTCCAACGCAAAAGAACATATCCGAAGCGATAACTAGATTTGTATGTTGTACTAATGTCCCTCTACCTTCAGTATTCATAATCATATTCAGATAGTCGGATAACTATTAATGTCAACCTGAATCATGATTATTTCTTGTATTCCTTGAGTCCCATTCACCTCTCATGATTACCAAACATGTTGATAACTCTTATCAACAAGACTGCAGTACTCAGTAATCGACTTGGTGACATTCTCAAGGGAATGCTTACTCTGAAATAGAGGGTAGATTCTATCTTGACAATATATGTTCACAACCCTATGAACATGACATACCCAAGATACCCAGGTGTTGATCTTCTATAGACCTCACTGATTGGTAAATCAAAGCAGCCATATCCACAGTCTGTGTTCATAATCGTCGCAAGATTGAGAACACGTACCTTATACAAGTTATGAGTTCCTATTGACTGTTTGATTTCATTAAGTGTCAATAGGAAAGCTCAGGTCCGTCAATGCACTATAAGCACTAGCATATTAACTAAGAGTGACACTCTAGTGATTGAGATTAATCACTCCATCCAATGGAAGTTAATTATGCTACAGTGTATACCTGATGAGATATCCAGTCTCATCATCCACTATGATAAGCTTTAAGCATCAAAGGATGGTAATTCATATCTCACTTGTATGTATCTCATACACACACACGAATTACCTACTATGATACTTAAGGATTGAAAATCATCTCATGAAAGAAACATACATAATGAAATGTAAAACTGATATCTATATATTAAAATGCTAATGTCATACATAAAGTAATGGTTTGAGGGCATAAACCCACCAAACTCCCACTTGCACTCACAACCATACATGACTACATCTGAGACCTAGACTATCTAGATGACGATCAAAGACCTTCTGTGGCAAGGCCTTTGTAAACGGATCAGCAAGATTGTCGACGGTGGCAATCTTGGTGACACTCACATCTCCACGTTGAACAATATCTCGGATAATACGTGCTTTCCCTTTCCGTGGTTCCTTGGTTCCTTGGACTGAGCCACTGCCCCACTATTATTACAATAAAGCGTAATAGGTAACAGCGACGCTGGTACTACCTCGAGCTCCATAAGGAACTTCTTGAGCCAAATAGCTTCCTTTGCGGCTTCACAAGCAGCCAATACTCAGCTTCTGTAGTTGAGTCTGCAATGCATTTCTGCTTAATGCTCCTCCAACTAACAGCACCACCTCCCAAGGTAAAGAGATGACCGGACGTCGACTTCCTCGAATCTTTGTCTGACATAAAGTCCGAGTCAGTGTATCCTACTGGAATTAACTCACTACCACCGTACATAAGCATGTAATCTTTAGTCCTTCTCAAGTACTTAAGAATGTGCTTAATGGCTGTCCAGTGCTCTGGACCTGGATTCAACTGATACCTGCTAACTATGCCAACGGCATAACAGATATCTGGTCTAGTGCATAACATCGCATACATAAGACTTCCCACCGCCGAGGCATAGGGAATTCCTGACATGCGATTCCTCTCCTCCTGTGTCTTAGGACACTGTTCCTTAGAGAACGCTAAACCATGCCTGAAAGGCAACAAACCTTTCTTCGAATTATCCATTAAAAACCTAGTCAGCACCTTATCGATATAACCAGCTTGAGATAATCCCATTATCTTTTGCTTGCGATCCAGAAAGAGCTTTATCCCAAGAATATAGCTCGCCTCTCCTAGACTCTTCATATCGAATGGACTAGCTAGCCAAACCTTGACCGTTGACAATGCTGCTACATCATTCCCAATGAGTCAAATATCGTCAATGTAAAGCACAAGAAAAGCCACCATTTTCCCTTCACACTTTTTGTATACACAAGGTTCATCCAGATTCTATATGAAACCAAACAACTTGACGGCTCGGTCAAATCGGATGTTCCAACTTTTGGATGCCTTCTTAAGCCCATAAATGGACTTTTTTAACTTGCCTACCAAGTTACATTTCTGACTAGCTAGGAACCCTTCTGGTTGCTGCATATAGATATCCTCCTCAAGATTGCCAAACAAGAATGCAGTCTTGACGTCCATCTACCAGATCTCATAATCTAGGCATGCAATAATGGATAAGAGTATTCTGATAGACTTGAGCATGGCTACTGGCGAGAAGGTTTCCTCATAGTCAATGCCCTCCCTCTGAGTATAACCTTTCGCTATAAGCCTAGCCTTAAAGGTCTCAACCTTTCCATCATATCCTCTTTTCCTCTTGTAGACCCACTTGCAACCAATGGGTTTAATATTGGCTAGAAGTTCTACAAGATCCCAGACCTGATTAGAATCCATAGATTCCAATCAGCCTTCATAGCTTTAACCCAATGAACTGAATCAACATCAGCTATTACCTCTTCGTATGTGGCAGGATCAGATTAAGATTCTATGGAGATAGCTTCAAAAACTTCTCCTAAGAACATGTATCTATCAGGCTGATTGATAATCCTCCCACTACGACGAGGTACTGGTACGAAAATGGGTGAAGAAGTGGCGTTTTCTTGATTTATATCGTTATTAACTGCGGGTTGGACTGAGGGCTCTCCTTCTATCTCTCTAAGATCTATCCTTCTCTTAGGTTTATGGTTCATGATATAATCATCTTCCATGAAAATAGCATTTGTACTAACAAATACTTTCTATTCTATTGGATCATAAAAGTACCATCCATAAGTACCCTTTGGATACCCTACGAAGTAACATACTTCTGATCTAGAATCCAACTTGCTCATCATTCCTTTCAGCACATGTGCCGGACACCCCCATATCCGGAGATGTTGGAAAGAAGGCTTGCGCCCAAATCCACATCTCTCGTGGTGTCCTGGGAACAGATTTGTTTGGTACTAGATTTAGTATGTATGCAACAGTTTCCAAAGCATAACCCCAAAGGAATAATGGCAACTCAGAATAATTCATCATCGACCTAGTCATGTCTAAAAGAGTCCGATCGCTTCTCTCTGCTACACCGTTCTACTGAGGCATACCAGGTGCAGTCAACTGTGACAGAATCCCATTTTGTACGAGGTGATCAATAAACTCATTAGAGAGGTACTCACCACCTCGATCAGATCGAATGGCTTTGATATGTGTGCCCAATTGCTTTTCCACTTCAACCCTAAACTATTTGAATTTTTCAAAGGCTTCAGACTTATGCTGCATTAGGTACACATATCCATACCTAGAGTGGTCATTAGTAAATGTTATGAAATACTCATAACCACCCCTTGCTCTAATATTTATTGGTCCACTTACATCAGTATGAACTAATTTCAACAATGCATTAGTTCTATTGCCCTTTGCAGGAAAGGGCCTTTTGGTCATCTTACCCTCTAAACAAGACTCGCAGACTTCCATTGGTTTGAGAACCAAATCGCCTAAGACCCCTTCTTTGACTAGTCTGCCAATCCTATTTAGATTGATATGGCCAAGCCTCATATGCCAAAGCCTTGTTGGATTAGTGGAAGGTCCCTTTCTTTTAGATGGTATAGTTACCACTGAGTTATTAAGTTCCATGCAAGAATCTTTAGAAATATTGGGAGTAATCACATACAAACTATTTGATTTAACACCAGAACATATAAAAGAACTATTTCTTTTAATCACAACTTCAGTTCCAAAATGAAAGGAATAATCATTATTCGATAAATTAGAAACTAAAATTAAATTACGTCTCATTGAAGGGACGTAAAGTACATCTGATAAAATTAAAACTTTATTGTCTAGAAATTCTAAAGCTACGACTCCTATAGCAATCGTAGAAATGGTCGTGCTAGAACCTAGAATAAGTACGATTTCCCCATCACTGCACCTCCTGGTTGATCTGAACCCCTGAAATGAATTACAGATATGGTTAGTCACACCAGAATCAATGCACCAAGTGTTTAAAGTATCCGTTATAAAACTTACTTCAATCACATGTGATTCAATCATACCTTGAACTCTTGTAGCTAAGAATTCTGGATAGTTCCTCTTCTAGTGGCCCTTGTTGCCGCATTGGAAACACTTTCTTTTGCCTTGGCCACCCACCTTCCCTTTGCCCTTACCTTGTCCCTTAGATTTTGCAATCTTAGGGACCGGTCCAACACTTGAACCACTAGTGCCAGCCTTCTTCTTCCCTTTCTTTCCTTTCGGTGTAGATCGGTAAGAAGAATCACTTTTTTCAACGTTCAAAACGTTGACCCTAGGCTTGATCACCCCTTCTGCTGCGAGTAAAGAACTCATTAATTCGCTCATTGAGAAATTCATTTGATTCATATTATAATTAAGTTTGAATAGAGCGAATGAAGGCGACAGCGAATTGAGGATCATATCAACTTGGGTTTGTGCATCGATGTTGGTACCTAGGGTCTCCAGTTCGTTTAAATAACCAATCATTTTTAAAACATGTTCCTTGACTGGAGTCCCTTCCGACATCTTTGCACTCATTATCTTTTGCATGGCTACCTGTCTGGCAGGCTTGCCATGCTCCCCAAACATCTTTTTTAGGGATGTGATAATGTCACTGGCATAATCGTTCGATTGGAATTGGTGTTGCAACATGCCAGCCATTGAGGCCAGAATGTAGCAACGAGCCATTCCATTCGACTTCTTCCATTTGTTGAACTCGCGTCTGGCAGCTGCTGTAGACATCCCATTTTGTCGGCTAACAGATTTAGGAGGCCACAAGTATGTCAAACCTCGATGATTAGAAAGATCGGATTTTCAGAGATTGCCTCTAACTCTCAAGAAGTCAAAGAATTTGCAAAAATGACCAAAATGCTCCTAAAAGCCCAAAATTCTCCAGGATTGGCCTAGAATCTCAGAAATCATTCGATGTTGTTCCAAACAAAAAAAAAGGTATTTTAAAAGATGAATATTTAAAATCGTAAGCTCCCAGAGACCCCCTGAAGTCTCGGAAGTTCCCAAAAAGTCTCCGTTGACCGGTTTGACCAAGGTTTGACCAAGTTTGACCAAGATTTGACCAAAATCATCCAAATTCACCCAAAAGTTCCGAGATCATTCTAGATCATGTGAAAAATCTTAAAATATGTTTTAAAAGAAAATCGGACGGAAACGTCAGTCTTTGGAGGCTCCCAGAACTTCCCAGAATTTCCTAGAAGTGCACTGTTTGACTGATTTGACTGCAAGTTTGACCAAAAATCAAAGTCTTCTTTTTGACATTGAAATATTTTTATCAAATACTAGAGGTCAATAGCTTTCCAACGGTATATCGCACATAATTTCTGGATCTAAAACGAATTTGTTATAAATTTCTGAAGGTGAAAAATGCGATCAATTCGGCTTTTATCGCGAATACCACAAAACTTTCCAAAGTGACCTAACTCCAAACTATTTTTTATGGAAATTAGACCTCAATACCTTTCCAACGGTATATCGCAATCTCAATTTGGATTTTGTATGAATTTTCTGTGAATTTCGGACAAAATAGGGCTGTTTCGCAAATTCCGGGAGTTCTGGGGGCCAAAATGCAATTTTTGGTCAACGGGGGAGTTGACTGCCGCGGCGGCAGTGGCCATGTGCCGCGGCGGCACTCTGAGTGATTTTTCATTTTTTTTGTAATTTTTGGTTAATTTTTGGGTTTTAATTCAAATTTTCAACAAATAAAACGACATAGTTTTGATTATTCCGGGATTTTGGACCAATTAGAGACTTTTTAAAACCCAAAATACCTCCCCAAGTTGGCCTATAAAGGAGACCCATTTACTTCCATTTAGAGGAGAGCTTGGAAGCCATTAGAGAGAGATATAGAAAGTTAGGAAGAAATAGAGAGAGAAATCAAGATCTTCTTCTTCAAATCCAAGCCATATGTGAGTTTTTTTATTTAGTTTCTATAAACTAAACTTTTATTTTCAAGCTTTCAATCCATCTTCTTCATCTTCTTTGAGTTTCCTATGAGTTAGAGAGTGATGTACTGTCACGCCCCGAAGTACCAAAAATAGGGAAAAATAAATTTCCTTTATGGGTTCGTAGACACGTGACTGGTTGTGAGTGTCACCTGATTGTCCAAACATGCTTATAACAATAATGTGATATGGGAAAGTGACTAAGTTCAGCGGAAGCAGAAATTTAAAACATCCAAGTCTTACATCAGTAGTATATTACAGGCCAAAAAGATATCCAAAAGATACATATTACAAGACCAGCTAAACTATTACATCACTAACATAATAATAATAACAGAACTATAACAAAAGAAAAGCTCCAAAGTCTTCAACTGGCGAAACCGTAGCCTTCCTCGTAGTAATCTTCACTAGCATAGTCTTCAGTAGTAAAGTCAGCATCTTGATAGCAGTCGGCTCCGTCTGGACCTGCAAAGGCTGGACGTGGAAGGTCCAGCGGCATGAAAAGCCGTTAGCGGTTAAGCTAAGTGAGGGTCCCCTTAAGGTTACCACCACTTAAGGTAAGTTATTCTTCATCTCTTCTTATTTCTCGAAACCATATCTTGTTCATCATTTCTTATTCTCGATACTATGTCTTGTTCGTCTTTTCTCATTCTCAAAACCATGTCTTATTTAAACCCAATCACTCCTTTTGAAACTTAACCCAGAACTGAACTGACCAATGACATTGACTGAAAGAAGACTTAACTCCAAACGCATTTACTGGTCAAGGAAGTACAACACTCAATAATGAATAGTTAACTGTCGCCCAACTGGCAATTAAACTGTCGCCCAAATGGCATAAGTGTGCGGGACATTAATAATCTCTTGGTCGAGCACGTCATGTCGATCCTCAGGTCGCCCGCACGTTACCGAACACGTCATGCCGATCTTCAGACCAAGGGTACGGGAAATTAATAATCACTTGGACGAACACGTCATGCCGATCCTCAGGTCACCCGTACATAACCGAACACGTCATGCCGATCCTCAGTCCAAGGGTGCAGAAAAATAATCAACCACTTAATCGAACAAGTCACGACGATCCTCAGGTCATCCGCACTTGACCGAACACGTCATGCCGATCCTCAGATCAAGGAACAAAACATAACTCACCAATCGACACCATGGAATTACCGAAAGACCAATTTTGCAAGAAATATCCAAACACGACACGAAAGTTCACGAATCAACTTTGACCGATAGTCACACGTCTAGAAACGAGGCCCAATGTCCCTTATTCGCATTAAATATGTTATCGAAGGTTTTATCATTATTTTACGCGTTCGCACGTTTTGTAGTTTAGTTCATTAATATCATCCATTAATAACCGTTAATATTTTGCTATACGTCCGACATTCCGTTTTCCTCTCAATATACTTACGATGGAAACTTTCTCGATCACTTATCAACGCAATAATCGTGCCATACAATATACTTATAGTTTGGGTATGAACTTTCCAACGGTCATTAAACTATATTCACGACAATAGAAAACATAGCACGTAGCTCATGAATTTATAACGTGAATTTAATACCAATAAACATATAGATGAAACCCTTAACATACTCATCTACGCGATAGCTCTACCATAGCACAAGATTTTTATAACAACACAGGTACTGGAAAACTAGCATCAACAATCAACACCATGCATAACAAAACATCATACAAAAAGCTACACAATCTGCCAGGATACATTTTCACTGTGTTGGCTGAATTAACATGATTTATTTGGGCATGATAAATTGCTTTGTAGATCAAACTCAAAACTAAAACATTATAGATAATAGGAATATCTTCATGTACAAAAAAAATCTAGCTTCAATTACATTTTTGAGCTACTCAAACTATTTATTTTACAAGACATTTCTTATATCTCGGACTGTTCTGTCCCAGATTTATAGTGTTGCATTGTACGTGAATTTCACCTATGAAGGAGGGGTTTTTAGACTGAGCTATAGAAGGGTTATTTGTAGATAAATGAGTTATCTTTTTTCACAAAAAAAAACTAGCTTAATTCTCATTTTTGAGCTGCACAAAACATTCATTTTACTAAACTATGTTCTGCTGAAAGTTTCAGTTTCTCAGATTTATAACTCTGCGTTGTACATGCATTTCACCCATGAAGGAGTGATTTCTAGACTAATCTATAGAAGAGTTATTTGTAGATATATGAGTTATCCTTTACCACAAAACAACCTAGCTTAAGTCGGATTTTGGAGCTGCACAAAACGTTCATTTTACTAAACTATGTTCTGCTGAGAGTTTCAGTTTCCCAGATTTATAACACTGCGTTGTACATGCATTTCACCCATGAAGGAGTGATTTCTAGACTGAGCTATAGAAGAGTTATTTGTATATATATGAGTTAGCTTTTACCAAAAAAAAACCTAGCTTAATTCGGATATTTGAACTGCACAAAACATTCACATTACTAAATTATGTTCTGCTGAGAGTTTCAGTTTCTCAGATTTATGGATTTGTCTTGCATGTCATGAAAACTTCAAGACAACAACATCAAATTTCTACTAAACATTAGTACATATTATATGGGTTCTAAATTGAGTTAGATTACTCACAACAACTTGAAACTAAGCTTGGATTGTTGATTTGAGCTTGATGGAGCTTGAACTCAACTTCACTAGTGAACTTCTTCTCCTTCTAACTTTCTATTTCTTCTCTCTTTTTCTCATGAACCACCCAAGTCCTAATTTTCTCTCCAAAAATTCAGATTGTGATCTAACTAAGAGAGTGTAGTGTGTGCATGTGCTTGTTTATATAGAATTTCCATGTGCTAGGTGTCCTTTGCATGTTGCATGCTTAGGACATGTGTCCATTAAGTGGCCATGTGTCCAAGAGGGTGGCATGTGTTTGCCACATGGCCGACCATGTGGGCCCACCTTGGGTTGTGTGTCACTTTCTCGGTTTATGTGCAAAAGTTCCTTGGTATGCGTATTGGTCTCGAAGTACGTGCAAACTGGTATTATTTCTAATGTCCAGGTCCGGGTACGGGACTAAGTTAAATCTTATTATGGTCGAGTCGGTATGGTTACTACAGGCTATATGGTAATAATACAACACGTCCATACCGTCACATAATTAAAATAATAATATAATAATATAGTGGGTCCAATACTAAAAATTACAGGTGTTACATCTTCCACCACCTATTAAAGGATTTCGTCCTCGAAATCTAGATTTTACTATGTCTTAGAAAGTACAAGGTACTAATAATATCTCAGATTTTAAGGTTATGAGGTTCCCACTAGCTAACTAATCAGACCTTCTTAAAAATTCTTTCAAACGTCCAAACTTCTTTGCTAAAACAATGCCAAGTGAAATTCATAGTTCTGACATTGAATATGGCACCTTTGGTCTTTCATCTTGTTCATTGCTGAGATTGATTTGGTGATCTGCAAGTTCTCTTTCGGGATCTTCTTTGTGGTGGAACCTTGTTCTGAGTTCCTCGTTCTGGACAATCTTTGCGCACACGTCCAGTCTTTCCACAATTAAAGCACTGTGCCTATCAACTTGTGAGATGTCTCGGTGCTTTGCATTCTTTGAAGTGATGTCTAGATATTCTGCAGCTGTCGCAGATATCACGTTGCTTTGGATGTGTCTGAACGGCAGTCTGATTAACTTTCCTTTCATTGTTTCTTTGCCTCTTGTGATGATTCTTGATGTATCTAGAGTTTTCCTCAATGATTGTGGGCTGCATTCGAGTAGTTGTTCAGGATACTGGTTTGTTTCTTCTGTATCGTTAATCGGGCAAGATTCTTGCCTCTCAGCTTTTTGATGCGATGGTTGAGAAGTCTAGTTGGTCTCACGATTGTCTTCTATAACTTGTAGGGGTCGTGGCGTCCTTTTAAGTGTGTTATTGTGATTGAGTTCCTTTGCGTGTCGTCATGAAATCGTCGTGGAGTTTTGGCATCGTAGGTGATGGCACAAGTCATTAAGCAATTTCTCCATGCATTAATTAATACCAAGCATATAAGTTATTACTGGTAATTGGAGTAGGATTGAATTCACTTGTAAGGAGTTGAATTCATAACAAAATGAATACTCATTATGTACTGAGTTAAAAAAACAAAGAGGTACGTGATCAATCACTTGTACGTAGGATCACAATATATAGAATGAGTATCTGAGAATAGCCATTAGATGATTACTATAGGACAATCATAGTAATGCAATGACTATAGGTGCAAGGCCTCCCAGGTAGCACATAAGAATTCCTTATCTCATGAGCCAATAATTTAGGTGAAGCCTTAATGATAAAATTCAAGGTTACCAATAAGAAGAATTTGTGAAATGCAAGGAAATGAAGACTAATTTACAAATGGTGCAATATGCTTGAGTTCCTTAGGTGAACAAATACAAAGAGATCCTTTACAATAATCTCAAGGGATATGCACTTGCGAAAGTTGGTCAAACGGTTGACATTCCAAACGATTTACAAAGATTAATTTAACAGATCATAAGTCCAAATGACTTACAATGATTGGTTTATAAATGAATTATTGGAATCGATTTTCATGGTGATAAGTCCAGAGAGGTGACTTATTAGCATTAGAAAGCAAATGATTTCACAATTGAATTTATCACTGATCAGAATGATCCAAAATCTTGTTAAGTGAAATCAGAGAGGACAACGAATAACTTTCAATTAGTGAAACAATCAAGGACATCCCAAGGTTCATCATAAGGATAACTGATCTAATGCAACCAATGGTAGAAAATAGTGGGTTTACTCAAAAGGAGTTAAATCAGAAAGATGAATATAGTTACTCAGCCTCACATGGTTTTAATTTATAACGTGCGCAGGGTCAGAGATGCATTTCTTCAGCGTGTTGATGGAACATCGATGTTGTATAGGACCTATGCGATCTGATCATTGGCTTAAAGGTGGAATGCAGTACTCATCTTCACTAATGTTCGCGGTGCGAGTCGTTCGTTGTGATTAAACGTGGTCGATGTCAGCAGTCTATGAGGTCGTTCGATCTGTTGAAGGTATGTTCTATTCTTGCGTCTTCCATCGCCTCGGGTTAAGTCAATATCTCATGTGCTCCTTGTAGTAGGGTTGATCTTGGTAGTGTAGCAGGTTGTGGCTTGAGTGGTCTAAAAAGCGATTATGAATGGACGATATGGAGGTGTCTAAATAACTCGTTTCCATAGTCACTTGTGCTTGTGCCATCAGCGGTCTTCCATAAGCCTTGTATCAGTCTTCCAAATACACTGGTGGGATCGATCTCCTTAGGTATTATGTTGCTTAGCCTTCTGGACCGGTCCTCAGTTGTTTGAGATGATTCATCCATTACAGAGATCGAGAAGATTCTTCTGTTCCTACGTATGAGTTCGTGTCTATAAGGTTTCTATCATACCTTATGTGAAGCAATCATAACCTGTTATATTTCACATTATGGTTATCATCATAATCCCGGTAGCTAGAATACGATGATTCAAACGATTGAACAAATTGACCCAAAATGAAGCCGAATCCAAAAAGGCATATGAATCCTCACAGATAGAAGTATAATAGTAGAATGATGTGATCCATTCAAGAATAAAATGTAATTCCAACAATAATTGGATGACTGATTACTATGAAAGTAATCGTAGTATCTCAAGATTTGTAGGAAATGAAAGTAACTGATGGCATAAGGCCTTCAACGAATGAAATAAGAATTAGGTATTTCATAAGTGAAATAGTCCAAACGAAACCCTACTGATAAAGAATAAGGTAGCAACTGAGAGAGACAATAAGAGGACAAGATGTACAGAGAGTACAACGTTTTTGAGTTCCTAACAAAAACAAGAACAGAGAACTCATTTAGAATTATTTCAAATGAAATGAACTTGTAAGAATTTGTTCAAGGGATAATAAGTCAAAAAGAATGACTTTGCAATATTAGTAATCAAATTTATTTAAAATAATCTTAAAGACAATGAACTTTCAAGATTTTAGTTCAAAGAATACTAAGCCAAAAGAATGACTTTCCAGTACCAGGTTGTGCTCGAGCCATGAGCGCTCGAGTAAGCTAGTGCTTTGCCTATAAATAATTTCAATGCTCATCAAATGTTGTGTTAAAAACTAAAAAATAGAGAGAGAGAGAGAGAGAGAGAGAGAGAGAGAGAGAGAGAGAGAGAGAGTTTTGAGAAAACACAGTTTGAGAAAGAGAACTCCACCTCTTCCATACTTATACCACCATGCACACTCTCAAATTCCTTACATGCTTGAATCTACCTACGTACACATGATTCCTTCACACACCAACATACATTGTTGCTGAAATCAAGATGAAGAACTTGAAGAGAAGTCCATAGGTTGATGATCCTTTCCTTAATCCAAGTGGAAGAGAAGAAAATTGAAGTTTTATTACTCAAATTCACAAGCTTTCTCAACATACTTGCATATTTTCTTCATCCAAACACATCCTCAGCTATTGTGAGTATAGATCCTCACTTAGATTCCTTTAGAATTAGTTCTTACATGTTTTTGATTACGTGCAAGTGTCTTAAAACTTATTTACGTTCATGCATGTGAGGATTAAGTTAGAATCTATTTTCTATCAAACATGAGCGCTCGCGCTGCCTGAGCGCTCGAGTGTAGTAGTTTTGCTATTTTTCTTTGTGATGATATGCTTAGATCAGAATGTTGATGGCTATATGTACAAATTTGCATTTTAAATCCATATATAGTATTTGCATGTTCACTTAACACACATACACTTATATGTGCATCTTATATGTTATGTATGTGCATTAGAAACTATTCTTATGTCCATAGTTAGATGCCTTGCTTTTCTACTTATGAACTCTTATAACGCAATGACAACTTTTGTGACGTGCCAGCACAGATAATACAAATAATTTTTTCAGAAATTCAGATAATACAAATAATGTATGCATAATAAGATCAGAATTTAACAATGATTCTATGTTTCACCGGATTGAACTACGCACGCGAACACTTATATACCCTGGTTTATTTCTCTCAAATTCAAATAATTGAGATTCCTTGTCTTACCATTTGAGTCTCATTGGTTTAATCTTTTGCTGGTGACTGTTTTCAAGAGTCGATAATGGGATTGGCGGATGATTGCAACATAATGAATCTTTATTTAGATATTAGTGATGTAGTCGGCTGTTAATGTATGATACCATCTTCATGCACTGTGTGTGATCAAGTAGCTATTAAGGTATATATGGTATACTAATCACTCAGCTGTTAAAGTATGCTAGGACAGGTTATTGACCTTGAATATCTTGATGCAATGCGTGTGGTCAAGCAGTTGTTAAGGTATCCATATTCTAAAACATCAGCTTATGCTGGGATTGTGTGAGAAAGGGGGGTTAATGGGTTTGAGTTTTAAATTGAGTTACTTATTGTCCAGTCCTTTCTATTATGAGTGGTGAAGATCGACTGAGTTTGGTTTCCCTTACCATTAATTTAGTTGGTCAAAACTTCTTAATAACATATAAAGATGTATATAAGTTGAATAAGAAAAATGAACCTAGTTGTATTTTAAAAAAAACTATTACTAATGCTGCTTTGTGAGGTTTTATGCTCACTCAAGTTGTATTCAAGCTGATGGCATTTCATGCACTGGACCTTCTACATCCAGTGATTCTAGGTTTAGCAAGTGGTGTCCAACCAGAGGGTGACTATGGTGAGGACAGGTACCCCGCAGAGAGATTTATTGATGAAGTCTTCATTGATGAGGGATACTTTGGGGATGACCACCACGGAGACAACTATGGCTTCGGCAGTTGAAGACTGCACTTCCTTAATCATCCTTTATCTTTTATTTTTAGATGCAATAAGTTTGATGTCAGTTGGTGTAATACCCTATACTTTCAGTAATTGTATATACAAAGAGATTCTGTATACTTCCCTGGACCATACTGGAAAATTTTACTTTCAATCGATCAAAGTCATTTTGAGCGATCGAGAATTTCTTTCTTAAATTGATCGAACATTTTTGAGTTCAAGCAATCTAACCATGTTCAATCAAAACCCTACCAACCTGAATTTATGACATGGTCCCCCCACTTCAATCGATCAAACCCTTTTTCAATCGATCAAATTGGCCGAATCATTTCGAGCGATTGAACATACGTCAATCGATCGAACGTGCCTAGATAATTCAGTTTCAGTTCATGCAAACATTGACACATGCCCACCTCTCCCCCTCTATATATACATTAGTTTCATGTGTGTGTGAGAGTTTAAAGAACTAGAGAGTTAGAGAGAGAGATCGTGTGCTTGTGGTTTTTTTTTTTTTTTTTTCGGAAAATGGTAAATATATTCCAAAAAAGGATGTACAAAATGTACAAGGGGGCATACCCCAGGATAAAAACAATGAGCTCAAAACATGAAGACAAGAAGCAAGAAGCTAACAACAAAACCAAACCAAATCATGCCCATTAAGTGACAAAGGCAACCTGAACACAAAAACCTACAAGGGGCATACCCCAGGACCAACAAACCTCAAACATGAGGACAAGAAGCAAACCAAACAACAAAAGGAAACAAATGGAAGGCTCCTAAAAATTACAAAACAAAAAACAGGAGACAACACAAACACATAAGAGGCTAAAAGACCAAAACAAAAGTCCTCTGAAGCCACAAAAAGAAGAACATTTAGACCTAATTACAGAGAATTCTATTAATGTTGGGTTGAAGTTTCCATTTCACCCTGATTTGTGCATTGATTTGGGAGATAAGGTTCTTCAGGAGGATCTCTTTTGGGGTTGGGATATTCTTGAAGGTTCTATAGTTCTTTTCTTGCCAAAGGCCATAAGTGGCCTATCTAAGACACATTTTAGGGATAACATGGTGAATAGTCTTTCCTTTTAGATTCTGGGCCATCCAATCCAAAGTACCATTCCAAGTGTGCCCTTGCCGAATCAAACCACATCTGAACAGTAATTCCTGCCACACAAAGGAAGAATAAGGGCAAGAAAAGAATAAATGGTCATGTGTTTCCAAACTTGAATGGAAAAGCATACAAGCTAAAGGGCCACTGGTGAATCTATAGATTCTGTCATGTGTAGACATTCTGAACTGCTAACCAAAGAATAAAGCTTTGCCTGGGGATACACCCAGAAAACCACACAATATCATGCCAAGGGACCACAGGGTAATGGTTTCTCAAATGGTCCCAAAGGAGTGAGGTATTAAACCTACCAGTTGGAGTGGCACTCCATCTAATTGTATCACTATAATTGCTGGGTTTATAGAAAGTAGACAGAGCCATTCTAATTTTATTAAGCTCAATGGTGTTTGTACCAGGCCAGTTCCAATCCAAATCACGAATTATGCTACTGACCTTAGCATTCATGTTAATAGCTGCATCATAAACAATTCGTTCTGAGTATTTATCCACTAAGGGTCCCAAAGGGAGCCAATTATCATACCAAAGAGAAGTGTGATCACCATTGCCAATTCTATGAATTAGTAAAGGTTTAGCAACTTCCCTAAGTTTTAATAATTTTCTCCAATACCAGGAACTTTGGGATGGAATTCTGGCCTGCCAAAAACTCTTATCTTTCAACATATACTGGTGGATCCACCTATTCCATAAAGATGGATTAGATGGGTCCAATAGATTACCAATATGTTTCAAATTTAAAACTGTGTTAACCAGGAAAATATCTTTAAAACCCAATTCCCCCTCTTTTTTGGGTCTTCACACAATATCCCAAGCAACTTTAGCTCCTGAGAAGGTATCTGTCTTGCCGGACCAAAGAAATCTGGACATGGCTTGGTTCACTTGCTTTAGGACACCCTTAGGCAGTACAAACATGCCTGACCAATAGATTTGAATACCTGCCAAAACAGAGCTAATAAGTTGGGCACGTCCCGCATAAGATAAGAATTTTGATTTTCATGAGTTTACCCTAGCACAAATTTTATTGACCAAACCCTCACAGTCTTGCTTTTTAAGTTTTGTAGTGATTAAGGGCACTCCAAGGTATTTAATGGGGAGGTTTCCTTTTGCAAATTAAAGAGTGTGTAGGATATCTACCATCAAATTTTCCTCATTATTAGAGAAAAAAAGGCAACTTTTATCATTGTTGGCTTGAAGACCACTGAAATTGAAAAACTGGTTAAGAGTAGTCCTTATCAGATTAGCAGAATTTACATCCGCATTAAACAAAATGAGGAGATCATCTGCAAAACAAAGATGTGAAATCTCTAATTTGTCATACTTCCAATGAAAGGTGAAGGGCTCCCTATGGATATTATGTTGCAAAAGTTGACTAAAAGTATCCATGATAATAACAAATAAGTAAGGGGAAATAGGATCACCTTGTCTTAAACCTTTAGCGCCATCAAAATAGCCAACAGATTCACCATTAAAATTAATAGAATATCTAGGAGTAGTCACACAAGCAACAATCCATTTCTTAAGGTTAGGAGGGAAGGAGAGCACATCCAATAATTCAATAAGAAATTCCCAACTCACACTATCATAGGCCTTCATAATAGTCTCTAAGAAGGTCTTGGGCCAAGAGAACATTATCACTAATTCTCCTACCTTTCACAAAAGCTGATTGAGCTTGATCAATAAGATTAGGAAGGATCGTTTGAAGTCTGCTAGCGATGATCTTAGAAATACATTTATAAACAGTATTACAGCAAGAGATTGGCCTAAAATCACCCATCTTAGTTGGGTTAGGGACCTTAGGGATTAAAGCTAAAATAGTAGTATTTGATTCCCTCAACATTTCACCACTAAGAAGGAATTCTTTAACAGCAGCAATGATAGAATCACCAATGGTGGACCAAGAATCTTTAAAAAAGAAAGCATTATAACCATCTGGACCCGGAGCCTTATTACTATGCATGCTAAAGAAAGTCTTTTTAATCTCTTCATCAGAAGGGATCCTATCCAAGTCTGCCCGTAGATCATCTGGAATTCTTTTGTGAACGAAATTCCTAATAGCGTCTTTACCAAGATAGTTGTTATATGAGGGGGTACATAAGAGAGTGGTAAAATATCTTAAAGCTTCCCCTTTAGCCTCATCACACGAAGTAGTAAAGTTACCATCAGGTTTTTCGAGTACAATAATTCTCTTAAAATTCCTTCTTTCTTTGATGGATAGATGGAAATATCTAGATTTTTTGTCACCGACATCTAACCATTGAATCCTGGATTTCTGTTTAAGAATTTTCTCTTCAATCCAAATAGCTTCCAAGTAGTTTTTCAAACAAAGATTTTGTTGCTCAATGAGTAAGGTATCACAAGGATTATTAAGTAAAGAAGATTGAACAATTTTAAGGGCCTCTCTAGACTCGTCAGCTTTGACCTTCTCTTGTGGTTTGATATATATATATATATACATACATATATCTATATATACATTTTGTTTAAGAGAGAAAGAGAGACAGACGAGAAGAGAACGAGAAGCCGAGAAGGAAAGAGAGAGAAGGAAACAGAAAAAGAGACAGAAGCAGAGAAGGAGAGAGAGACCACCATTGGAGCTCGGAAGCTCAAGCTTTCCAAACACACCCTTTATGATGTTCGGTGAGTTCTATACTCACTTAGTACCTTTTATATGAAGTTTTACAAGATTTAGACATAAATTAATAGACCCAAACATGCCCTAACGCTTCTGGATGTTCACTGTCCAGAACTGTTGGAGAAGATGACTCTTGAGCAATTGAACTGGGTTCAATCGATCAAAAAGACTTCGATTGCTTGAACATTATTTTTCTCAATCGATTGAAATGGTTTCAATCGATCGAACTTAATAGAACATGGATTGTTCCTTTTGTTTTTTATATAAGATGTTTGAATGTTCGATTCTCAATTCGGACATTCAGGAAATGATTATGGGTGGATCAGGGATAATGTGACAATCAATATAAGTATGATTGTTCAAATTGAAGTTTATTACTCAAATTCACAAGCTTTCTCAACATAATTGCATATTTTCTTCATCCTAACACATCTTCAGCTATTGTGAGTATAGATCCTCACTTAGATACCTTTAGAATCAGTTCTTACATGTTTTTGATTACATGCAAGTGTCTTAAAACTTATTTACGTTCATGCATGTGAGGGTTAAGTTAGAATCTATTTTCTATCAAACCTGAGCGTTCGTGCTGCCTGAGCGCTCGAGTGTAGTAGTTTTGCTATTTTTCTTTGTGATGATATGCTTAGATCAGAATGTTGATGGCTATATGTACGAATTTGTGTTTTAAATCCATATATAGTATTTGCATGTTCACTTAACACACATACACTTATATGTGCATCTTATATGTTAAGTATGTGCATTAGAAACTATTCTTATGACCATAGTTAGATGCCTTACTTTTCTACTTATGAACTCTTATAACGCAATGACAACTTTCGTGATGTGCCAACACATATAATAGAAATAAGTATGCATAATAAGATCGGAACTTGATAATGATTCTATGTTTCACCGGATTGAACTACGCACACGAACACTTGTAGCCTAGTCTGCTTCTCTCAAATTCAAATAATTAAGATTCCTTGTTACAGTATTTGAGTCTCATTGGTTTAATCTTTTGCTGGTGACTATTTTCAAGAGTCAATAATGGGATTGGCAGATGATTGCAACATAATGAATCTTTATTTAGACATTAGTGATGTAGTCAGCTATTAAGGTATGATACCATCTTCATGCACTCTGCGTGATCAAGTAGTTGTTAAGGTATGTATGGTATAATAATCACTTAGCTATTAAAGTATGCTAGGATAGGTTATTGACCTTTAATATCTTGATGCAATGCGTGTGGTCAAGTAGTTGTTAAGGTATCCATATTCTAAAACAACAGCTTATGCTAGGATTGTGTGATAAAGGGGGGTTATTGGGTTTGAGTTTAAAATTGAGTTACTTGTTGTCCAGTCCTTTCTATCATGAGTGGTGAAGATCGATCGAGTTTGGTTTCCCTTGCCATTAATTTAGTTGGTCAGAACTTCTTAATAACATATAAAGATGTATATAAGCTGAATAAGAAAAATGAACCTAGTTGTTTTTTTTTTAAAAAAAACTATTACTAATGGTGCTTTGTGAGGTTTTATGCTCACTCAAGTTGTATTCAAGCTGATGGCATTTTATGCCACTAGACCTTCTATGTCCAGTGATTATAGGTTTAGCAGGTGGTGTCCAACCAGAGGGTGACTATGGTGAGGACGGGTACCCCGCAGAGAGATTTATTGATGAAGTCTTCATTGATGAGGGATACTTTGGGGATGACCACCACAGAGACAACTATGGCTTTGGCAGTTGAAGACTGCACTTCCTTAATCATCCTTTATCTTTTATTTTTAGATGTAATAAGTTTGATGTCAATTGGTGTAATACCCTATACTTTCAGTAATTATATATACAAAGAGATTCTGTATACTTCCCTTGACTATATTGGAAAATTTCACTTTCAATCGATCAAAGTCATTTCGAGCGATCGAGAATTTCTTTATTCAATCGATCAAACATTTTTAAGTTCAAGCGATCGGATCATGTTCAATCGATCAAAACCCTACCAACCTGAATTTATGACATGGACCCCACTTCAATCGATCAAACTAGCCGAATCACTTTTGACCAAATGAATATACTCGATCGATCGAACATGCCTGGATATTTCCGTTTTAGTTCATGCAAACATTGCCACTTGCCCACCTCTCCCCTCTATATATGCATTGGTTTCGTGTATGTGTGAGAGTTTAAAGAACTAGATAGTTAGAGAGAGAAATCGTGTGCTTGTGGTTTCATATATGTATATATACATAAACATATCTATAAATTCATTTTATTCCACAGAGAGAGAGAGCGAGAAGCAAAGAAGGAAAGAGAAAGAAGGAGACAGAAAGAGAGATAGAAGCAGAGAAGGAGAGAGAGAGACCACCATTGGAGCTCAGAAGCTCAAGCTTTCCAAACACACCCTTAATGATTTCGGTGAGTTCTAAACTCACTTAGTACCTTGTATATGAAATTTACAAGTTTTAAACGTAAATTAATAGACCTAAACATACCCTAACGCTTCTGGATGTTCACTATCCAGAACTGCTGGAGAAGATGACTCTTGAGCGATTGAACTAGGTTCAATCAATCGAACTTTCAATCGATCAAAAAGACTTCGATTGCTTGAACATTTTTTTTGCTCAATTGATTGAATGGTTTCAATCGATTGAACTTAATAGAACATGGATTGTTCATTTTGTTTTTTTAGATAAGAGGTTCGAATGTTTGATTCTCAATTCGGACATTCAAGATATGATTATGGGTGGATTAGGGATAATGTGACAACAAAGATAAGTATGATTAAGAATAATGGATTAACGCGTTGACCGATGCTATGTGGTTCATGTATGAGTTCGGTATCCATTTATTTCAACCAAAGAAGTCAGGCCACATGGGAATTGTCATGTGTCGGCATTAATACTGAGTTTAAGTAGGTTTGATAAGTTTTGGAAATGGTACGTGGGCGGACGCCATGTCATGATATACTTTTACATGTGGTGGATGGTTTATATCCTTAACGAGCAGTGGGCAGGACCATGTAGTTCTAATATAGCCAGATGATCCATGTTATATCCTTAACAAGCGGTGGACGGTTTATATCCTTAGCGAGCAGTGGATGGGGTTCACTAGTATACTTCGATGAGTCATAGCATTAGATTTGATATGTTGTTGTTCAAAGCGTTGTATCTCTGATATGCGGTGGATGGGTTATATCCCTAATGAGCAGGGGATGGTCTAACGCGGTGTCCATGATTGTAGTGGATGGTATATATCCTTAACGAGCAATGGACATAACGATAGTATGTTGATAGTAGGTAAACGAGTGACTCTGTTCTTTCAGTCAATATATGTTGGTTATCGTGTCAATTATTGATCTTAGGATAATAAAACGATAAGGGTTGAGTAACGATGTTGGAATAAAGAGAATATATTATTTAGTAAAACTATATTTTATCTTTTATAACTTGTTATTACATTATATAATTGGTACCTTGTAAGTTTCTACTCACTCAGCTCTCAGTAAGCTGATGGCCACTATTGCCTGGACATTCCCCGTCCAGACTACCCCATTCTTAACAATGCAGGTGATGGAGGTTATGACGACGACTACTGCCCTGAAGGGAAATATGCCGAGGATGGCCCCATTGATACCGGTTAGGCCAGAGAAGACTGTTACGCTGACAACTACCCTTATGCCAGCTAGAGAAGAAGAAGTTATACATAGTTTATATTTCTGTTATTAATGTTGCAGTTTATTAGTAAACAGGTACTTGGGAATATGTTGTCTCTAGACCTATTGTGATCCTGAGGACTACTCTGATATTTGTAATTGATAGATTCGTTATGATGTAATAAGTTCTTTACTGTTTCTGTTTATTTTGTTGGATTTGTATTGTGTGGTATGGACAATTGGTGACATTCACCCATCATTCCCTATGGACCCAAAAAGGAAATTTATTTTTCTCTATTTTTACTGCTCTGGGGTGTGAGTTGGATTTAGTGACACTTGTTGTCACAAGACTTATTTATTTATTTACGCTCCTTTTAGATAATTGGGTCTGTAATATACTCCTATCCTATGATGGTTAATGTTTACATAATTATGCTACTGTTGAACTAGGTAAATGTCAATTATTAATATGTTTCTTGCTATTTTATTATTGAGGACAATCAGGGGATCTCCAAACATCCACATGTCCTTAGATCCAAAAAGTAAAATTTGAATTTTCCGTATTTTTGGTCTACTCCGGGGTGTGACACCCAAGAGGGTTAAGAGGTTCCATCAGGGACTTAGCTCGTATATGAGGCATGTGACAGTGGGACAATTGAACCAATCGTTTGAAGGGTTGGTTAGATTGGTAGCGAGTTTAGAGAAGGATGGACAGCACTTCCAGAGGCAAGCAATGACATGACCCCTGCCACTGAGAAATTTCCAAAAGAGAAATTTTGAGCCTTGTCGCGAAGGATGTAAGGATGGAGACCCAAGTCGATAGTGCAAGGTAGTAAGCATACTTTAGATGGAGTGAGGAAACCGTCAATGTCTTTCTCCACCTCAATAGCCAGGACAGTAGAGGCCACCTCTTTAGGTACCACCTGCTATACTCGAAAGGGATATAGGTGGATGTTTTAACTGTGGTATGTTGGGACATCTAGCTAGGGACTACCAAACTCCAAAGAACTATGACCAATCAGATGTTGTTTAGTAAAACTATGGTAAACGTGGGCATATGAGTAAGGATTATCGAGCACCGTGTGGTGGGTACTATGGAGCGCCAGCTCAAGGACAACAAGGACCACCAAGATAATTTCAGATGAATGCAATCATTCTAAAAGGAGCGTTTGATGAAGATGAACGGAAGAATCTGGAAGGTATGCTTGTAATTTTCCACCATCAAGTTAAAAGCTTTGTTTAATACGGGTGCTTCTCGTTCATTTATTTCTATTAAGTTTGTGCATGAGTTAGGATTAATACCCCAATCCCTTGAGATGGCTCTTAACATTGTGTAACCTTTGGGTGTGACCATTAAGTTGGAAAAGGTGTACAAAGATTGTCCCCTAACCCTGGAAGATAGGAACCTCCCCGTAGATCTGATAGCCCTTTCAATGTCTAGATTCATTGTGATTCTAGGATTTGATTGGCATACCCAGTATGGTGCCAATTTGGATTCTGTTAATAGAGCAATTTTCTTTTCATTACGTGAGATGTTGTCTTTCAAATTCTAGTGTAATCCTTCAAGTGATGTGGTTCTTACCAGTCAACTAACTTCCCATTGGAAGCACTAGTTTAAAGACCACCATTGCTCAAATTCCTACCATACAAGATTTTGAAGATGTATTTTAGAACATATCTAGACTACCACCGAAGAGAGAGATGGACTTCTGTATAGAATTGGTGACAAGGACACTACCAATTTCTAGGACTCCATATAGGATGGCACAAATTGAGATGTTGGAATTGAAGAAGAAAGTACAAGAGCTTGAAGATTTAGGTTTTGTTTGACCAAGCACGTCACCTTAGGGAGCACCAGTGTTGTTCATGAAGAAGAAATATGGGACTTTCTGACTTTGTATCAATTATAGAGAATTGAACAAGGTCACGATCAAGAATAGGTATCCACTTCCTTGGATAGATGATTTGTTCAATTAGTTGCAATGATCTAAGGTCTTCTCAAAGATAGATCTACATTTGGGAAATCACCAACAGTTAGTTCGACCACAAGATGTGTTGATGACCGCATTTAGGACGAGATAAGGGTATTATGAGTTCTTGGATTTAATGCGCCGAGTATTTAGGCCTTATCTGGATAAATTTATTATCGTGTTCATCGATGACATTCTGAAATACTCCAAGACGGAAGAGGAGTATAAGAAACATTTATAGTTTGCTTTGCAAACACTCTTAGATAATCATTTATATGCAAAGTTTAGTAAGTTTGGCTGCAAGAAGTCATGTTCCTAGAATGTTATTTCAAAGGATAGAAATACTGTGGACTTATCTAAGATCGATGTAGTCTTGAAGTGGAATAGGCCAACCAATGCCACAGAAGTCAAGAGTTTTATGGGTTTATGTAACTCCAGCCCTTTTATCTGTATTTACCCATTTATGGATGGATTTCTGTATTTCCATATCCATATATGTAATATACGACCATATGTATGAAACTCTATTGTACCTCTGATGGTTGTTTATATACTTACCCTTTGAACCTTTAAAGCCTTAGTTGGATTTGTAAAACAGGAGCCCTGAGCGATCAAGGTCATTGGACCCCGAGCACTCAAGCAATAAAAAGAGTGAAATGACTATTTTGCCCTTAGGTCTCAAAACTCTAAAAATACTAGACGAATTCTAGCATTTGTTAAGTTTTAAACTCTATGATACAGAGAGTGTTCTTGAGAGGGAGCTTGAGAGTTCATGTTCCCTTGTAAACAAATCATCATCAAATTCACTTGCGTGTCTATAAATTCTTCATCTAACCTCTCTATAAGTACACACAAATCTACAATACTACTGCTATGAAGTTTTAGATTTGAGGATCAAAAGAGGAAGTGAATAGGATCATGGTCCTACACATGTATTGAAGTTGAAATGGAGCTTGATCATCACATTCATCTCATATGTATCATCTTTTGCATCATCTTGACCATCTAGATCTTTGTGAGCACTCTTACTCACTTCGAATTCATGTTTTTTGAAGTTAATTGAAGATCTAGTGGCTTGCATGTAGCATGCAAGAAGTTCAGAAGCCAATTTATGTTGTAAAACTACCAAACTGCTAGAAAACTATCAAACCCGAGTGCTCGAGCTCAGGTGAGTGCTCGAGCCCTATGAATAGGCCAGGTCTAAGCACCTAAGAGACCTGAGTTCAGTAGTGTTTAAAAGCATAGCTTGTTGCATGATAGATTTATTATAATACCCTATATTTTGGAGTGTACATTAATAAATAACACTTGATATTGTTCCTGTATACTTGTAAGACCCTTGCCCTTCTATTGGACAATTCTTGGTCCCAATCGATTGCAACTTTTTGAATACCAATCGATTGCCATCATGTTGACCTGAATCTATAATGTGTCCCATCCCAATCGATTGCCAATGACTCTCAATAGATTGCCATAGAATATCTGAAGCCAATTGATTGCCACTGATCCCAATCGATTGCCATCAGTAGATCTTTGTTTTCAACTTTGCTTCGTGTTTTGACACGTGGCACTCTCATTCTCTAAATATATGAGTTCCTTTCTTGGCCTTGGGATGTTTTGACATATTTCTTAAGAGAGAGAGAGAGAGATTGTATATCATATATATACACCCATATATACATACATATATATATATATGTATATATATCCATACATAAACACACATACACACATATACATACACATTGCTGGGCAGAGAAGTGAAGAGGAAGAGAAAGGAAAAGAAGAGGAGAAGAAGAAATAGAGAAGAGAGAGAGAGAGAGAGAGAGAGAGAGAGAGTGACAGAAAAGAAGGAAGGAGAGAAGAGAGAAATCTTGGCTACCATAGCCAAACATACCCTCCATACTCAACTTGGCGAGTTCTAACTCACTTGGTCCCCTTTATTTGAAGTTGTTGCAAGTTTCCATGAAGATTAGACGTAATAAATACGTCCCATGGACGTTTATATTGTTGGACTATTTTCTTACCAGAGAAGACGAAGTCCCAATCGATTAGGCTTTTTCCCAATCGATTTCTATCAGCCTGGACCCAATCGATTAGATAGTTTTCAAATCGATTGGCATATGATGACTCACAATCAATCGCCATAATATGCAATCAATTGGCATTGTTTTGGATCCAATCGATTGCCATTTTTTCTAATCGATGGTTATAATTTTTGTACCAATCGATTGGACACTTGTCCCAATTGATTGGTAGTTGCAGAACATGGATTATTGCTCATTTATTATATAAAGGGCTTTATTGTTCAGATATCATTTCATACTTCCGTTATACCAAAGAACATTATGTTTTAAATAATGGATTAACGTGATATCGTTAGTATATATGTCATTCATAGTTGAATTCGATATCTGTTTCATTTCATTTAGAGTAGTCAAGCCACAATGGGAAGTCATGTATTAGTATTAGTACAAAACGTAGGTAGGTTTGATAAGTTTGGGGAATTGTATGTGGGTGGATACTTGGTCATAAGTCCTTAATAGTGGTGGGCAGTGATGTGTCCTCGAAAGCAGTGGGCGGGACCAAGAAGTCTTAAGATAGCTAGGTGATATGTGATAAGTCCTCAAAAGTAGTGGGTGGTTATGTCCTTAAAAGAGGTAGGCGGAGATCACTGGTAGATGTTGCGAAGTCGTGGAAATTGATTAATATGCCTTTGTTCAAATGTTATATTCCTGACATGCTGTGGGCAGTGTAAGTTCTTGAAAGTGGGGGATGGCCTTTGTCCATGTCATGCGGTGAGCTATAAATATGCTCTTAAAAGAGGCGGATGGGATGAATGTGTATCTATATGAGTTAAACGATTGAGTCTAATCTTTCAGTCAGAGTACGATGGTTGTCGGTGTTAGGATAACAAGACGATAATTGTTGGTTATGGCAAGATGTAATAAAGAGAAGATAGTATGTATTAGAATTTAACTTATACCGCTTCATAACTTGTTTGTACTTCAGATAACTGGTATCTTGTTAGTTTTTATTCACTCAGCTCTTAGTAAGCTGACAACCATTATTGCTTGGACATTCCCCATCCAAACTACCCTATCTCTATTAATGTAGGTGATGGAGCCTACGATGACTGCTACTACCGGGGAGGACTAAGATGCTGAAGACTACATCTAAGCTAGCTAAAGAACCGAAGATAGATAGTAGTTTTATATTTCTATTAACTTTTATATACTTCGTACTTGGGCATATGTTGCTTCCACACCTTGTACATTCCTGTTACAAACTCTGATTGTAATAGCTAGGACTTTTGTAATATATATCACTATTGGTTTTATTCCTGCCCTTGTTACTATCTATTAGCTGGTACTGTATGGTGTGGACAATTTAGTGACTTTCACCAGTCATTCCCTATGAACCCAAAAATTAAATTTTATTTTTCTCTATTTTTGCTATTCTGGGGCATGATAGGTGTAGACACCCCATTTTATCGGCTATCAGATTTAGGAGACCCATAGCTTCATGGTTCACAATGATCGAAAAAGACTCAAAAAGGACTCCTGGAAGTTAGTTCTATCTCTTAAAATGCTCAGAATGACCAAAATGCCCCTGAAAGCCCAAACACTCCCAAATTTGGACCGAAATTTCTCGAAACATGCTGTGTCATAAAAAAGTACTAAAAATGAGTTTTGAACCAAAATCAGATGAAATCGTCAGCTCCCAGAGACCCCCGAAAGTCCCGGAAGTTCCCGGAAAGTCCCCGTTGACCAGTTTGACCCAAGTTTGACCATGTTTGACCAGGGTTTGACCAAAATCATCCAAATTTGCCAAAAAGTTCTAAGATCATTCTAGATCATGTGAAAAGTACTAAAATGAGTTTTAAAAGAAAATCGGACGAAAACGTCAACTCCTGGGATCTCCCAGAGGTTCCTAGAACTTCCTGGAAATCCTAGGTTTGACCGATTTGACCTAAAAGTGGACTTTGAAATCGGAGTGCTGCATTATTTTTTAAACATTTTTCATGGATACTAGAGGTCAACAGCTTTCCAAAGGTATATCGCACATAATTTATGGATTTAAAATGAATTTATTATGAATTTCTGAAGGTGAAAAATGTGATCAAAACGACTTTTATCGCGAATATCACAAAACTTTTCAAAGTGACCTAACTCCGAACTATTTTTTTTTACAGAAAGTAGACTCCATTACCTTTCCAACTATCACAAGCTCAATTTGGAGCTCGTATGCATTTTCTCTGAATTTCGGACGAAATATGGCCTTTTCGCGAATACTGGAACCTCTGGGGGCCTAAGCGTAATTTTATGGGCATTCGAGGAGCAGTGCTATAGCAGTACTGGGCCACTGCTATGGTGGCACATGGCCAGTGCCACAGCGGCACTCAACCCCCGCAGAATACATTTTTGAAATTTATTTTGGGGTCCAAATTGAATTATTGAAAGCCAAAACAAGGTAGTTTCTTGTTCACGAATGCTTGGGACCAATGGGAACACTTTCTAAATCCCAAAATCACCCCAAATTGGCCTATATGAAACCCCTTTTTCTCTTCATTTTAGGGGGGCCAAGTGCGAAGTTTGAGAAAGTTTTAGAGAGAAAGAGAGATAGAGATAGGTTTAGAAGAGAGAAAGGGAGCTTCTCCCACTGATTTTCTATAAGAAAATGAGTTCTAATATTGTTTTCTTCCATTATCTCTCATATACTTCACATTCAAATACCCCCCCCCCCCCCCCCAATCACCATTCTTGACCATTCTTGAGTTAGGAAGCTACTTCCATGTCCAAATGTCAATATCTATGAGTGAAACACTAAGCTACAAGTCCAATATCACATTGATTATCATCTATTGATTGTTATGTACTTGCTTATTTATATATATGTTCATCTATTCTTCCCCCTAGCATCGATCTTGAGAGGACTTAAGGCAAAATGGGGAATCTAGAGAGAGATGCTCTTCCATCTCTCTAGAATCCCTAAGTCCATCTCCAATGAGGAGGAGTTGGAAGAGAGAGAAGATAAATCTCCTTTCCAAGAATGTGATCTTGGGCAAGAGAGATGGCACTATCTGCTCACCCATTCGTGCTCATTCAAAACTCCCTTTCAAAGAGTAAAGGGAAGATGGTGTAGCTCCTAGTGATTTACAATTAGATGAAGGAAGTTTGGATGAGGAAGTCATTTCTGTGGGTATTGTGGAAGTTTTGGAAGCTACCAATGGATCAGATGGGGTTATTTTTGCAGAACATAAAAAGGCTGGGTCGGATGAAGATTTTGATGAGATGGAGACATCTTCATTTAGATCTATTCATGATTCCAATGAGATTGCAAAAAGAAAGAGATCCCAAAGTGAGTGGGACATGCACAAGAAGCAGATTGAGCAGAACCTAGTTTCTGATGAAGACCAAGGTAAACTGTGTTTTGAAGAACAAGGTAAAATATCTATTAAAGAGTCAGTTTCTGGTACATCCCCAACCATTATCGATGGAATGGGTCATGAAATAGCCCAAGTTTAGGCTATAGATGAAGGTGCAGCCCCTGAAGATCATCCAATGGGTGCTCACCCTGCTCCCAAATGCCCTATTCGTGAAGTGCCACAAGATTCTGGTAATGCTAACAAGTCTGAGAACTTTCTGGTTAAGGTTCTTCAGGCTGAAACCCTAGTTCCTGCTAAAGGTTCGAATGTGTTCACTTATGGTCACAATGCTAATACCACTTTTAGTGATGTTCTATCTGCTTGGGATTATCAGGGCGTCATTGGAGCTGGTGCTCTTAATCAGTTGGAGGTTGTTGATAATGGTTCTCGGTTTAATCTGAAAAATGATACCATATCTTGCCCTAAGGAGTTTAATCCTAGTGAGGTGCACGCGCCTATACAAGCTAGCTCTTTTAACGGTCATATGGAGGATGTGCTGTCATTTGAAAAGTCTAAAAATTTGGAGAAAGCTGCTATATCCCACATGGGGTCATTCAATGCTACCCTAATTTCTGGTGCTTCACGGATCATTGGTTCCAATCTGGTGGATGCGAAGCCAGCTTTATAGCATGGTCACTTGTTTGAGTTGGGCTGTACGCAAGATCAAGTGCAATAAGATTTAGGAGGGGCCCAAGTGACACATTGTGGGACTGCTCAACTTAAATTACTCAACCAATGCCAATCCCATACGCAAGCTCTACAGGTTCTGGTCCCGAGCCACGCGCAAGTTCTTCACGAGATTCCATCTAATGATGCGTCTGATGGTGATGTTATATTACAAGCTACGAATTACGGGACCCATATGTTGTCTAGATCTAATCCTAGTAGTGATGTTGGTTCTTTCCATGTTGTGGGCCCAGATTTTGAAGACCAGCATGTGCAGCATTCCCATCCTTGTTGTACAAAGGCTGCGGACCCAATTGTTGGCAGCCCAAGTCATGACCAGGGAAGGCATATTACGGATGAAGTGAGTGGGCCCCCTAATGAACAGATTCAAGATGGTCTTGCGCCTAGTGCTAAAGATGTTCTTGATCCTGTTCATGGTTGCATTGGGGAATCCAATGTGTTGGAGTGTGCTAGCGTA
The DNA here is from genome assembly GCA_033977485.1 of Hydrangea macrophylla. Lineage (NCBI taxonomy): Eukaryota > Viridiplantae > Streptophyta > Magnoliopsida > Cornales > Hydrangeaceae > Hydrangea > Hydrangea macrophylla. The sequence continues at coordinate 13,732,478 of CM066998.1, read as the reverse complement.
CTCGACGCGCCTTTGGGTGTGAATCACCCTCTTTCGGCTACTGTCAGCCTCTCTTACACACAGTCTGGAGAGTGTGGGACCCGTGCCCTGCTGGTAAGTCCATTTGATCACACATATATTAAGGATAGGATTGTCCTACCTTCTTCTCTTAATGCTGTGCAAGTCAACTCTTTTGAAGACATGTGTCCTTCATTCACTGCTCCCATCATCTTGCCTTTAAGGCACCATGCTGGCCAAGACCATGTGGACCCCGTGTGCACGTCCAATTACGCACCTCCGACTGATCACATGCTTGCTGCTACTCAAGACAAAAATACACCCTATGATGTCAGTTCAGCAATTACTGCCTTTTGCCCTAGACATATTAACGGTCATATTGAGAATGAGATGTGCATTAAAAAGCCTAAAAATTTAGACAAAGCTGCTCTCACTCACATGGGGGTCACGCAAGGTCAGGTGCACGTTGTAGCTGGTGCGGCCCAGGCGTCACAATGTAGGACGGCTTGTTCCCATCACGACTTGACTGATACAGGTGTGGGCCCGTGTGGTGAAGATGTTGGCCCGGCAATTTTGGCTCCGAGTAAGAGTTCCTCCGTAGAAGGTCAGCCCCGGGCTAAAATAGTTCCTACTGGCTTGACACATGGCTTAGGCCCCACAGGTGGGAGGACTCTATGTGATAACCAACGTGAATCATGGGCTGGGTTATTCAAATCTGAGGTTCAGAATGGCAGTTTGGCCCAAATTGAGCTGGGCTCAAATAGACCAGATTTGGAAATAAATTACAGAACAACAGTATGTAGCAAGGAATTTAATTTGGAGTTTGTGGACCATGGAGGGATCGAAGATAATCTTGTTCTTAAAATTTTGAAGGACTTAACTATAGCAGGGAAAGACGAATGGACTGCTACCTTGGTTGGCTGGTTTCTAGGCAGGAAGCTTCCGTTTTCCCTAGTCACTAACGTTACTGATCGGCTATGGGCTACTGAGGGCCTATTGATACGTTGGCCACTGATTCTGGATGTTTCTTTTTTTCATTCTCTAGTACGGAGGCTAGGGATGCAATTTTAGAAGGAAGGCCATGGTTTGTGGCAGGTCAACCTCTCCTTCTTAGGCCGTGGAAGCCACATTTCTCCTTTGAAAACGAGGAGGTTCACTCCATTCCAATCTGGGTAAACTTCTATGGTATACCGCTTGAATACTGGAATCCGAAGGGAATCAGTTTTATCTCTAATTTCATTGGGAAACCAATTTGAGTTGATCGTATAACTGCAAGTAGAAGGCGTATAACCTATGCTCGTGTTTGCATTGAAGCTTCTGCAGATTTTGAATTCTTCAATGAATTCCATATTGAATCAGAAGATGAGGAGACTGGCAATACTAATAGAACAAAGATCAATTTGGAATATCAATGGACCCCGGTTCGATGCAAAAAGTGCTCCCAGTTTGGTCATGATTGTTCTCGGACTGCGTATCCATGTCTGAGCCATCCAGATCGCCACCCTCTCAAGAGGAACGGTAAGGAAAAGGGGACTTGGCAAGTTGTTTCAGGCAAAGATATAGGAAAAAAGACTATTGTTGACCACACTTCTTACCGTACTAAAAGCACGAATGGCTCGGATACTTCGCTAGCGAGGGGTAACCGATTTGATGCCCTTTCTCAGCATTTGGAATATCCTGACCATAAACCTGTCAAAGTTGATACCATTGTTTCTCCCTCCGCCAGGACATCTTGTCCCGAAGCTAGCTCTTCTTACCATGCAGATGTTCCTCGAGGTGAGACCAGAGAGGAAACCACCTCCCCCTTTAGTGTGGATGACATTGATGACTGTGTTAGTGATTTTGGCTAAGCTAGTGAGGTCGGGACCCCTACAAGGGGTAGTCCCCTCTCCAATAGACAGAAAAAGAAAGAACTAAGATGAAATTCAGCGGGAGTCGTCCCAAGGGACGACAACGATCCTGAGGAGGCCCTTGCTTTGGGTAGTTGGGTTGTCTCATGTGTTTGGTACATCCCATGTTGCTATGTTTGTTTGATTGTTGCTTTTCTTTTCAAATGTTTGGTTTAGCTCTCATAGCATGATGTTTGCGCTTATTGTAATATCCTAGGGTATGGCCCTTTTTTGGAATCGATTAACCCTTTTTCCAAAAAAAAAATCTATTCTTCCCCCATTTCTAGTTGATTTTTCTTTGATTACTTACTAGTTCATCATCATCTAAGTGATGACATGAAGTTTGAGGTGAGTGAATCCTTATGGATAGTAGCTCTTAACCTCAAAAACATGTTTGATAGATGATGATTAAAACTTAAATACTTCCAAAGTATTCTTGAAGTTATGCTCAAATGAAAACAAATCTCTCCAACAATCTTAGAAGTTCTTGACTTGAGTTTGATGTTGGTTTCCCAAGTGGTTTTAATCCCCTTTTAGTGCTAGAAATGTGCTTTCAAAACCCTTATTTCAAAACCCCTCTAAAACCCCCAATATTTGGATTCCAAGGAAATAAACCTTGTTTTCTCAAGAAATCTTCAAAACAGTGAATGATCTGAGTTTAAAGATTTCTCTAGAACTCAATACTCAATGTATGGATAGACCACTTGGAAAGTGTTCCTAACTCATTAGAGAACACCCATGATTTTTGGTTTGGTTTGGAAACACATGGAAGGGTTACATTTTGACCCAAACATTCCTTCAAAATATTCTATTTTTGCTGTCACAGCAGCTTGGTTGACTTTAAACTTATTTTCCAAAAAACCTTTCCAAAAGGGGTGGTCCCAACTCATTTTTTCCTTGAACTTCAGTATCTTAGGAACTTTCTGTATAATATGGGCCTCTAGATGTTTTGTTTTCATTTTCTATGATGTTTTGACATTTCTTTTTCGGAAAATTGGTAAATTAAACGAAAAAAGAGGACAAATGTACAAGGGGCAAACCCTAGGATATACGATGTGCGTAGGAAACATGTGGTAATTACCACTAAGAACAAAACAAGAGGACAAAAAGCAAAAGCAACCTCACTTCACAACCATGGCCTAAGATCACAGACAACAACCTAAGAGGAACAACCATCAAACCACAACAAACCTCAACAAATCAAATCCACCAAATCCTAACAATAACAAAACCAAAGAGAATGCCATAAGAGGCCATTAACACCAGTTACAAAGATATCTATCTATGTTAATATGATTTTTCCACTTCACCCTAATTTGAGCTTTGATTTGAGAAACTATTTGCTTCAGAAGAATGGTTGGGGGATTGAAGATCTTCTTAAAAGTTCTGGTGTTTCTCTCTTTCCATAACCCATAGACAGTCAATCCAAGGCATATCTTGGGAATCACTTGTTGAAAAGCTTTTCCTTTAAATCTTTGGTCCATCCATTCCAAAGTAGTAGTCCAATTTTGACTTTGCCATATTATGTCACACCTTTTCATTAATTCCTGCCATACAAAAAAAGAGTAAGGGCATTCAAAGAACAAATGATCATGAGTTTCCATATTATTCTGGCAAAGCAAACATACTAAGGGTCTAGGAGTAAAGCTATAAATTCTATCATGTGTGGATACACGATTCTGGGCAGTGAGCCAAAGCACAAAAATTTGTCTGGGGCTACATCCAGACAACCAAACAGAGTTGTACCAAGGAACTTCAGTTTCATGATCCCTCAAATGGTCCCAAGTAAGGAAAGTATTGAACTTTCCGTTAGGAGAAGTAGTCCATTTAACAGAATCCATGCAATTATTGGGGGGATAGAAATTTGATAACACATGTCTAACCTCATTTAGTTTTAAAGAGTTTGAGCAAGGACAATTCCACTCCATTCCTCTGACAATGCTACTAACCTTAGCGTCAATATTAAGTGCAGCATCATACATAATTCTATCAGAGAAATGATCCAACAAGGGGCCCAGGGGGAGCCAGCTATCAAACTAAAGGAAAGTGTCATTACCATTACCAATTCGGTGAATTAATAAGGGTTTAGCAACTTCTCTAAGCTTTAGTAACTTTCTCCAGTACCAAGAGCATTAGGACGGGAAATTAACCTGCCAGAAACTCTTGTTTTTAAGCATATACAGAAGGATCCACTTTCTCCATAAAGAATCATTAGAAGGATCCAAAAGATTTCCAATATGTTTCAAATTTAAGGTCTTATTAACCAAAACAAGATCTTTAAAACCCAGACCCCCTTCCCTTTTAGGCCTGCACACTTTGGACCAAGCAACCTTAGCCCCAGAAATCTTATTTGTCTTACCAGACCAGAGGAATCTAGATAAAGCTTGGGAAACTTGTTTGAGGACACCTTTGGTGAGAATAAACAATCCAGACCAATAGAGTTGAATTCCTGTCAAGACTGAGCTTTTCAGTTGGGCTCTACCTGCATAAGATAAAAACTTAGATTTCCAAGAATTAATCCTAGATCAAATTTTATTGACCATCCCTTCACAATCTTATTTTTTCAGTTTAGAAGTAATAAGGGGAACACCAAGATACTTAACAAGAAGATTGCCTTTTACAAATTGGAGGACAAAAATGATCTAATCACACAAGTCATCCTCAATACAAGAGAAGAATAAGCAGCTTTTAGAATTGTTTGCTTGTAAGCCAGAGATGTGATAAAAATGGTTAAGGGTAAGCCTAATTGTTTTAGCAGACTCCACATCCCCATTAAATAAAATAAGAAGGTCATCCGCAAAACAAAGATGTGAAATCTTAATTTTCCGAAAAAAAAAAAGATGTGAAATCTTTAATTTATCACATTTCCAATGGTAGGTAAAAGGCTCCCCAAGAGTGTTATGAAGCAACAGTTGGCTAAGAGTATCCATAATAATAACAAACAAATAAGGAGAGATTGGATCATATTGTCTTAACCCTTTAGCACCATCAAAATACCCCACAGATTCTCCATTAAAATTAATAGAATATCTAGGAGTAGTGATACTAGCAATAATCCATTTCTTAAGGTTAGGAGGGAAGCTAAGGACATCAAGCAAATCAATAAGAAATTCCCAACTAACACTATCATAGGCCTTCATAAGATCAACTTTAGCTGTAACTCTAGGTTTACCCTTTTGCTTATGGTAATCTCTAAGGAGATCTTGGGCAAGAAGGATATTATCACTAATCTTCCTACCCTTCACAAAAGCAGACTGTGCTTGATCAATAAGATGGGGGAAGAATAAGTTGGAGTCTGCTAGAAATTATCTTAGATATGCATTTATAAACAGTATTACAACATGAGATGGGTAAGGGTTGGAAACCTTGGGAATCAAAGCAATAAGAGTAGTGTTAGATTCTCTTAACAATTCTCCAGTGTTAAAAAATTCTTTTACTGCCTCAGTAATAGAGGGACCAATAGTGGCCCAAGAATCTTTGAAAAAAAAAAGCATTAAACCCATCAGGACCCGGGGCTTTATTACTATGTAAACTGAAAAAAGCCTTCTTAATATCATCATTCGAGGGGATCCTATCCAGATTAGCCTTTAACTCATCAGGGATCCTTTTATGGACAAAGGATCTGATATGATCTTTCCAAGGATAGTTGTTATTAGCGGGAGTTCCAAGTAAATTATGAAAATATCTAATTGCTTCCCCTTTAGCTTCATCACAATTGGCAGTGAAATTACCATCAGGTTTTTCAAGAACAATGATCCTTTTAAAATTCCTCCTTTCTTTTATGGATAGATGGAAATATCTAGAATTTTTATCACCCACATCCAGCCATTGTAACCTAGATTTTTGTTTTAGAATTTCTTCTTCAATCCAAATGGCTTCATGGTATCTATCCAAACAAGGCTTGAGTTGTTCAATTAAATCTGTATTACTAGGATCATAAAGTAAAGAGGATTGCAAAGTTTTAAGGGTTTCCCTAGCATTATCTGCATTGGCCTTTTCTTGGCCAAGAGAGTACTTCCCAAGCTTTTTTAGATCATGTTTAAGGATTCTACACTTATGACAAATTTGATATTGGGCAGTTCCTTCAACTTTTTGGTTCCAAGCATTAGAAACAATTTCAGGGTAGTGATCCAACTTAGTCCAGAAGTTATAAAATTTAAAGGCCCTACCCTTTCTTCTAATATTTTTGTCAATATGGACGACAATAGGAGAATGATCAAACATACCTGGGGCCTAGAAATGAGCAAAAGAATCAGTGAAGTGATCAAGCCAAGTCTAATTCACTAAAGCTCTATCCAATTTCCTTTGTATGAAGTCAGGCTTTCCATATCTTCTATTACACCAAGTAAAAATTCTCCTACATATCTAAGATCATCTAGGCAACAGTCATTAGTAACTTTAAGGAAATCATACATATTATCCCAACCATGATTAGCATCAGAAATTTCATCAGGATTCAAAGTAACATTAAAATCCCCAAGAGTGATATAATTTATATTGAGAGTACTAGCATGAATGGACCTTAAATCTGACCATAGAGCACCTCGAGCATGGCCAGAATTGTAGCCATAGACAAAGGAGGCTTCCAAGTAAACAAATTTATCATCATTTTCAATGCTCACATGGATGAGTTGAGAAGTAGTTTTAAGAATTTTAAGGCAAATCTTATCTGCATTCCAGCTGATTCATATTCTACAAGCAGAGCTAGGGTTGCTATTAGAAACAAAAGCCCAATTTTTGAAAACTTTCTTTTTAATAAAATCCTCATTGGTTTGTTTTACCTTAGTTTCCACAATGCTTAAAACATCAATGTTATTATCATAAATAAACTTAGCAACTTCAGATTGCTTATAAGCAAGGTTAAGACCTCTAATATTCCAGCAGCTTACTATCATTAAGAACGTCTATGGGATTGTCTACTCTTACCTAAAGACCTTGAATGGGAGTTCCTCTTTTGCTTTGGCTTGCCATGGCCAGGGGAAGGCATAGGAGACTCTTTTGAAGTTGAACCTGACTCATGTATGGGTCCTTTATCAGAGTTAGGTATGAGAGAGTTATCTTCAGCATTTTGTGTTTCCACTGCTTTAGCTATTAGGTTTCCAGTAGGGAGAGCATGAGGAGTCCTGGGACTTGTTTTGTCTGAATGCACAGAAAGATCATCAGTAATAATTTGCCTTCTCTCTTAAGGAATCTCATTTTGTTCTTCAGCTGAACTAGGATGCAGAGCTGAGAATTTATTACTCAAAGTAAGATCATTTTTACCAATTGGGTTTCGCATAGTGGTTAAAGAAACTGATATAAGTGTGGCTTGCTGTGGGATAGGGTCCTTGATAGAAACCTCAGTAGATTGCTCATCCATCTTGAGATGTACAATGGAGGAAGATGCCAATGATTCCTCTCCCTTCCCTTTCCCTATCAACAAGTGAGTATGAACCTTATCTGGACTGGCCTTCAGCTCCTTAATAATAGGTTGTTGATCACTAGATGGGCTATTTATACTAGGGATTGCTTGGTTCAGCTTACCCTTGCCTTTGGTTTCCCACCCATCTTCATCAACCTTGGTATGTTGGATGCTAGTACCCTGAGCCTGAGGCTTAGTCAATTTCTCGGGAGCTTGAAACCTAGCACAATCATGACCAAACCTCTTGCATTTTGCACACCTTACTGGGGTCTACTGATATTCAACCCCAATGTTAATTCTATCAGACTCTGCTCCTTCCACCTCTATATCAAAATTATTTAAGAGTTCAAACTCAGCATTAACTTCAATACAAATTCGAGCATAAGATATCCTTCTACGGGCGGCTGTCATTTTGTCAACATGTAGAGGTTTCCCTATCGCACTAGCTATATGGCTAAGACCTTCTGGTGTCCATAACTCCATGGGAATGTTGAAGAAGTGAACCCAAATTGGAATTGAAGAAGGAGCTTCCTTATTTAAGATAAGGCTTGGCTGCTAATTTTTGAGTAAAATGGACTGACCAACCACATGCCAAGGGCCACTTTCCAGCACATTCTCACTTTCTTCCTTAGAGTTGAACTTGAAAAAATAATAGCCAGAGTCAGTAGCTAGCATATCAAACATCCTATGCTTTGCCCAAAGTCTTGTAGTAGCAGTCTTGACCAAGGTGTAGGGGAGTTTTTTACCAATGAAAGAACACATTGCTATTCCATTTTCCTAGCAATGTAAGTAAATCAAACATCCAAGCTAAGAGAGTTGTTAAGTTGTCTTCTCCTCCTACTGATTTTCAGGAGGGAGATGAAGACCCATTAGTCCAGTGGGTTTTAGATTGTGTTAGTAGTGATGATGAGGAGGAGTCGCATCAAGCAGATAAAGAAAGTTTGGCTGCGAAATCAACAACAAATCTTGATGGGGGTGTCTCTGATGAGAAAGTCCTCTCTGTGGGTATTGTGGTACCAGTGGATGCTAATGGGGGTTTCTCTGATGAAGAACTTGTCCATTCTTTTGCCTCTGTCCGAGACTCTTGTGAGCTAGCTAAGGCTAGGAAATACTATAATGGTAAGGAAAAGCTGATTGAAAATGAAGACCAATCCATAGGAGGAGGGTCCTGTCCTGGGGTTCCTGTTATTCCAAGCTTGGTGAACCACAGAATGGGAGCAAATATTGGTGTTTATGATGTTGAAAACGCCAATGTTTCTGTATTTTCTTCGGTTTTCCCTCATGAGCCCACTGCAGATTGTGTTGGTGCTCATACTAAGCAAATGAATATTGATACAGAATCTTGTTTTGATCCATATGTTGATAATATCATTTGCCCTAAGAAGTTTGCCGCGTCTGAGGTGGTCCCCAGCCCCTTCACTGATCCTAAATCAGACGGTTTCACGCGTTCCCAGCTGGATGTTGCGTGTGAGCCCCACGCTCCTTTACATTCATGTGACACGGTTTTGTCCCTCAGCCCTATTGGTCAATATGTGGGTCCAGATCCCCTGCACCAACCTTTACAGCGTGCGAGTGCATTTGACGCGCCTGTGGGAGTTTCCAATCTTTCTTACACGCGGTTTGATGAATGTGGGACCCATGCCATGCCGGTAAGTCCTTTCTCTTTAAATACTACGCAAGGCACCACTTTTGGAGCCACGTGCCTTTCTCTATCTGATTCCATCACATTGCCGTTGAGGCCCCCCACTGGCCACGTTCTTGTGGACCCCGCGTGTACGTCCACTCCGGTTCATCATTTTGCTGTTGTCCTTGCTGCTTCTCAAGATAGGACAACTCCTTTTGATTTCAAATCGGCAATACCGAGTGGAGCCCACGCGCAGCAACTGCTCCCTAGTCAAAATCTGGTTAATGGTCATATTGTAGAAGAGCTGTGCAGTGTGCAGCCCACGAATCAGGCTACGGATGTTACTTATCATATGGGTTACACGTCAAATCAGATGAACGTTGAAGGTGGTGGGGCCCAAACGTCACAATATGGTAATGCTCCTTCCTATGTTCATTACAATGCAAGGACGGAGGGTTTATCAGCGTTATGCTTGCCTCCTGGTGACTGTGGGACCCGAGCCCTGCCGCTCCAAGCAGGTCACAACCTTGTGGACCCCGTTTACATGACAAATCCCGCAAAGTCTATTCCTCAAATTAACGGTCAAATTGATGAGCTGGCCTTTGTTAATCCGGACAAGGTTGCTCCTGTTCAATTGGAGGTTACGCAAAGTAAGGTGCCCAATATAGCTAGTGGGACCCAGAGTAAATCTTGGGCTGGATTATTCAAATCTGAGTGTCCGAATGGTAGCTTGGCCCCATTTGAGCTGGGATCAAATTTGGAAATAAATCACAGTTCCACAATTTGTAGCAACGATTTTAATTTGGAATTTGTGGACCATGGAGGGATTGAAGATAATCTTGTTCTGAAAATTCCTAAGGACTTAACTGTAGCTGGGAGAAATGAATGGACGACGACCTTGGTTGGCCGGTTTCTCGGTAGGAAGCTTCCGTTTTCCCTTGTCACAAACGTTACTGATCGGCTTTGGGCTAGTGAGGGCCTTATTGATACTTTGGCCACTGAATCTGGAGTCTTCTTTTTTTCTTTCTCTAGCACGGAAGCTAGGGATGCAATTTTAGAAGGAGGGCCATGGTTTGTGGCAGGTCAACCTCTCCTACTTAGGCCATGGAAGCCACATTTCTCCTTTGAAAACGAAGAGGTTCACTCCATTCCAATTTGGATAAACTTCTATGGTATACCGCTTGAGTACTGGAATCCAAAGGGAATCAGCTTTATTTCTAGTTTCATTGGGAAACCAATTCGAGTTGATCGCATAACTGCAAGTAGAAGGCGTATAACATATGCCCGTGTTTGCATTGAAGTTTCTGCTGATTTTGACTTCTTCAATGAATTCCATATTGAAGCAGAAGATGAGGAGACTGGCAATACTATTAGAACAAAGATCAATTTGGAATATCAGTGGACCCCAGTTCGATGCAAAAAGTGCTCCCAGTTTGGTCATGATTGTTCTCGGACAGTGTCTTCGGGTCAGAGCCGTCCAGATCGCCACCCTCTCAAGAGGAACAGTAAGGATAAGGGGACTTGGCAAGTTGTTTCAGGCAAAGAAAGAGGAAAAGAGACTGTTATTGACCATAAGTCTGACCGTACTAAAAGCACGAATGGCTCGGAAAATCCGATAGCGAGGGGTAACCGTTTTGAAGCCCTTTCTCAGCTTTTAGAAGATCCTGATCCTAAACCTGTCAAAGTTGAGTCCATCGCTTCTCCCTCCACCCGGACATCTTATCCCGAAGCTAGCCCCTCTAACCATACAGATATTCCTCGAGGAGAGACCAGAGAGAACACCACTCCCCCAGTTAGAGTGGATGACATCGATGATTGTTTTAGTGATTTTGACCAAGCTAGTGAGGTTGGGACCCCTACAAGGGGTTGTCCCCTCTCCAACAGACAGAAAAAGAAGGAAACTAAGATGAAATTCAGCGGGAGTCGGCCCAAGGGACGACAACGATCCTGAGGAGGCCCTTGCGTTGGGTTGTTGGGTTGTCTCATGTGTTTTGTTTCAATCCATGTTGCTATGTGTGTTTGCTTGTTGCTTTCCGTTTCATTTGTTTGGTCTGGCTCTCATAGCATGATTTTGCGCTTATTGTAATATCCTAGGGTTTGGCCCTTTTTTGGAATCGATTAACCATTTTCCGAAAAAAAAAACTCCTTTAACATTAGAATCCAAATGTCTGGTGGAGGGGTGTTGAGAGGCAATTAAATGGGTACTGGGTTGAGGGGTAACTGGAAGATTTCCTTTACCCACCACATTGGGGCCAGGTACACCTGGAGCTGGCTGTGCTGGCGGGTTGACTGCAGCAGGAAGCTTTAGAGGAGACCCATTTTTCAAGGTTGAGTTGTTACTCTCATTGCAGGCCACGTCAACAACTTTGATATCATTCTTAGTACCAAGCAGCTTGCATGTGGGATTGCCTATAGACAAGGCGCCGGATAATGCGGAATTGGCAGGAGAGCCCATGTGCTTGTCCTTTTCTTTGAGAAAGTTTAATTTTTTAGTACCACTACCCATTTGACCGTTGGGCAAACAAGAGTTTTGTGCGTGAGATTCACTCTCAAAAAACATATTGGTTACATGATTTACTCCACTATGCTCTTTAGTGTTGGCATGATCAAAGTTAGCCACGTGGAGGCCTTTGTCAATAGAATTAGGTAGCTTGCAAGTGGGAATAGTGGCAGACAAAGTGATCAGTCGAGAGTACGGACTCTGTTTCTGAGTAACCTATATTGTTTATATGATTTATCTCAATCTGTAATAGTTATTGAAGATTAGCTTTTTGATATGTGTTCTAGACACAACAAGGATGATCTCCACAAAAAATCATAAGCTAAAAACATTTCTAACCCCACTTTTCATTTTTCACAAGACTAGCTCAATGTTCTGTCCACTATTCATAGTAAGCATACTTTTACTTTCATTCTTTGATTTGATGCTCACATGCACTCCAAATTAGTTCATATCTTCGGAAGTAGTCCATACTACATTTGTACATATACTATGATGATTTCCTTCATACATTCATGCATGCTATATACTCCCAAGCCACTTTAGAAAGTCCATGTACACAAACACACTACAACCTTTGCACATTTTAGGATCATACATTGTATCCATGCAAGATTTGGGGTTTTTTGTGACTCATAATTTAAGAAGATTATAAGGAATGAATTTGATCACACATTCATGCTTTCCCCCGATCTAATCTTCATTTCTCATCCGTCCCGGGAATTGAGAAATCTTCTTTCCTCAAAGATTTACATGCATTATACTAGCTTGCTAAGCATATTTTGATATCTTTGATTATTTGTTTCGAGAACAATTCATGCCCCCCCTTCTAGACTAGGAAAACTTGATTACTTGATATGTGATTAAACGATTTTTCCTAAGTTTGTTTGTGTAATATTTCACCTTTGCATTGTGTGGTATTTGGCTTAGATTTTATGAATGATATCTTTTGATCTTCCATTTTAAGATTCTTATGTGATGTAATATACTATCATAGTATTAATTGTCTAACCAAACATAGTATAAGATGATTATTCAGATGCTAATTGAGGCCCGTTGAGAGATGGAGCGAGTTGAGGGTGTTTTAGTCATGGCAAAGGCTCCTTCCTCTCTTGTACCAAAGCCCCGAACCCAGTTCTTTGGTTATGAAGGGCCAGTGCCCTTTATCCATTTGGGTGAGTCAAATTGGGTTTCTTGGTTCCCTAAAGACCAAGTGGTGACTCTGTATCTGTTTTCAACAGACCTTTTCTTTTCTTTCAAATCAATTTCAAAACAAAGGAAATTCAATTCCGAAACCCCGAAAACAGAAACCGAGGGTGGGCTCATGGAGGCCGCGTGTCCACAATCTGGCCACTCTGCTGGGGATTTTTTATTTTCAAAACAAAATAATACAGAGGTTTGACTCCTAAGAAGCATCCTTAAAATCATCTTTTTACTGTGTTTGATTCACCGTATTACACTCCTGTATTTCATCTTCGACTGTATCTGAAACACAGCGCTGACATTGTTCAGGTCTTATTGTGCCAGGGCATAAGTCACCATTGATATTGTACCTTCCAAGGTATATCAAAAAGAGTAAACACTTCTGTACTATCTCTCTGACGGTATATTGGAACTCTCGTCAACGGACCCTCTTTGACTAAACCCAGCCTTTGCATATAGATTGTTGTAGAACCTTTCATAGGACTATTCATTAATCTTTTCAGATAGGACAATGTGACATAACTACTGTATGCCCTGACGGGATTACCCGCGCGGTGTAGACGCTTATGTGGCGTGAGGCAGAACTTCTTTCTTATGATTCCCAAGGCAATCACTCACATGTGATAACATTGAGTTGACCTGCCTAGGCACCATGATAAGGATGTTTGGTCCATGATCACAAGGATATACACCGCAAACCTTGTTTGTTGGTCCTAAGACATAAGAGTATGAAAACTTGCTAGACAGTATGATCACCGTCATCACTCGCTCCCGTCATATTTACCAGTTTCTCTCAAAAACTCTGTATAAATCTCCCAAATATACCAGTTTTTCCTAGAAACTCTGATTTCCCAATGTCTCCCAGAAACTCTATCCAACTCACTTGGAAATGCCTATTTCCTCCTCCTTTTTGGAATTTATTTACCATTTTTTGAAGAAAAAAAAAATCTTCCAAATTTCTCAGATATACCAGTTTCTCCCAGACACTTTGTCCAAATCTTCCATATTTCCCAAATATACCAGTTTATACCAGAAACTCTGTCTAAATCTCCCAGATTTTCCAAATATACCCATTTTTCCAAAAGCTCTGTCCAAATCTCCTAGATATACCAGTTTCTCCCAGAAACTCTGTCTAAATCCCCCAAATTACCCAGAAATCTCAGATTCTCTCAGAAACTTCAATATACTTGTTTATCCCCAAAACTCTGTCCAACTTACCCACTTTGTCCAAATCTCCCAGATTTCCCAAAAATCCTAACGTCCAAACTTCCCAGAAATGCCTAGATGTACTAATTTTTCCCAAAAACTCTGATTTCCCAGTTTCTCCCAGAAGCTCTATCCAATCCACCTAGATTTCCCAAAAATCCCTGTTTATCCCAGAAACCTTGGAATTCCTGCTTTTCTCAGAAACCTTTCCCAATTTACCTTGTTTCTCGTAGAAACTCTGATTTCCCAGTTCCTCCCAGAAACTCTGTCCAACTCGCCCAGAAATGCCTATTTCTTTCAAATACTGTCCAAATCACTTAGAATTCCCAAAAATCCATGTTTCCTAGAAACCCTGCCGAAATTCACCCAGATTTCCCAAAAATCTCTACTTATAAAATTTCCTAGATCCTCATTCCTCAAAGAGCAAACCCGTTTTCCTCACCCTCCCCATGACGGTGATCATCTTGGACAGAAAAGTTAGCACACTCTGTATGGTTAGGACCTTACTTCCTTAACTACTATGTGTTAGAAGTAGGGGCGTCATATAGATTAGGGCTTGCATTCGCATGCTTGTCTCATATGCATACACAATTAATGTGTCAGTCTCTACACATCTAATGCATACATATTATCATCCTCGCTCATCTCAATCATTGTTTTTTTTCTTTTTTCGGAAAACGATAAATAGATTCCAAAAAAGGGATGTACAAAAGTACAAGGGGCATACCCCAGGATATTCAACAAAGCACAAGCATAAGGACAAGTGGTAAGTCAAACCACTAAAAGTGCCTCAAAAGGCCAAAAGAATGGGGACAACAAAATCAAACCAAGGAAACAAACCAAAACAAATCCAAGAAAAGTGAAGGCAAAACAAAACTCCTCCCAATGACTCCCAATTACTCCCATTTACTCCCAATTACTAAGCAAGGCTTGTAGACGGTTGTGATTTTTCCATTTAATCCTGATTTGAGCATTGATTTGTGAGACAAAAATCTTCAAACGGTGCTCTTTTGGTGTAGATGAGTTTTGAAAGGTTCTTTTGTTTCTTTCTCTCCAAATGCCATAAATTGTAATTCCCAAACAAATTCTGGGTATCATATGCTGAGGTGTCCTCCCCTTCCAATGCTGGATCATCCACAAAACAGTGTTATCCCAAGGCGTGCCATTCCAAATCAGGTTACATCTCAGCATTAAGTCCTGCCAAATGAAATTAGAGTAAGTACACGCAAAGAAAAGGTGATCATGAGAGTCCATTTGACTAAGGCATAACGCACAAGCTAAAGGCCCAGGAGTATAATTACAAATTCTATCTTGTGTTTCTAGCCTTCTCTGGATAGCTAGCCATAACAAAAAGTTCTTTCTAGGAGAGCTCCCAGAATACCAAACAAAAGGGTACCAAGGGACACCAGGATCAATGGGTCTAAGGTAGTTCCAAACATGAGTAAAATTAAACTTGCCATTAGGAGAAGTAGTCCAAACAATTTTGTCTTGAAGCGTCGTAGGCTGATAAAAATTAGACAGAATAGCCCAAACTTCATTTAGTCCAATGGAATTAGAGGCAGGCCAGTTCCATTCCAGTTGAGAAACTATCGTTGCCACTTTAGCATTAGGTGCTATAGCAGCATCATAGGCAATTCGAGAAGTATACTTCTCAAACAACGGCCCACAAGGGAGCCAATTGTCATGCCAAAGAGAAGTATTTAAGCCATTACCAATTTTATGTTTGATTAAAGGCCTAGCTATACTCCTAAGCTTTAAAAGCTTATGCCAATACCAAGAGCATTGTCTTGGGGCTTTCACCTCCCAAATACTTTTGGTTTTGAGCATGTACATGTGAATCCACTTTTTCCATAACGAGTTATTAGAAAGGTCAAGGATACACCCTAAATGTTTCAGATTAAGCACGGTGTTTGTAAGGAAAATGTCCTTTAGTCCGAGGCCTCCCTCCTCTTTGGGTTTACAAACATTCACCCAAGAAGTTTTGGCACCCTGTACTCTTTCAGTACTTCCACTCCAAAGAAATCTGCTCATACATTATTCCACCTGTTTAAGAACACTTTTAGGTAATATAAACATTCCAGACCAAAACAGTTGAATCCCAGATAGCACAGAACGGATAAGCTGAGTCCTTCCAGCAGAAGAAAGAAATTTGGATTTCCAAGAGTTAATGCGAGAATAAATATTAGAAATAAGCTCTTTACAATGGCATTTCTTTAATTTAGTGGTAATCAGAGGAACTCCTAAATACTTTAAGGGAAGGCTCCCTTTGGAAAAATGGAGTTCACTTAACAAATCAGCAGCCAAGGTATCATCAACCCCTGATAAGAAAAGGCAACTCTTGGTATCATTAGCTTGCAAGCCAAAAATATCATAAAATTGATTCAAAGTATGTCTTATAAGTTTTGCTGACTCCAAGTCCCCATTTAAAAGAATAATTAAGTCATCAGCGAAGCAAAGATGTGAGATTTTCATTTTATCGCATTTCCAGTGGAAGAAAAAGGAATTATTCTGGATGTTAAATTGTAGTAGTTGGCTCAGAGCATCCATAATGATTACAAATAAGTAAGGGGACATGGGATCTCCCTGCCTAAGACCTTTCGCTCCATCAAAGTATCCCACAGACTCACCATTAAAATTAATAGAATACCTTGGTGTAGAAATACAAGCTTTGATCCATTTTCTCATTAAAGGCGGAAAACCCAAAATATGAAGAAGATCAAAAAGGAAAGTCCAATTTACATTGTCATAAGCTTTCATAAGATCCACCTTGGCGGCAGCCCGAGGTTTACCACCAGTTTTATGGTAATCTCTTAAAAGGTCTTGAGCAAGTAAAACATTATCACTAATTTTCCTCCCTTTGACAAAGGCCGATTGAGCTTGATCAATAATAGAGGGGAGAACCACTTGAAGTTTGTTAGCAATGATTTTCGAGATGCATTTGTAGATAGTGTTACAGCAAGATATTGGCCTAAAGTCCCCCATCTTAGAAGGATTGGGGACTTTAGGAATCAAGGCGATAATAGTTGCATTAGACTCCCTAAGCATTTCACCCGTGGTGAAAAATTCAGTAATAGCAGATGTGACATTAGATCCCACAATGTGCCAAGACTGTTTAAAAAAATATGCATTAAAACCATCCGGACCCGGAGCTTTGTTGTCATGTAAAGAGAAGAAAGCATCTTTAATCTCTTCGGAGGTGGGAACTCTATCAAGACTCAATAAAAGATTCTCAGGTATCCTTTTATGGATAAAGTTCCTTAACGTATCAATACCTGGGTAAGGATTTTGGGCAGAGGTACCCAGGAGATTTTTGAAATATCTAACAGCTTCAGTTTTTGCATCTTCAATATTACACGTAAATTGGCCGTTAGGTTTTTCCAATTTGAAAATTCTATTCCTATTCCTTCTCTCTTTGATATAATTAAAGAAATATCTAGAGTTTTTATCACCACCCTCTAACCATTGTATTCTAGATTTCTATTTGAGAGTCTCTTCTTCAATCCAAATAGAGTCAAGGAAAAATTTCATGCAAACTTTTTGCTTGGTTAAGAGATTTATGTCATAAGGATTTTGAAGAAGGTCAGATTGGACATTCTCCAACTCTTCTCTAGCTTTGTCAGCTTGAAGTTTTTCTTTACCATAAAAATTTTTGCTGAGATTTTTTAAATCTTGTTTGACAATTCTAAGTTTATGGCAAATTTGGTACTGAAGAGTGCCTCTAACGTTGGAGTTCTAGGCTTGGGATACCACATCAGAGTAGTTATCAAGTTGAGTCCAGAAGTTAAAGAATTTAAAGGATCTACCCTTCTTGCTAGCAACTTTATCAACAAAAGTAGTAATAGAAGAATGATCAGATATACCTGGCTTGTGAAAGTGAGTAAAAGAGTCAGGAAAATTGTCCAGCCAAGCTTCGTTAACTAAGGCTCTGTCTAATTTCCTTTCTGTAAAGTCAGGTTTCCCATATCTCCTATTACACCAAGTAAAAAACTCCCCAGAATATCGTAGGTCAGACAGACAGAGGTGGTTCACAAATTCATTAAAATCATTAATTTCAGAATTCAGGAAAGCATTAGCATCAGAAATCTCAGAGGTATTCAAAACAACATTAAAGCCCCCCATAACAATGTGATTAGGGTTGGTTGAACGAATGGATCTAGAAATAGATTTCAAGGTAGCCCAAAGACTAACTCTCTTAGGGCCAGTGTTTGCTCCATAAATAAAAGAAGCTTCAAAGGCAATGCTTTGGTCTTCATTTTCAATAAGAGTATAAATAACTTGGGGGTTGGTTTTAAGGATAGAAAGTTTTATTTTATCAGGATTCCAACCAACCCAAATTCTACCAACTGATGTAGTAGAACTATTGGTAACAAGGTTCCAATTTTTAAATATGTTCCTTTTGATCATATCTTCATTAGACTGTCTAACTTTGGTTTCAACAATACCAATAACATCAAGATTATTTAGAAAAATAAACTTAGCAACCTCAAATTGTTTAGAGGGTTGGTTGAGACCCCTTATATTCCAGCAGCTTATAATCATTAATTTCTTTTATGAGGTTTTTTCCTCCTACCTGAGGATGATCCTTTTATATTCCTTTTACCTGGACTAATGCGATTATGAATTTTATTAACTGGAGAGGTAAGAGGAGAGATCTGACCTGAATCAAGAGATAGACCACCCTTTTGATTAGGGGACAAGCATGAGGCAGGATCTGTGGCTCTTCCAATGCATATACCTGATAATTCTTATCATCTGCATAATTTTGCTATTCGAAATTAGAAGTTTGCTGGGATGGTTTCTCTTCCACCAAATTTGTGCTCAGAGAGTTTGGAGAAATATTAGCTTGGTCTTTCTTTTCCACAACTAACACCTCAGTGTTTTGATATATAAAAGCTTGGTCTTGAGAATCTTCAATCAGCATGGATTTATTATCTTTACAAGAGTTGATAGTTGCTAACTCAGTTTCAACATCCTCCTTAATTAAAGGACCTGATCTATGACTGGAAATCTGTGAAACTTCATCAATGGGTAAAATAACATTTGGACCTTGGATTAGAACAGGAGCTCCTTCGTTCTCAGAAACTGGCAGAACACTAGGATCATCTTCCTCATTGACTACTTCCAAGGAGGAGAACATATTACTCTTCAAAGTCAGGCTCTTAGGACTTAAGGAAGCAGAAGAATTTAAGTGAATATCTGGAATTATCCCTGATTTGGCAATATCTTTAGTAATACCAATTGTGACTTCATTCATATTCGCAGGATTTGATGTAGTGTCTCTTTTTTCAACCCTACTGAACTTGCCCTTCTCCTTGGTTTGCCATGCATCTTCATTGTTTTCCTGACTGACAGGAGGAGCTTTCTGGGCATGGATTGGAACTTTAGGTAATTTAGCACAATCATGGCCAAATTTCTTGCATTTAGCGCACCGAATAGGGTTCCATTGGTATTGAATTGGAAGGTAAATAGGCCCGATTTCACCAGTATTAGGATCTTCAAAATCAATCACAAGCTCTTTAAGTAACTCTTGTTTGGCATTAAGCTCAATGCATATGCGAGCATAAGAGATTCGTCGTCCTTTAGCAGTGACTTTAGCGACATGCAAAGGTTTCCCAATTGCACTTGCAATGTGGCTTAATCCCAAAGGATTCCATAGTTCAAGAGGAATATTATAAATGTGTACCCAAATAGGAATTGTGGAGATGGCTTCCCTGGATAGAGTAAGGCCAGATTGCCATTTTCTCAAAATAATAGGTTGTCCACTCACATGCCATGGACCTCCCTCAAGAATAGCCAAACACTCCTCCTCGCTATTGAATTTAAAGAAGAAAAAGCCTGAATCAGTAGCTACCATGTCATGCAGACCATTTTTTCCCCATAGTCTATTTGTAGCATTCTTGACAAATGAGTAGGGGATTTTCTTCCCAATGAAATAACCAACTAATGTGTTATGCCAAGCATGGCTTCCTTCTATGAACACCTCCTTCGGGATACTAAGATGCTGATTACTATTCCCTTCCCGAGGCTTTATGTAATTCAGCTTAAATCCTAGAGAGCTCTGGGGAGTGACCAAAGAAGCCCAGGTCTTGGTGTGGTTAGGTTCTATCAGATTTCTTGCAGGCAGCTTTTCGTAACTTGCTGGAGGAGAACCATTCAGTTTGGTTGTAGAGGAAATAGGAACAGCAGTGGATGCACTCATGCATTTGCTAGAGCTGGCCACGTGAGTAGATTGCTTATACACTTCGGCTAAAGCAACAGTTGGTTGGTGGGCCCCCAGGTGCGTGACATTTTCTTTTAGAGATGTAGAATTATACACATTTGGTGATTGAGTGGGAGAGAATTGTCCAGATTTTATGGGAAATTGGTAGCTGACCATATGGCTCACTGTTGAGGCATTGGAATTTGCGGGCTCAAGGATAAGACCCAAGTGGCTTGTTGCTGATTTTTGACCAATTGAAGCCATGGACAAAGTGCCGGGTAATAAGGAAAAGTGGGGCATGGCCATGTGCTTGTCAGCCTCATTAGATCCGGCCTTGGTGCTTGCGACCACCGCATTGCGTGTAGGAGCATGCACTACACTGCCCATCTCAGGATTGGGTTGGGTTCTTTTTGAATGAATATCTGAAATATCCCTTGAATCCTGGGAAATCTCACTGCCTTGCATATGGCTGATAGTAGCTCTAGTGTGTGGATTGGGCTCCACGTGTTGCTGTACAATGGCAGAAGTGGCCACCAACCCGCCGGGTATTGCGGACAAAAGGCCTGATCCCATGTGCGCACAAGAAGCACCAGTAGCAAAATTAGTATTATATTCTTGGACCCCCTTACCATTGTCCATGCAGGCATCTTGTAAAGTAACCACATGTGGTTGAGTAGATAATGCACCAGTTGTTGCTGGATATCCCATGTGACTAGCTGAAAGCTTACGTGATGCACTAGGTTTCCCTGCACGTGGGTCAACACACGCTGGGGGCATATGACCGTTGGGCTCGGTAGAAAGAGAAAAAGCCGACACTACTCCTGAAATTTTGGGTAAGGCTACACAGCCCATGTGCGCTGAAACAGCTTTCTACGGAAGGTGAGAGAGGGTTCCAAAATTACCGTTGGTGCGCGTGTGTGGACCACTGTCCACAAACACATTGGGACTAACATTGGTTGAAAGTTTCAGATCAAACTGAGAACTTGAGAAAATTTCTGAGCCTGAGCTAGTATGGGATAAAGGAAAATTAAAAAATTTAACATCCGTTTGGATCCCTGTACCATCCTTTGAGGCTCCCTTACTGGAATAACCATTGGGAGTGGATTCAAGAACCTTTTCCTTCTCCTTCATAAGAGCAGCGATCTGATGTCTCAGGAGAGAATTTTCATCAACTAATTTAGCATTAATTCTAATAGATGCCTCATATCCAATCTTCAGTGGATGATCAGGGAGGAGTTCAGTATCTTCATCTTCACTTTCTATTACAACAATAGAATCACCTACCAGCTTTGTATCTAAGGCAACATTAGTTTCACTATCCTTCAATATACTATCAGTTACATTGAAGGGGAGTGAAACTATATCAGCTTTCGGGGATACAACAGAAAATGTAGCAACTCCTTTTTCAACAACATGAGTAGGAGCAAAAGAAGATTCAGATTCCACATTGTTACCCATCACTATAGGAATTGAAACACACATAGAGTCTGAGTGAATGATGGGATCCAGATCAAGGGCCACTTCCTCATTAACATTCTTCATCTCTCTGTTGAGGATCTCATTAAGCACACTATTAGATGTATTCTTTGCAACATTGAGAACTTTAATGGCTTGAAGACCAACCTCCACAACCTCACTAGTAGCTTTCTTCTTTTTCTTGAGTATCTCATTTGAATCTTGGAGATATTTAAATGAAGAGCTTTTCTTTTTTTTTTTTTTCGGAAAGAGGGTAAATATATTCCAAAAAAAAAGGATGTACAAAATGTACAAGGGGCATACCCCAGGATAATCCAATGAGCTCAAATCATAAGAACATGAAGCAGAAAAGCAACAACAAAAACCATGGGCAATCTAAGCCAAACAAAAAACAACAAACAGGTGGACACCCAAGGTGAAACACTTTTAAGTCCAATTACACAGTATCCTATCAATATTAGCTTGATGTTTCCATTTTACCCTAATTTGTGCATTAATGTGAGTGATGAGGTTCTTCAGCAAGATCTCTTTGGAAGTTGAAATTTTCTTGAAGGTTCTATAATTCCTCTCTTTCCAAAGGCCATAGACGGAGACTCCAAGACAAATTTTTCACAGATTCACCAACCTCAAGTTCACCCTGATTTGAAAGATCATTTACCCAATCTTCATGTAGCTCAAGATCTTCCTCAGAATATTCGTGAGAGCAAACCTCATCAAAAATCCCATCACCAGTGATCTTACTGATAATGGTTTTTGAAGGATTTGAATTCAAAAAACCCATAGGCTCACCACCATCAATTTCAGATTTGGATCTATTCATAGTAGAGAAAGCAGGTTTTGCATCATTTAACATTCTACAAACAGATGAACCCTTGTCTATGAGTTCAACTTTAGAGAGACTAGTTTGTTTCTTCATCACATAAATGGGAGAAAAGGGAGACAGAATGGAGATGGACCTGGGAGAGAGAGAGAGAGAGAGAGAGAGAGAGAGAGAGAGAGTGAAGGATGATGAAGACAACATGCTTAACCAAATTCTAGAGAGAGGTGGGAGCTTCTCTCTCTAGCCATTTTTTCATAGTGTATTATGCCAATATTGTGAGATATCTCAATCATTGTTTAGAAGTCGTATATATACTGCAACTGTCATTAGTTTACATCGATGAATTCTTCAAAATTCTGATCATCTCTCCCCACTAGGAGTCCATAAGAAGTATTTCGAGCCTCTGCTAATTTGGGCTTTTACTTCTATTTACAGAAAATTGTAGCCCCGGGTAAGGACACTTTTATACCTCCCCGAATTCACTATCTTAATCATAGGCTAGACCATCATCGATCCACCAATGGCCTACAAAGCTCTGGAAGAGAAAGTGAACAAGCTACAAACCACTGTTGAGCAGTTTAGTTTAAGGATTAGTCAATTTGAGAAGATGGCATATAGCATTGGCAAAGAGCTGTTTAAAATGGGAACCAGAATAGAGGATGCCATCAGAGAAGAAAAGTTTTTTTTTTTTTTTTTTCGAAAAATGGTAAATATATTCCAAAAAGATGTACAAATGTACAAGGGGCGTACCCCAGGATAAAACATGAAGCACGAGCATGAAAGGCCGTGGCAAAGAAGCCACTCAAAATTTGGCAGGGCAGAGACCCAAACCACCTAACAAATCAATTACACAAAAAATCTAGATCCAAACAAAAAGGAAAAGGGGCCCCTAATTAAAGACCAGGATCAAGATTGTAACTTAAAAAACACACAATTCCAAATCCAAACAAACAAAGGGTCCCCAATTTTAAGACCAGGCTCTAGTATGTAACTCAATATGAGGGTGATGTTTCCATTGAGACCTTATTTGCAGGTTGATTTGTGATATCAAATGTTGCAGCAACTGTTCTTTTGGAATGGAAAGACCTTTGAAAGTCCTCGCATTCCTCTCCTTCCATATTCCATAGACAATAACTCCAAGACAGATGATGGGACTAGCATGATGAATCTTCTTTCCATTCCACTATTGTGCCATCCAAAGAACAGTAGCATCCCAGTCTGTCCCATTCCGTACTAGCTCACACTTTTGCATCAATTCCTGCCAAATAAAAGAAGCATAAGTGCACTCAAAAAATAAATGGTTAAGGGTCTCCATGTGGCTAAGGCAAAACACACAAGCAAGCGGCCCAGGAGTGTAGGCGAAGATTCAATCATGAGTAGCCAGCCTATTTTGTACAGCAATCCATAGAATGAATTTTTGTCTCGGTGTGCACCCTGACAACCAAACCATATTGTACCAAGGAGCCACAGGGGCAACATCTCTAAAATGATCCCAAATATGTGCAAATTTATAAGCCCCAGAGGGCGTAATGGTCCATGAAATGCTATCTGAAGCCCCAGTAGGCTTATACATATTATTTAAGATATTTCTTACTTCATTCAAGCCAATGGAGTTAGACCTGGGCCAACTCCACTCATTGTTACAGATGATAGCCTCAACCTTAGCTTTAGGATCAATGGCAGCATCATAAGCTATCCTACTAGTGTATTTTTCAAACAAAGGACCAATGGAGAGCCAGTTGTCAAACCAAAGGGAAGTATACTTACCATCACCAATTTACCAGAGAAGAAAAGTTCAAGAAGGATGAACCCCAACACCATTCCAAGAGGCCTAAATACTCCCAAAACTCCCCGGATGTCAATGCCCTGTGCAGCAAACCCATGGCATACCCTCATCGGCATACCAATCCTCCAACCAAACCACTAGTTGCCCTTACCAGAAAAAGCAACCCCGTACCTTTGCCAAGATAGAAATTTCCCTTTCCTTAGCCCTGGAGCGCCTGCTCAAGAAAGGCCATCTCCAACTACTTTAACCTCGGGATGCCCCACCACCACCAAACTGTGATATGTCCAAGCACTGTACCTACCACCAAACCTATGGCCACAATACCAATGATCGCATACACCTCCGCCACGATATCCAGGACCTCATCGACCAAAACATCATTGAGCCACCACCCATCTAATGCCATATCACCCCAAAATATCAGCTTCATCGAACCTAAAGCCCTTGGCTTACCTATTCGAGTGATCCCTTTTGCTGACGCTAGTGAATATTGAGCCTGTGCAAGTGAAGTGACAGCGTTTGGGACTTTTGCCAGCAAAACGAATAAGGATGCTCTTTTGAAAAAAAAATCAGCGAGTCACCGTGACACTCCACTTGAAACCAGGTCGAGTCTACTCGAGTCTTTTGTATGTTTTAAGTCTATTTCAAGTTTAGTCTTGTGGTCGAGTCTGTCTGTCATCGAGTTGTTAATGAGTCTATAATCCTTCTCTATTGATGGAATGAAATCTCATTTTGCCTAATCTGATGTGTCTAGTCATCAATGCACAAATCATCGAACTGAAATGTCACTTTTTAAATTACCATGGATATTACTCTGCTAATAAATTTTTGCATCAAACAAAAAAAAATCCTAAAAAGGTCAAAGTCGATTTCACACTGACACCGATGAAGAGCCGAGAATTGAACAGTCTTACTTCAAGAATTTAAAAGATGCTTTTGCTCAAATCTGAAAAAGACATACTTGGGGTTTGCCCGACACCCTTTTCCCATCATTTTAAAGCCTTGAGTTCAATCCAATGGGAAGCCATACAATCTGTCTGTTAAAAGCAGAGCAGACTTAGTCCTTGATGGTAGCCAAACACTTTCAATGAGCTTCTTCTCTCCTTTAAAAAAAGAGAAAAAAGAAAGAAAAGAAAAGCTCGCTAGGTTGAAAACCCGAAAGGGCACCTATGTAAAAGTTAGAGTTGAAAAGGTGTTGATTTCTATAATCTGAACTAGCCAGTCAAAATGATAGAGATAAAAAAAAGAAAAAAAAGAAGGAAGAGGAAAATTTTGATGAGACAAATGAGAATTGTACACTTCAAGGCACATCATGAGAATGTGTCTAGATCACATTTCAAAAGGCTCGGAACGACCACAAATAAATTTCGAGAACTGACATGCTCATTCTAGAATTCTGAGATTGTGATCAAAAGATCTCACAAGAATCAACTACATGAAAAGTAAAATTGACTGGCTAGGCGAAAGTAAAAAGGATCAATCCTCAAAATGAAAATAAAAGAAAAGAAAAGAAAAGAAAGGGAGACCGAAACTAAATCTTCTTATTCAAGGCTACCACAATTGTGCTAAATTTGAACTTCTTTGACGATTGGCTTGAAAAAACCCTCAACCAATTTTTTTCAAAGCCTTGCCTTGAACTATGCTCGACCTGATTCCCACTCGGGGATACATAGGCAACCGCATTGGTTCGGTTGACACCATCATAATCAACCCCCCTTCTTTCAAAGCCTTGGCCCGAACTACGTTGGACTTGATCCCCACTCGGAGGTACGTAGGCAGACTTTAAAAAAGAAAAGAAGGATGGCTCTCTAGGTCAAAAATTTGAAAGGACGCCTAGGCAAAAATTAGAGCTAAATCCAGAGTGAACAATAACAAAAGAGAGAAAATAGCTCGCTAGGTCACTTCACCAGTGCCTAGGCAAAAGTTATGAGCATATGAGAGATTAAAGTCACGGTCCTTGCCTCAAGCCAAAAAACACCTTCCACATTAGGGGCAAACTTTGGTTACCCGCCTCGTTTGCCTGAATATTACTATCCATCCTTCATATATGGGGCAAACTTCGGTCACCTACCTCATTTGCCCAGAACCTCCATTAAACCATCATCTAAACTAGGGGCAAACTTTGGTCACCCACCTCGTTTGCCTATGAATTCCACTTCCTACACCTCAAACTAGGGGCAAACTCTATTTGCCTAATTCAATCCCTTCACCCCAAGGGCAAGTTTTCAAGTCACCAAGTTGTTTTGAAATTTTTTGAAATAGAGTATCTTTTATTCTATAAGCTAAGGCACTAATTCTAAGCACATCTTGGGAGAATCAAACGATTGATTAGATCAATAGGGAGGAAATTTCAAAAATTAGATTTATCAACAAAGTGCTATCATGTTAAGATGAGGAGTAAACATTAAAGATAAGCGGTACATCATTTATGATAGAGGCACATTGGATCATGGCAATTTGAGAAATTCATGTCTAGGTCAACTCTTCTTTGTTTGAGTCAGTAGTAATCCTATTAAAAGTGTGTCAGAGATCAAGGTTTAATTCAAACTAACCCAACTTTTCTTGTCATCGTCATGTCTATTAAGTCCAATCATCCTGATTGTCTCAAATGTGTGGGTTTAAGGTGATTCCCAATTATAAAAATGCTAATACAAGCAGAAGTACCAAACATCATTACTGCACTAGTTAAGGTCGCAACATGTGAAGTGTCCCAAGTACGAGTGGCATAAACTCATAAGTGGTTGCAAACTACAAACTGATAGTTGTTTCTCAAGGTGGCTGATCGGAGAAAATATTGCCAACACCAAGAAATTGTTGTTGATCTATTTAGAGTTCAGATGTGTTGATAAGGAGTGTCAATAAGATGCGTTGTTGAGGTGTTCTATGGCTCAGAGTCTGGATGTGTTGATGAGGTGTTTTAGGGCTTAGAGTCCAAGTTTGCTGATGAGATGTTTTTGCTGATGAGATGTTTTTGTGAGGGTGTTTTAGAGGAGCATCGAGGAACATCAGGAGAGTTAAGAAGCATTGTTAGAGCATCGAGGAATATCAGAAGAGTTGAGAAGCATCGTTGAAAAGTAGAGTAACATCAAGGAACATCAGAAGTGTTGAGGAGTATTGTCAAAGAGGAGCATCAGATGAGTTGAGGAGCATCGTTGAAGAGTTGAGGAGCATCGGATGTGTTGAGGAGCATCATTGAAGGAGCATCAGATGTGTTGAGGAGCATCAGAAGAGTTGAAAAGCATCATTAAAAAGTCGAGGAGCATCGTTAAGATTTGATCAACCACGAGAGATTCAGATATGGGTCCTGGTTCTCGGTCAGAAGGTTTGATCAATTGTGAGAGATTCAGAGATGGGTCCTGGTTCTCGGTCAGAAGATTTGATCAACCGTGAGAGATTCAAAGATAGGATCTTGGTTTTAGGTCAAGCATTGAAAGAGAGATTGTCAGAGAGCCTAGAAAAGAATCTGGTCAGAAGATTTGATCAACTGTGAGAGATTCAGAGATAGGATCTTGGTTCTAGGTCAAGAATTGAAAGAGAGATTCTCAGAGAGCCCAGAAAAGAATCAGCTCTCAAAGGCCCTAACCGGCTCTTTTGGATTGGGAGTTACAAAATTTGATCAAGCATGAGAGATTCAGAGATGGGTCCTGGTTCTCGGTCAGAAAATTTGATCAACCGTGAGAGATTTAAGACATAATCTTGGTACTAGGTCAAGAATTGAAAGAGAGATTCTCAGAGAGTCCAGAAAAGAATTAGCTCTCGAAGGCCCTAACCGGCTCTTTGGTCTGACCATTGTGAGATTTGATCAACTGTGAAAGATTCGGATTTGGATCCTAGTTCCCAGTCAAGAGAAACAGTTAAAGAGAGATCCCAGAAAGAGTCGTTTCATCCCCAACAGATTCAGTTTAATCCCCAGCAATCATATCGATTCGTACATCGTCAGTTCTTTTGATCACGGTTAGTCTAACCATTGGTCCAATCCATGACAGTCACAGTAGTTCACTGTTGACTCGTCATCTCTATTAGTACTTCGTTAGTCCAATCCATGATATTCACAGTAGTTCATTGTCGACTCATCATCTCGACTCGTACATCATCAATTCTTTTGTTCACGGTTAGTTCTTTTGATCACGATGTACTAATCATTAGTTCTTTTGATCACAATGTACATCATCAACCCATGATGTACTAATCGTTAGTTCTTTTGATCACGATTAGTCCAACCGCTGGTTCAATCCATGACAGTCACAGTAGTTCACTGTTGACTTGTCATCTCGATTAGTACATCGTCAGTTCAATCCATGATGGTCATGGTAGTTCACTATTGACTCGTCATCTCGATTCGTACATCATCAGTTCAATCCATGACAGTCATAGTAGTTCACCGTGGACTCATCATCTCGATTCGTACATCGTCAGTTCAATCAATGACAATCACAGTAGTTTACTATCGACTCATCATCTCGATCAGTACATCGTCAGTTCTTCTGATCACGATTAGTCCAAGCATTGGTCCAACCTATGACAGTCAGGGTAGTTCACTTACTACTCGTCATCTCAATTCGTGCATTATCAGTCCATTAATCATCATTAGTTTATAATCATTCCCATTCAAAATATGTCGTGTTCATCGTTCTCATTCAAAATGTTGGGCTTCCATGTCCATTAATGGGGCTTCCGTGTTCGTCGCTTGACATCTCAGACTTTCATGTCCATCACTTGACGTCTTAGTGCTTCAGTGTTCATCTCCTAATTTTCAGGACTTTCGTGTCTGTTGGTTATCTTTAATTGTCATCCTCAAGGCCCCACATATGATCCCATTCGCTTGGTAAACACACTAGCTGAAATTCAGAAGTTTGCTCCAAGACCCAGAGTCTTCAACACCTTGGTATCCTTATTGGGATCTACCACTACATTAAAGTCAAGGAAAGACTAGCATGGCATAAGTCTACTTGGAGTGGCATACACCCCACAGCACCAGCTCATTCTAGGATCAGAACACTAGGCACTATAGGACTCATGATGTATTTTTTTTTTCTCGGAAAAATGGACTCATGATGTAATTCATATCACATCCATGTATTGAATATCATCCTCATAGCATAACATCTGCCTGTCTTGTTCATGTGTGATTTGTTCCTTTGTACCACGAACTACGTCCTGGTCTGATTCCCCTTAGGATACGTAGGCAACTCACGAAGAGCACGACCAGCACTGACCTCAGCATCATGTTTTTCATCATTGCATCTTTGCAACGCTTTTATCCTAAATCTATAGCCTCCAAAAAGACCTGTCTCTTCAAAGCTTTGGTACTCGCTTGCGACATGCATTGCCTCGCAAGTTCATACCAAAGAGAGGCAAACTGTAGACACCCCATTTTGTCGGCTATCAGATTTAGGAGACCCATACCTTGGTAGTTCACAATGATCGAAAAAGACTCAAAAAGGACTCCTAGAAGTTAGTTCTATCTCTCAAAATGCTCAGAATGACCAAAATGCCCCTGAAAGCCCAAACACTCCCAGATTTGGACCAAAAGTTCTAAAAACATGCTACATCATAAAAAGTACTAAAAATGAGTTTTGAAGCAAAATCAAATGAAATCGTTAGCTCCTAGAGACCCCCAGATGTCCCGGAAGTTCCCGGAAAGTTCCCATTGACCGGTTTGACCCAAGTTTGACCAGATTTGACCAGGGTTTGACCAAAATCATCCATATTCACCAAAAAGTTCCAAGATCATTCTAGATCATGTGAAAAGTACTAAAACGAGTTTTAAAAGAAAATCGAACGAAAACGTCAGCTCTTGGGATCTCCCAGAGGTTCCCAGAACTTCTTGGAAATCCTAGGTTTGACCGATTTGACCTAAAAGTGGACTTTGAAATCGGAGTACTGTATTATTTTTCAAAATTTTTCATGGATACTTGATGGGAACCATAGTGGACCAAAGCTTAAAGATGATCATTTGCAAGTTCCAGATGGGCCAATCACAAGGTCAAGAGCTAAGAAGATCAACGAAGCAATGCAAGGACTGGTGCAATCCACTTGGGAAAAGCTCATAACCTTTATATGCAAGGCCCCAACATTTAACATGGGCTTGAAGGAAGAAGAATCAGTTCTAGTTCGTGTGATACAAGCTACAGAAGGGGTGGAATAGCTTATTGGGATTTTATAGACTTTAATTTTTTTATGTTTCTATGGTTTTGGCATGTAGGACTATTTTATTTATTAAGTAGACATTTATTTATCTTTAAACATGCAGTTTAAGTTGTTTTGGGCTTGAGTATTCAGCCCATGTATTTTATTTTTGTTGAAGGCCTTTTTGGCCCAAGGGTTTCTTAGAAGGGATTAAAAGAAAGAACTTTGTAGCAGCTTTGAGATCATACAACGTGAATGAAATTTATTTTCTGGAGAGCTATTCAGTTTTCTCTGCTTGTTCTTGATTGAACAATCCGAACTTATCAAAGGCATTCCCTTTGTGGCATTCACACCAAATCTGGGTTCTTGAAACAGGATTTCAACGGGTCTAGATCTTCCCTGTGACTTGATTGTTGGCTTTCTTGGGTGAATTACAATCTGATCGTGGGTTCAAGGAATATCAATTCCACGGGTTCATATCATTTGCTATCAGAGCTTAGGCTCCAAATCAGGTCTGATTTATCCATTCTATTTCGTGTTCTTGTGTCTGTTTTCTCATTTTTTTTTTTCTGTTCTGTTATTTTCGTGATCTTGTTTCATGTCGTCTTTCTGTTCAATTCGTGTTCTATTCTTTTCGTGTTCTTGTTTTAGTTCGTGTTCTTGATTACGATATGGAATTTCGTGTTTAGGGTTGCGAATCTGATCTGCGATTTTTTTTTCTCTTGCTACTTCGTGTTCTTTCATCCTCGTGATTTAGGGTTATTTTGGTGCTTCACGAACGTGAACTGTGAAGTCTCCCTGATTATTCAAAAAAAAAAAAGAAAAGAAAAGAGGAAAAAAAAAGAAAAAAAAAGGGAAGAGAAGAGATCGGGTCCGAAAAAAAAAATTAAAAAAAATAAAAAAAAAATTCCCAAAACTCGTCTTAAATTTTTATGTTCGTTTTGAATTGTCCATGGTCTAAGGAGTCCGAAACTGATCTTACTCCATAGTGTGAAAATTTTTCCCAAAAAAATTCGATTTTTGTGTTGTTCAAAACCTATCTTCTGTGATCGCTGTTTCCTGGGATAAACTTTGTTTCCATCTTCAATTGGCTCATATTAAAAAAAAAAAAAACAATATTCGTGATTTTTGTCTTTTATTCCTCTCGAAATCTGATTTCTTGTTTCGTTTGCCCTCGTCTTATATTTTCTTGAGATCCGTGTCATTTTTTTTTCTACTACTTGTTTCTAGAATCTATTGCTGGCTGGGATAAAACAAGGTTGTGTCTTGATTTAGTTCAATTAGTTCTTGAAAGAACTTGAAAGGGAAAACAATTGAGGTAAAAGGCAAGAGTGTGTGAGACTAATTTCGGGAAAAAGCCAATCAGAGTGAAACACGAGTGGAGTGACAATTTTTTTTAGCGTAAACACGTAAGGGAGTGTGTGAGGTTTTACCACTAATATTCTTGTTTTGAAGCACATTCAAATGGGTGACTCGACACCTAAAGGGGAGGCAGATAACACAGCCTTTATGCTGCAAGCCATGCAATGACAGTTTGAACGGTTAAATTTGGTGTTGGGGGAGGTAAGGGATAGGATGGATCAACAAGATGTAGTGATTCAAAATCTGCAAGGTGGGCGTGATGGGAGGAGACGTGAGCCTAAAGTTGAAAATGAGTATGAGATCGAAGAAGATGAAGAGGATGAGGAAGACGTAATATCTGATGTTGGTAGGGGAGGAATGGGTAGACCTAGAGGAGGTAGGCGTGGAAGAGGACCTAGAGGGAATCCAAGGGGTCGAGATGGGGTAGATAGGAACCTTGGGAGCATCAAAATGAAAATACCATCTTTCCAAGGGAGGAATGACCCTGAAGTGTATTTAGAGTGGGAGAAGAAAATAGAGCTGATTTTTTATTATCACAATTACTCAGAGGAGAAGAGGGTGAAGCTACCGGTAATTGAGTTCACTGATTATGCAATTATTTGGTGGGATCAATTGGTAACCAATAGGAGGAGGAATCATGAGAGACCTGTAGAAACATGGGGTGAGTTGAAAGCTCTCATGAGGAGGAGATTTGTACCTAGCCACTACTACAGAGACCTCTTCCAAAAATTACAAAACCTTTCGCAAGGGTCCAGAAGTGTGGAGGAATACCATAAGGAGATGGAGGTGGCTATGATCCGGGCTAATGTAGAAGAGGATTGGGAGGCTACAATGGCCAGGTTTCTAAGTGGTTTGAATAGGGACGTCAGTAATGTAGTTGAGTTGCAGCATTATATGGAGATAGAAGACATGGTTCACATGGCTATAAAAGTGGAGAGGCAGTTAAAGAGAAAGGGGGCAGCAAGGTATACTTCAGTTTCTAGCACTCCTTGGAACCCAAAGTGGGAAAGGAATGACCGAGCTGTAGTAAAGGGAAAGACTGAACCACCTAAAGAAAAAGATGGGGGGACTAGCAAGAACAAATCCAAGGTAGAGTTGCAACCTTCAAGGAATAGAGATATGAAATGTTTTAAATGTTTGGGTTTGGGGCATATAGTGTCTCAATGTCCAAACAAGCGGGTGATGATTATGTGTGACAATGGGGAGGTGATGACTGAAGGTGAAGACGATAGTGATGGAGTATCTGATGCTAGTGATGATGATGGATTGGAATACCCCGTAGAAGGTGAGCCTCTTGTTGCCAAGCGTGCTCTCAATACACAAATGAAGGTAGATGATATGGAGCAGCAGAGAGAAAACATATTTCATACTAGATGCTATGTAAATAACAAGGTGTGTAGTATGATTATAGACGGGGGAAGTTGCACCAATGTAGCTAGTACCACTTTAGTTGAGAAGTTGAACTTACCTTTGCTGAAGCATCCTAGACCTTATAAGTTGCAGTGGTTGAATGAGTGTGGAGAGTTTAAGGTCAGTAAGCAGGTTTTGGTGGCCTTCTCTATTTGGAGGTATAGTGACGAGGTGCTTTGTGATGTAGTTCCTATGCATGCTGGCCATATTTTGTTGGGGAGGCCGTGGCAGTATGATAGGAGAGTGATGCATGATGGGTTTAGGAACCGATATAGCTTTGAAAAAGATGGAAAAACAATCAAGCTTGCTCCTTTAACCCCAAAACAGGTCTATGAGGACCAACTGAAACTAAAAAGTGAGGTTGAGCAAAAAAGAAACATGAGAGAAAAGAAAAATGAGAGTGAGAGAGAAATTTCAAGAAAAAGAGAGAGTGAAAAAGAAAATAGAGAAATGGGTGAGAATAATGAAAAGGGAGTGGAGTCAAGAGAGAAAAAAGAAAGAGAGTCTGTAGAGAGAAAAGAAAAGACAAAATTGAGTTTTTATGCAAAAGAGAGTGAGGTTAAGAGGGCATTTTTAGCAAATCAGCCTATGATTCTTCTTGTTTACAAAGAATATTATCTTAATCTTGATGAAACTAACCAATCTCTTCCTAGTTTGGCTGTTTCTTTGTTGCAGGAGTTAGAGGATGTATTTCCGGAGGAGATGCCGAGTGGGTTGCCGCCCATTAGAGGCATTGAGCATCAAATTGATTTGGTACCCGGGGCTGTTATTCCAAACCGACCAGCCTATAGGAGCAATCCGGAGGAGACAAAGGAGCTTCAAAGGCAAGATGAAGATTTGATGAGCAAGGGGTACGTAAGAGAGAGCATGAGCCCATGTGCAGTACCAGTGCTACTAGTGCCAAAGAAGGATGGGACTTGGAGGATGTGCGTTGATTGCCGAGCTGTCAACAATATCACAGTAAAGTATCGTCATCCCATTCCTCGTTTAGATGATATGCTTGATGAATTGCATGGTTCATGTATTTTCAGTAAAATAGATCTTAAAAGTGGATACCATCAAATAAGAATGAAAGAGGGAGATGAGTGGAAAACTGCATTTAAGACTAAATATAGACTTTATGAATGGTTAGCTATGCCATTTGGACTTACAAATGCGCCTAGTACTTTCATGCAGTTAATGAACCATGTATTACGTGCATTCATAGGCAAATTTGTAGTCGTCTATTTTGATGATATCCTAGTGTACAGCAAGAACTTAAATGAACATATTGAACATTTGAGATGTGTGTTTGGTGTGTTGAAATCTGAAAAGTTGTATGCTAATTTTAAGAAATGTACTTTTTGCATGGAAAAAGTTATTTTTCTTGGATATGTTGTTAGCACAGAAGGTATTGAGGTGGATGAAGAGAAAGTCAAGGCCATCAGGGAGTGGCCAACGCCTAAAGGTATCACTGAGGTAAGAAGCTTTCATGGTTTAGCTAGCTTTTATAGGCATTTTGTTAAGGATTTTAGTACACTTGTTGCACCACTCACTGAAATCATTAAGAAGAATGTTGGGTTTCATTGGGGAATTGAACAAGAGAATGCTTTTGCTACTATTAAAGAAAGGCTATGTTCTGCACCTGTGTTAGCATTACCTGACTTTAACAAAACTTTTGAGATTGAATGTGATGCTTCAGGTATAGGGATTGGAGCTGTTTTGATGCAGGATAGGAGGCCCATAGCCTTCTTTAGTGAAAAACTAAGTGGGGCTGCCCTAAATTACCCTACTTATGACAAGGAACTTTATGCTTTGTTCGCTCTCTAGAGACATGGCAGCACTACCTTTGGCCTATGGAGTTTGTGATCCACACCGATCATGAATCATTGAAGCATCTTAAGGGACAAGGTAAATTAAATAAGAGACATGGTAGATGGATGGAATACATTGAGACTTTTCCTTATGTCATCCGTTACAAGCAAGGTAAGGAAAACATTGTTGCTGATGCTTTATCCCGAAGGCATGTACTTCTTACTTCTATGAGTGCTAAAATGCTTGGGTTTGAATATGTGAAAGATATGTATGCCAATGATGCTGATTTTTCTGATGTGTATTTGGCATGTGATAAAGCGGCATTTGGTAAGTTTTTTAAGCATGATGGTTATTTGTTTAAGGAAAGTAAATTGTGTGTGCCTCATTGTTCAATGCGAGAATTGTTGGTGCGAGAGGCACATGGTGGGGGCTTAATGGGACACTTTGGTGTTAGGAAAACCTTAGAAATTTTACATGAACATTTCTTTTGGCCTAGGATGCGACGAGGTGTCATTAGAATCTGTGGTCGGTGCATTACATGTAGAAGGGCCAAATCTAAGGTTTTACCACATGGGTTGTATACACCCTTACCCGTCCCTAGTGAGCCGTGGGTAGACATATCTATGGACTTTGTTTTGGGGCTGACTAAGACAAAAAGAGGTAGAGATTCTATTTTTGTGGTGGTGGATAGATTTAGTAAGATGGCACATTTCATTCCATGCCATAAAACAGATGATGCCACAAACATAGCTGATTTGTTTTTCAAGGAGATAGTACGACTCCATGGTATGCCTAGGAGTATTGTTTCGGATAGGGATGTCAAATTCCTTAGCTACTTTTGGAAGGTTTTGTGGGGAAAATTGGGTACCAAACTTTTATTTTCCACTACTTGTCACCCACAAACTGACGGACAAACTGAAGTAGTCAATATGACTCTAATTCAACTCCTACGCACTGTCATTCAAAAGAATTTGAAAACTTGGGAGGACTACCATTTATCGAATTTGCATATAATAGGAGCATGCATACTACTACTTCTCATTCTCCCTTTGAAATTGTTTATGGTTTTAATCCACTTACTCCTTTAGATTTAATGCCTTTACCTGTTGATGTCAGGAGTAGTTTGGATGGACACCAAAAGGCTGAATTGGTGAAGTCAATTCATGAGAGAATACGACTTCAAATTGCACAAAAAAATGAAAAGTTTGCTTCCCAAGCCAATAAAGGGAGAAGGCGTGTCACCTTTGAACCCGGAGACTGGGTGTGGGTTCATATGGGCAAAGAAAGGTTCCCAGCTCATAGACGGACTAAATTGCATCCTCGAGGGGATGGACCTTTCCAAATCCTTGAGAAAATTAATGATAATGCCTATAAAGTGGATCTTCCAGGTGAGTATAATGTTTCTGCTAGTTTCAATGTTTCTGATCTTTCTCCTTTTGATGTAGGTGACGATTCGAGGTCGAATCCTTTTTAGGAGAGGGGGAATGATGGGAACCATAGTGGACCAAAGCTTAAAGATGATCATTTGCAAGTTCTAGATGGGCCAATCACAAGGTCAAGAGCTAAGAAGATCAACGAAGCAATGCAAGGACTGGTGCAATCCACTTGGGCAAAGCTCATAAACTTATTATGCAAGGCCCCAACATTTAACATGGGCTTAAAGGAAGAAGAATCAGTTCTAGTTCATGTGATACAAGCTACAGAAGGGGTGGAATAGCTTATTGGGTTTTTATAGACTTTAATTTTTATGTTTCTATGGTTTTGGCATGTGGGCCTATTTTATTTTTTAAGTAGACATTTATTTAGCTTTAAACATGCAGTTTAAGTTGTTTTGGGCTTGAGTATTTAGCCCATGTCTTTTATTTTCGTTGAAGGCCTTTTTGGCCCTAGGGTTTCTTAGAAGGGATTAAAAGAAAGAACTTTGTAGCAGCTTTGAGATCATACAATGTGAATGAAATTTATTTTCTGGAGAGCTATTCAGTTTTCTCTGCTTGTTCTTGATTGAACAATCCGAACTTATCAAAGGCATTCCCTTTGTGGCGTTCAAACCAAATCTGGGTTCTTGAAACAGGATTTCAACGGGTCTAGATCATCCCTGTGACTTGATTGTTGGCTTTCTTGGGTGAATTACAATCTGATCGTGGGTTCAAGGAATATCAATTCCACGGGTTCACATCAACTTCACTCCTGGACCCTTAGGATGTGTTCTCTGTCATCAAGGTATGGAATCGCATGATCACTTGTTTTTTAGTTGATCATTCTCTTCTTTTATTTGGCAGGCATTACTGCAACGTTTGGATATTAATTCCCACGTTTCCTCTTGGAGCTCTAATGTGGAATGGGCAGCTAAGAAATGGACAAAGAAAACTCCCAACCACATTATTCCTAGAATGTGTCTTGGGTTGGTCATTTATAGCATATGGAAGGAAAGAAATGCTAGAACATTCAAATCCGAAGTTAAAACAAAGGAAAGGCTCCTTCAAGAGATCTACCTCCAAATCGTTATTCAGATCCAGATCAAGTGGAAAAATGATCCACATCTCTTAAATTACATTACTAGATGGACTTAGACTAAAAATATACCTTTCATCTCATTTTTGCTCAGTTTGGCTGAATTCCTCGTTCCGGAAAAAAAAATCTTTGTGCACACATCAAGTCTTTCCCCAATTGAAGCATGCGCGCCTCTCATCTTGTTACGATTCTTGATGTACCTGGAGTTCCCCTTAGTGATCGTGGACTGCATTCGAGTAGCTGTTGGTGTCACTGGTTTGTTTCTTCTGCGTCTTTAATCAGCAAGATTCTTACCTCTCAACTTCTTGATGCGATGGTCTCACGATTGTCTTGTATATCTTGTAGAGGTCGTGGCATCCTCTTAAGCGTGTTGTTGTGATTGAGTTCCTTTGTGTGTCGACATGAAATCGTTATGGAGTTTCGGCATCGTAGGCGATGACACAAGCCGTGAAGCAATTTTCCCGTGCATTAATTAATACATAGCATATAAGGTGTTACTGGTGATTGACAAGCGGGGGTATTTGTAAAATACAGTCGCGCTAAAAGAAGAAAATACACTAAATTAGTTTACAATTCCTTTGTTTATCTGCAATTTGAATTGCAATGCCAGTTTGTACACAATTTGATTAAAATATGATAAGTGGTATTGTTTTAGAGGTTTTTTTTTTTTTTGGTAATCGGGGGTGTCCGGGCCAGCTTGCGCGCACCTCGACTAATCCCCCGAGGCCTGGAGGCGCCGGGTGAATACTCCAGTGGCCACGCTCTCCATGACTCGAACACTAAACCTCTTGGGTAGTACACCCAAGAAGCTTACCACTCGGCCACAAGGAATACTAAACCTCTTGGGTATTGTTTTAGTGGTTATTTGTGCAGACTACTATTTCTGTGTGAAGAATTGGATGAAAATGATAAAAGGAAGTGCTTGGTTTTAATGAAGACAATTGAATCATGAAAAAGAAGTTTCGAGCAATCGAGGTTTCGATCGATCGAATGCAGTTCAAGCGCTCGAAGATCCCAGAAGTTCAATCGATCGAGTGATGTTCGATCGATCGAACATGGCTTTTATCAAATTTTACGCGCACGCAGCGGAAACAAAATTTTAACCCTAGCATTAGGTTTTTTTGGTATATATAGTCGTATTGTATACGCCCAAAGGGACGCCCACTTTTACTTTTCATCAGTTTTATAGAGAGAAGAGAGTTTTTTTCTTGCTTTTGTAGGTTTATCAAGATTTCTATTGGTTTTGCTTGGATTCTTTTAAGTTTAATATAAGTTCTTCATTCCAGGTTACTTTTTATTGTTTTACTTATATTTTGCTCGTAGTTTACTATAGTTTAATCTGCTAAACTTGTAGTTTTGCATGTTAGATAAGTTTACACCATCAGTTTTTATAGTTTTCATGTTTAAAACACAACCAAACAAGACTTTAATGGACTTTTATATTAAAAACAACTTTGTGATACTCCAGACTATGTCTAAGTAGTCCCCAGGTTGGGAGATCACGATGAAACCTTGATCTTAAGCCTCTGCCATGCAGCAGAATAATTCTTGTGTTCGATCGATCGAAGTTTGTTCGATCAATCGTACCAGAGACATTGTCAAGCGATCGAAGACATTTTGATCGATCGAGAGATGAAGATATTCGATCGATCGAAAGCACGTCGATCGACCGAACTCTCTGATTCTTGAGAACATTCTGTGCAGTATTCTTAGACTTTCTGTTTTACAGATTTGTTATCAAACTGTCCCCATACTTTCCGAAAAAAAAAATAAAAACTGTCCCCAAACGCTCAGTTTGTCAAAGCAGTCTTTAAACTTAAAGCCTTAAGGCATTTTTCTTCAATACATTTTACAAAACACCCTCAATGCTAACACCATTGTAGGTGCGAGTCTTAACTATTGATCCAAACCACTTTTATGTGTTTCAAACTTAATTGTGATGACATAGTCCCGGTCATGAAAGGGTTATGGATTCTTTATCCTAAGAGAGAAATACGGAATACTGTAGAAGATGTACTCCATTGAGCTTCAACGTAATTGCATGGTAGATGGCTAGGTCGCGGTGGATTTGTGTAATCCCAACATTCCCTTTTATTAAGAAAAACACTTTTAAAACATCGCTTTAGTTAATTAGTTAATCGTTAGTTTAATTTACTTTAGTTGCTTTAATTCTAGTAGTTACCTTGTGGAACTTTGTGTTCTACACCCTTTTTAAATATTGATTTTTATTTTCCTGTTAGAGATTAATCTAGGTATTTAGTTTAATACCTTCCCTGTGGGATCGACCTGGTCTTAACCAGATTACTACTTGCACGATTACCTACACTTGGGTATAGCACACAAGCGCACACAGAAAAATTCTCGTGTCAAGTTTTTGGCGCCGTTGCTGGGGAAGGGACAAGCTAACGCTTAGATTACCTCAATCTATCCTTATCTATTTCTATTTTCCTTTTGTCTTTTATTCTTTAGATTAAAACTACTTAGGATCTTTCCTTTTATGTCCGACAATTCCTCTGAAGGAACTTACGGAAACCCACTATACTCATCCGATTCATCTAGTTCTATTAATCCTTTAGTAACACCAACAGATTCAATGGCCGACAATCAAAGTGAAAATGGTGAAAACGTTGTAGTTCCAATTAACGATTCGCTGCGTCTGTTATGTGATCTCATGCAACCTGAACACGCTCCAACACCTTCTTGTATTCTCATTCCGCCTCATGCTGGCGAATTTCAATTTTGCAGTGGAATGATTCAACTCCTTCCAACATTCCATGGAATGGATAGCGAGAAGGCATATCTACACGTCAAGGACTTCGAAGATGTTTGCAAAACATTTTCACAAATTTGTCCTGTAGATGTGACATGTCTAATGCTATTTAAAGCCGTGGCTGCTCACTTTAAAGCCGAATTCAATCTACACCTGGCATACGATGAACACTGCGTTCTTAAAGAAATTCTTTCCACCTCGCATAACCACCGAGCTTAAACGACAAATCAACTCTTATAAACAAAAGAGCAATGAAACCTTCACCCAAACTTGGGAGTGTTTCAAGGATTTGCTACTCTCTTGCCCACATCATGGGTATGAAAAATGGTGAACCATAAGCTACTTTTATGAAGGGTTAAATGGTGAAACTAAAAAGTTGGTCGAAACCATGGGCTCAGGGTCATTTCTTCGCAAAAACATTGAAGAAGCAGAAGCCCACTTCGAGTGGCTAGCTGAACATACCCACGAATGGTCCAATTCGGAAGATGTCCCACGTTCACAGATATCCTGTATAGAGGAGAAGAGTCTATATCAATTAAAAAGTGAGGATCATCTAATGAGTAAATATGAAGAACTAGTTACGAAGGTAGAGGAGTTGGCAATGAAAGGAGAGAGTTCTAGGCAGGTTTTACCTGAAGAACCATGCAGCACATGCAACATACTAGGACACACTAATCATTACTGTCCCAATGTGTTGTACTTTCAAGAATAACCCCCATAGAAATGAATGCCATGCAAGGGTATAGGGGGGCGGGGAATTCCTACAATAATAACAATTGATGGAATCACCCCGGTTTTGATTGGAAAAATGATGCTGGGACCCAAAACCAATATCAACAACAACAGACCTACAATAACAATAATCACTATCAAGGGAAATATAATAGGTAGTCCCAGCCATTCAATCAAAATAGATCAAATAACTACAACAACGCTCAACCCTCTAACAATCAACAGCTGAATGTTTACGTGCCACCTCACAAAAAAGGTGCAAGAGGAAGATCCACTCTCTAACGTGAATTTAACACAACAGTTAATCCAAATGATGAGTAAAATGTCCGCGACATTAGAGAGAATGGATGCACGACAAGAGGGGTTGAGTGGAACATTTCCCGCTCAACCACTTCCAAACCCTAAGGGATTCAACAATGGTCCCAATAACCATGAGCATGCCAAAGTCGTGATAACTCTGAGAAGCGGCAAGGTCATAGGGCAAAAACATGCCTCATTCTACTCCCGAGGA
Organism: Hydrangea macrophylla; assembly: GCA_033977485.1. NCBI lineage: Eukaryota > Viridiplantae > Streptophyta > Magnoliopsida > Cornales > Hydrangeaceae > Hydrangea > Hydrangea macrophylla. Next base: position 13,691,158 of record CM066998.1, on the reverse strand, counting down.
ATATGAAGAGGAGGAAGTGGTGACTAGGAACAAACCATCTACTCAGGAAGAGGAGCAACCCAATAATAACGAACCATTGGTTCAAAAAGATGAAGCTCCTAGAGAAGTAGAGAAAGTTGAGAGAAGGCCCAGAAAGGAGCCTATCATTGATGAATTACCTAAATGCCCTTTTCCTGCGCCTTATCCTCAAAGGCTTAAGAAACCCCAAAACGAGGCAAAGAATCAGGAGTTCTTGGAAGTATTTAAGCAAGTAAAAATAAATCTTTCACTCCTGGATGCAATCAAACAAGTGTCGGCCTATGCTAAATACCTTAAAGACTTATGCACGGTCAAAAGGAGGCAAAGTGTAAAGAGACACGCTTAGGTCGCTTGCCAAGCAAGTGTAATCATTCAAAATGAATTGCCTCCGAAGCTCAAAGACCCCGGCACTCCAACTGTCTCATGTCGTATTGGAAATCAAAGGATAGACAACGCACTCCTTGACCTAGGAGCAAGCGTGAACCTGTTGCCATACTCAGTTTATAAACAACTAGGGTTGGGGGGACTCAAACCTACCCGAGTTGCGTTATAACTGGCAGATAGGTCAGTTAAATATCCGAGAGGAATACTGGAAGATGTCCTTGTACAAATAGACACATTTGTTTTCCCGGTCGATTTTTTGATTTTGGACACTGAACCAGTGTCTAACCCATGCTCACAAATCCCGGTAATATTTGGACGTCCATTCCTCAACACCATAGATGCCACAATCAAAATAAGAAGTGGTATAATGACCATCGTATTCTGGAACATGACCTTATATGTCAAGATATTTTCAAATCCCCGACCTAACGAATACGAGGATGAAGAGGAAGTCAACTACATTGAGACGGTCATCGAAGATGAGGCCGATTTCGTTGACTATAAAGATCCTTTGGAAGTAATAGTGTCACAATTTGACGCAGTCTACAAACCTAATGATTCAACTCCATTGGACGCTGCCCTAAATCATACTTGCCTCATGATGGAGACAAAAGAGGAGGACAGAGCTGAATGCATGTGGGTCACACCATACGAACCCTTGCCTCCAAAAACGAAGTTAGCCATGCCTTCGAACTTTCAGTTTCCCGATTTAGAATTAAAGGAGCTTCCAAAAGAGCTCAAATACGCTTTTCTGGGGACTGAAAAGACTTATCCTGTTATAATCTCAGCCACGTTGAATTTTGAACAAGAGGATAAGTTAATTCAAATGCTCAAACAGCATAAGGGAGCATTGGGATGGACTATTGCCGACCTAAAAGGCATAAGCCCATCTGTTTGCACCCATAAGATATATCTGGAGGAAGACGCTAAATCTTCGCGATAAATGCAAAGGCATCTGAATCCCAATAAGCAAGAAATCGCCAAAAAGGAAGTACTAAAACTTCTTTGACGTCGGGATTATATATCCTATTTCTAACAGCCCTTGGGTTAGTCCAACCCAGGTGGTGCCCAAAAAGGCTGGTATAATGGTTATCCAAAATAAAGATGGCGAATTGGTACCAACACGCATCCCCACCGAATGGCAGATGTGTATTGATTACCAAAAATTGAAGACTGTGACTCAAAAAGACCACTTTCCACTGCCATTTATGGATCAGATGTTAGAACGAGTGGTGGGTCACAAGTACTATTGCTTCTTGGACGGATATAGTGGGTACAACCAGATAGAAATTACTTCTGAAGATTAGGAGAAAATGACATTCACTTGTCCGTTCAGTACATTCACCTACCGTCGTATGCCCTTCGGCTTATGCAACACACCTGCTACCTTTCAGCGGTGCATGTTGAGTATATTCAGTGATATGGTTGAACAAACACTCGAGGTCTTTATGGACGATTTCTCAGTGTTCGGCCATAGTTTCAAAAATTGCTTAGATAATCTGGAATGTGTGTTAGCAAGATGCGAGGACAAACACCTAGTACTAAACTGGGAAAAGTGTCACTTCATGGTGACCAAGGGGATTGTCCTCGGCCACATTATTTTCGATAAAGGTATCCAAGTTGACCAAGCAAAAATTGACATAATCTCGAACCTACCTGTCCCCCGTACAGTTAAAGACATCCGATCTTTTCTGGGGCACGCAGGATTTTATCGTCGCTTTATTCAAAACTTTAGTGCAATCTCCTGACCACTATATCAACTCTTGGTCAAAGACGCGCACCATTCGAGTGGTCAAAAAACTGTCAAACATCTTTTTGACGCACTAAAGGAACACCTTACCTCCACACCGATAATACAGGCACCCGACTGGGGTTTGCCATTTGAACTAATGTGCGACGCTAGTGACTACACCATTGGTGCAGTCCTGGGACAGAGGAAGGATAATAAGCCTTATGTAATATACTTGGCCAGCCGAACACTCAACGAAGCTCAAATGAATTATACGACTACTGAAAAAGAGCTGCTGGTAAAAGTTTTCGCTCTAGACAAATTCAGGTCATATCTGATAGGGTCCCCAATCGTCTGTTTTACAGACCACTCGGCCCTCAAGTACCTGCTATCTAAGAAACATGCGAAGCAAAGGCTTATCCGTTGGATACTCCTACTCCAAGAGTTCGATATAACAATCAAGGATAAAAAAGGGGTAGAAAATGTGGTCGCTGACCACTTATCTTGGTTGACATTTACTGACAACACTGAACCTGTACTAATCAAAGATGAATTCCCAGACGAGCAACTGATAGCTGTTTCCAGTTTGCCTTGGTATGCGGATATAATAAATTACCTTGTTACGGGAGAAACCCCGAGTCATTGGTCAAATTAGGATAGGAAACGGTTCCTCTCGTTCGCACGTCGTTTCTTTTTCGATGACCCTTACTTATTCAAGTATTGTGCTGATCAGGTCATCAGGCGTTGCGTCCCTAATGAGGATATAACCGTAATTTTAGCCTTATGCCACTCTGAAGCCTGCGGAGGTCACTTTGCCTCGTAAAAGACCGCACAAAAATTTTACACAGCAGTTTCTACTGGCCCACCGTGTTTAAAGATGCTTACGCTTTTTGCAAAGCGTGCCAACGCTATCAAAAGCTTGGTACAATTTCAAAAAGGAACTCCATGCCCTTAACTCCAATTATCACAATTGAAATATTTGATTGTTGGGGCATAGACTTCATGGGCCTGTTTCCAAAATCTAATAACTGTGAATACTTCTAGCTGTGGAATATGTACCGAAATGGGTGGAAGCGATACCGACAAGACACAATGACCACAAAACAGTAATGTCCTTTCTCAAGGACAATATTCTGTCGCATTTTGGAACCCCGAAAGCATCAATCAGTGACCAAGGCAATCACTTTTGCAATAGGCCTTTGGAATCACTACTCAAGAAATATGAGGAGAACCACAAGATCGCTCTAGCCTACCATCCACAAACAAACGGGCAGGCAGAGTTGGCTAACCGTGAAATCAAACATATACTTGAAAAGACAGATGGTTTCAACAGAAAAGATTGGGCATATAAATTGACTGATGCTCTATGGGCATACCGTACTGCCTACAAGACAAACCTAGGGATGTCCCCATTCAGGTTAGTGTACGGCAAGGCATGTCACCTTCTTGTTGAAATCGAGCATAAAGCATATTGGGCGACATGCTCATTGAACTTCGACATTAAAGAGGGAGGTCATCTCTGGAAACTCCAGTTGGCTGAACTGGAAGAAATACGTCGAGATGCATACGACAACGCTAAACTACAATAGGAAAGGTTAAAGGCTTGCCATGATAGAACAATTTTTTGAAAATCTTTCGAGCCGGGGTAGGAAAGTCTTACTGTACGACTCTTGCCTACACCTTTTTCCAGGTAAGCTCTGATCCCGGTGGACAGGTCCATTCCTTGTCAAATCTATTTTTCCACATGGGGCTGTTGAGCTCGTGAATCCCAAGAACGATGATTGTTTCAAGGTTAACGGCCAAAGACTAAAACCGTTCTTGGAGAACTTCTTACCAGAAGCTGAGCACATCGAGCTAGATGAGCCCAGCTATCCCTCCATCTAAAACACCAAAGTGTGTTCACATTATGTTGTTGTACTCTTTCTTTTACTGCATTTCATTTTGTTTTGTTCTTTTCTGTCTCTTTTTGAATGTGACTTCGATTCTTAATCTGCTATTCCTTGCTGTCTCTCCCTTGCAGGATATTAACGATGAGGGACGACGATGTTCATTCCATAGGGTCATGGGCTGATTCAGAATATCCTAACCCTCCTTGGACTGCCGACGAGATAGCATTCTGCTTTTCTCCTTATCAAGGACCAGGGGTAGATGATGTATTGGACCTGACCCATGGGTACATCCCTTTTAACCCTTCTCTCCTCCATATCAATCCCTTTGAGCATATGGAATTTCCTGAAGAGGAAGGAGAACCTGAAGGCTACTTTGTTAGGGAAGTCGATGATGTCCTTTTGGAACAATGGGAGGATGACTCAATGTGGGAACCATGGGAAGCAGAAGATTTACAGGATGTGGTGCCTGAACGCCATAATGCTGTATTTGTTGGGTTTGTGCCCTCAAACCATTACTTTATGTATGAGACATTAGCATTATAATATATGGATATCAGCTTTACATTTCATTGTGTATGTTTCTTTCATGAGATGATTGTTTTGTCCTTAAGTATCATAGTAAGCAATCCGTGTGTGTATGAGATACACACAAGTGAGATACGAATTACTATTCTTTGATACTTAGAATATGTCACAGTGGATGATGAGACTGGATACCTCATCAGGTCTACACTGTAGCATAATTAACTACCATTGGATGGAGTGATTAATCTCAATCACTAGAGTGTAGCTCTTAGTTGATATGCTAGTGCTTATAGTGCATTGACGGACCTGAGCTTTCCTATTGACGCTTAAGGCTGTCAACAGTCAATAGGAACTCATAATTTGTATAAGGTACGTGTTCTCAATCTTGAGATGATTATGAACACAAACTATGGATATGGCTGCTTTGACTTACCAATCAGTGAGGTCTATAGAAGATCAACACCTGGGTATCTTGGGTATGTCATGTCCATAGGGTTGTGAACATATATTGTCAAGATAGAATCTACCCTCTGATTCAGAGTAAGCATTCCCTTGAGAATGTCACCAAGTTGATTACTGAGTACTGCAGTCTTGTTGATAAGAGTTATCAACATGTTTGGTAATCATGAGTAGTGAATGGGACTCAAGGAATACAAGAAGTAATCATGATTCAGGTTGACAGTAACAGTTATCCGACTACCTGAATATGATTACGAATGCTGACGGTAGAGGGACATTAGTACACCATACAAGTCTAGTTATCGCTTCGGATATGTTCTTTTGCGTTGGAGTTCAGTTATCATTTTATAGTGGAATAAACCTTAACTGACCAGTTAGTTAGTTTGCTGATCAAAGAGTTTGGTCATGGTAATTAACAAACTGGTCTGAGCCAACAATAAAGAGCCTAGGAGGTCCCACTCTTAGCTCCGCTAGGATGCTTGGAAAGACACTTGAGGAAGCTGTTAAGACAAGTTCGATCGATTGAAGTATGTTCGATCCATTGAAGTCAGCAGGTTCGATCGATCGAGAATGGTTCGATCGATCGAAGGTTCGATCGATCGAAGTCTAGGTCGGTTCTGGAAATCTATAAATAGGGCAGCTGCGTTCTGGAAGTAAGTGATCGTCGTTTTTATACGCAGAAGCTGCAGAAACTATCATAGTCTTCCCAAAACCTTCCTATCCTCTCTATTAGGGTTCCCACCAACCCTAGTCTTTCCGGCAGGCATCCGCAGGAGTCATAAGGGTGAAGATCATCTAGTGGAGGCTGCTGGAAGTTAAAGTTTCAGAATTGGGTTCAAGACACTAAGGTATAATTCTTGCACCCCCTTGTACGCATCTATGGAATTGACGAGTAGTAGATCCTGGAATACCAAAAGTTTTATAACTTAACCTATTTCCGCTGCGCGTTTAAACTCTAACTTTAAACCACTTTTTCCTTCAGTATTCACATATGTTGATGACTTTCGTGTCATCGAATCGGTTCCTTATATTTATGTGCACATGCATTATGTGTTGTTCCGGCTTCACTGCCCTCTACCTGCTAGTGCACATAGGTCTATCATGCGAATAGTGAGGTTAATTCTTGGTCACATTCCTTTCTTTTTTTTCGTTTTTCTTTGTTTAATTCTTTCTGTTAGTTCTTTCTTTTGTTTTATTTCATTTATTTCTTCGTTTTCTTTTTGTTTTTCTTTTGTCAGGATTTTCACTATGAATCATCCGTTACCACCGTTGTTCCTTTCGCATCAGCTGTTCCATGGATTTGGACCGTACATAGTGCCCCCGGGTACTCCGCCGCAAGAGGAAAGTCCATTGGGAAATTGCACTCCGTTATCGTTGTCTCCATCCGACTCACCTCTTGCGTGTACAATCAATTCTTCAAAGATTTCAGCCTCACTCGATGATATCCTTGCTACTTTCCAACTGTTCTGGGAAAGGGAATCATCAGGTTTGGAATCCAGACTCGAAGATATGGCAGAAAAAGAAGCAGTTGTGGAAGATAAATCATTCATGCTTAAAGAGTAGTGCTTCACTTCAATTGTACTCTGTCATTTCATCTATCTTTCATCAATTGAAATGTATTCCTAGAGAAAGTTTTATTAGTTTCAGTTTCTTTTAGTCTTTCTGTATTAATAAGGTCTTAGGTACCATTGTGGGAGCAACAATTTTGCAATTTGGATGCTATTACAAAGTTTGATTTATATAAATTTGCAATTTCCTATTTATCAAGAGGATTTCTGGCCTACATGTCCTGTTTTTGAACTATTTTATCACCTTCTTGTATGTCCAGACCAATGTTGGTTAGTTGGGGGTGTATAATTTCTCCATTCAGTGATATTGTAGAATTTCCAGGTTCGATCGATCGAACTCATTTTGATCGATCAAAATTTTTGCATCCTCAAGCGCTTCAACAGGTCTCAATCGATCGAAGGTTCGATCGATCGAACTTTCTCGATCGATCGAGACTTGTATTTAAATGAGGCGTCCTGTGTACACTTCATCAGTCTCTCTTCATCTCCCTCACACTCAAGCGATCAGAGACAGAGAAGGCTCACGCAATTTTGGAACCCCCCAATACACCAACATCAATTGAGGAGTGCCTAGTTCCCCTGATCATCATTTGCATTGCCATCATCCTCTCCTCTGCGAGTAACTCGAGGTTAGACCCCGAGAAACCCCCCTCGTTTTTTCTTTTCATTTCAAATTCTTTTAGGGGTGTCCCCCCATTGGTTCTTACAACCTTTGTTTTACTTTTTTCTTATTATTTTGTGTTTGCGGGCTATTCCATTTCTCCGTCCTTGTCGCTGCTGTTTATCTGTGCTCGATCGATCGAGCTGGGCTCAAGCGATCGAAGCTGAACCCTGTTCAATCAATCGAGCCAAGTTCGATCGATCGAAGCTTAGCCCCGTTCAAACGATCGAGCCATGTTCGATTGATCAAAGCTTAGCCAAGTTCAATCGATCTAGACATGCTTGAGCGATCAAACCTTACACCTTTTCAATCGATCGAACATTCGTCGATCGATCGAAAGGAAGCAGTGGCAGTTTCTTTTCTGTTTTCCCTGTTTTAATGTATTTTCTGTTTGTTTCTTCCATTTTAGGACTTTACAATGAACCCTATCACAGGGTACCACAAGTCCAAGCTGCTTGACCTCACTATACCAGACCCCATACCAGATCACGGGCTCAGAAATGAGGAGGAGTGTGTTTGGTTTACTAGATACTTCCAGTCCAGGAAGGTTATGCTCGAGCGACCACTGGAGTCCGTCTGGCTTTCAGCCCTGTGGTTCCTAGGACGGATCAGAGACATGCCATTATGGTAAAATATGTTGATCCAGACCAAAATGATCAACATCCACTGGGTTCGTGAAGCCTTCTCCTCTATGATTAAGGATCCTGCGGCCCCTTTCACATACAGATCATTCTTTCGCGGGTGTAAGATCCTATTCATCCCTGCCACCGTTTTAGCTGCTCTGGGGGTACCTGAGGTACCAGATTGTTTCTATCCTCGCCTACCAGGAGCCCCGGAGATGCCTCCAGCCACCATTATCCGAGAGCTTACAGGCGGCGCCGTTCAGTTTCGGAATGGCGTATCTCTCATCGAGGATAAGCTTCTCACTGAGAACTATCACCTCCTCCATCTAACGCTGGTGAACTGTATTTTTATGACATCGTATCTCGAGAAGTTCACTGCGTGGTATGCCCGTGCTCTGTATGCCATTGGGACAGGACAGCGAGTCTATCTGTCTCGCCTTTATATTGACTTCTTTGTTCAGCCTACGCGGTACATTGCCGCCAAGCGCCATCTGAAGGGCGCTTGGCCTATACATCGGGTCATTGAGTAGGCTGGACTAGTTCCATTGGCCACAGATTCAATCCTTCAGGCCTCTAGTCGATTTGGCAAGACCGCCGTTCTGATGCTCAGAAGAAGAGAAAAGAAAAGGGTAAGGCGAAGGTCAGGGCGAAGAGGAAGAGGGGAGGAGGCACCGAAATAGAGGGTGCAGCTTCTGGGACGCCTACTGAGGGTGAGGAGCTTGAGTCGGATGATGAGGACCCTGTTGCTGCATTACAGCAGTTCGAGTTGAGACAACGGTCTCAGGCTCAAGCCCAGGGAGAGTCGTCTTCCGTGTCCCTCCAGACTCTCCACTCATTGCTTCTTGAGGAGAGGGATGAGCGGATACGGCTCGAGGACAAGATGGATCAGATGATGACCTTGCTCGAGGCAATCTTGATACAGATTGGGGTAGATCAGTCTTTACACACTGCTGTACATCCACCTTCTACTGATCCGTCTCCTTCTGTTGATCCATCTACTTCTACTCCTCCTACTATTTCTGTTACTCCACCACCCACTACCGGACTTTCATCTTCAGCTCTACCTCCACAGGTTCATCGTTCTGCCCCATCCACATCGGCGGCACCGCCTGCTATTGAGACACCACTTCCACCACCTCTAGTCGCGGCTGACACATCATTATCTACACTAGTTGCCACGATTGCGAGTGACCCGGCGACGGCTACTACTGTTGCTGTGGGTGGAGATGTGGATGCTCCAGATGTGCTGATTGAGATATTATCTGATGGCGCCGATGATGCTTAGTTTATGTTGGTTCAGTATTTGTGGATGTCTGGATTATTTTTGGTTAGTTGTGGCTGTTTTTCTCTCCTCTCTAGTCATTTTTCTTGTGGGTGGTTTGGTTATTGTTGGTTGGTTTAAGTATTTTGGACTTTAGTTTTATGTATGGATTTTATTATCACAGTTCTGTTATTTCACTCTATTATATTTCCGGTGATTAGTTCTGTTTTATGTATGGATCTCATGCTCTATTTTTTCATATCTCTTTTGATCTTTGCTGCTTGGAGTTTGTATGCTTTCTGTACAGATTGTTACACTTGCGGTTATTACGATGTTATCAGGTGATATCTCTCTATCTATTTTTGAAAATCAACTTCTGAGGACATTGCAATTTTCAGTTGGGTGTGGGATGTAGATAGATAATCACCTGTGCACATTTATACTTAGCAATCTGGATCACTTTATTGCACATGTCATACAATCTCGATTAGAAGTTTGAAAACAAATAAATTACAGAAACAGAAGAATTTGAAAATGTTAAAGTTAAAAATTTCAAACTATTAAGGAAGTTTTAAATTAAATTGGTAGAATAACTCTGAATATTCACTCCTATTTAGCTGTTATCAAGTAATGACACAACCATTTTATTCTCATCCTTTTATGAATTAAGTTCACGCGTTCTTTCAGTTTCACTAGGATAAATGCATATATTGGCCATTCTTGTATCCAAAATTTATTTGCACATGTTAATAGTTATGCAGAAAACTTAAAATAATAGTTAATACGACTTTTGTACTTTAAGGAATAGGTAGTGGAAATTAGTTACCCTTAGTGAGCTTTTGAATCCAATCTTCAATTCTGAGGGCATTTTCACAGTAAATTCGTTGGATAGTCTCTAATTCTTCATTTTGGCTGCTTAGTAGAGGAGAACGTTCAGGATTTACCAACTAAACTCAATGAACATTGAAGTGTTAAAACTAAGAAGTTGGGAAAATGATTTAGGCCATCGTTATTCGCTCTTTACCTTTCCAAATACCTGTATCAACATTCCAGAAAATGCGTTGTTCTCAACCTCACACCTAGTAAATATTGCCAAGTCTATGATGAAAATCTACATCCCCAATCTTTTACTTCGACCTCAACGAACTAATTGTACATCTAATGTGATTAAATTATTGAAGTATGTGATGAGGTGAAAGTAGCTGTGGGAGGGACCGCATAAAAAAAAAAAAAGAAGGTCCAGGTTAAAAAAAAAAATTATATGAGAATAGAGGATGGTTGGAATGAAGTGAAGTAAAATTACTAAACTCAATCACATGTTAAAACTGTGCAATTTCTTACCCCCCTCATTTCTGTCCTACTATATAAAATTAAATTGAAAAGTCAAAGCCTTAATGATTTTTAACAACTTAGTTTGAATATGAACATGTAATTTGGGTTATCCACGGTATTTCGCTCCTCTAGTAAGTAGTATTCCTTTCTTGAGACAATACACTCTAAATGTTCGTCTTTTATAGAGTCGAGTATGAAAGCATTAGTATCCGAAAAATCATTCCTATCAAAGCTTTCACACCATGTGCGATCATTATTAACCAAGTCTCTGTGAGATGTTCATTCCTGAGTGTAAAACCATGTGAGAATTGAGTTGAAACTACGAGTTCTGAGAGTATGATAGTCTAAACAACTCCAAATAAAGTTGATGTATAGCTGTTAACTTTGCACACACACACGGATACATGGATGTGATGCATATGTTATTTTTATCTTGGTGACTGTAGACACCCCATTTTGTCGGCTATCAGATTTAGGAGACCCATAGCTTGGTGGTTCACAATGATTGAAAAAGACTCAAAAGGACTCTTGGAAGTTAGCTATATTTCTTAAAATGCTTAGAATGACCAAAATGCCCCTGAAAGCCTGAAAACTCCCAGATTTGGTCCAAAAGTTCTGAAAACATGCTATGTTGTAAGAAAAGTAAAAAAAATGAGTTTTTAAGAAAAATCGGATGAAATCGTCAACTCCCAGAGACCCCCGGAAGTCCCGGAAGTTCCCGGAAAATCCCCGTTGACCGGTTTGACCAAGGTTTGACCAAGTTTGACCAAAATCATCCGAATTTGCCAGAATCATTCTAGATCATGAGAAAAGTATTAAAATGAGTTTTAAAAGAAAATCGAGCGAAAACGTCAGCTCCTGGGAACTCCCTGAGATTTCCAGAACTTCCCGGGAATCCCAAGTTTGACCAGTTTGACCAGAATTTGACTTTAAAACCGGAGCACCGTAACAATTTTCAAATATTTTTCATGGATACTAGAGGTCAATAGCTTTTCGACGGTATATCGCACATAATTTTCGGATTTAAAACGAGTTTATTATGAATTTTCGAAGGCGAAAAGGCGATCAAATCGGCTTTTATTGCAAATACCGCAAAACTTTTCAAAGTGACCTATCCCCGATTTATTTGTTATGTAAGGTAGACTCCATTACATTTCCAACGGTATATCACAACCTCAATTTGGAGTTCATATGCATTTTCTGTGAATTTCGGACGAAATAGGGCCTTTTCGCGAATACCGGAACCTCTGGGGGCCTAAATACAATTATCTAGACGAAGGAGGAGTAGTGCCGCCGCGGCACTGGCCCACTGCTGCAGCGGCACAGCCCCAGTGCCGCCGCGGCACTCTCCCCCAGAACAGTCCACTTTTGTAATTTATTTTGGGGGTCCAATTTGATATATTAGAAATCAAAACGACGTAGTTTTGGTTCCCAGCTTATTTTGGACCAATGGGAGACCATTTTAAACTTTTTAAAACTCCATTTACCACCCCTCCTTTGGCTATAAAAGAAGCCATTTACTTCCATTTATAGGAGAGACATGGAAGCTTAGAGAGAGCTTAGGAAGAAATTCTAGAGAAATATAGAGAGAGAAAGAGAAGAATTAGTCTTCTTCTTCTATTTTCATCCATCAAAGTGAGTTTTCTCTTTACTTGAGTTTGCTATCAAAACTTCAATCATCCAAACATTTCTTTCAACCACCATTCTTGAGCATCCATGAGATAGGAAGCTACTTCCATGTCCAAATGTCTCTATATATGAGTGAAATACCAAGCTATAAGTCCAATATCTCAATGATTATCAACTATTGATTGCTATTTGAATGCTTGTTTACTTTGATGTTCATCTCTCTCTTAACCTCATTTCTTTTTGACTTTTCTTTGATTATTTAGTTGTTCATCATCATCTAGATGACATGTTGTTTGAGGAGAGTGAATCCTTATGGATAGTAGCTCTTGACCTCAAAGACATGTTTGATGGATGATGATTCTACCTTCAAAACATTCATATGTATTCTTGAAGTCATATTATCAAACAAAACTATGTTTGTGCAAATAATATTGGGAGTTCTTTGATGATTCAAGGTTGGATGAGGTTCTAAGTGGTCACATGGTCATCTCAAGAGTTTAAGTTCATGCTTTGAACATCTATTTCAAAACCCCCAATCAAGAACTCAAACTCTATTTCAAAACCCAAATCCATTTTCTTCAAGAATGATCCAAAACAGTGAGCTGTTCAGATTCAAAGATTTGTTTTGAATTAAATACTTGAGTTATGATGATGAAACCACATGGAAAATCTTCCTAAGACATCATAGTTTGTCTCTAATTTCTCCCATCAATTATAGAGATGTGAAAGTATTATTTTTGGATTTAAGAAGTTCATATTCATAATCTGCCTCTGTTCTCACAGAATGTTTACCTGAATATTTGCACTTATTCTGGATGTTTTCGTCACTGTACATATATCTTTTCTATTTTTGTTATGAAACTTGGGTGTCTTAGAAAACTTTTGGTATATAATAGGTCATCATAAACCCTTTATGTGATTTATGACAAATCATACAAAATCAGTCAACAGTGCAGCTTTTGTTTCTGAGTCATGTGTACATTCTGATTTATTTCTTTTAATCTGTGATAGCTATTGAGGTTTGACTTTTTGGGTTGTTTTCTAGACATAATAAGGATGATCTCTGAGTTTTCCCACATTTTCCTAGGCATGTTTGGCCTCCCATTATGATGTTACAAAGTAATGCATACAGTCTATCCACTATTCACAGCATGTCATTTTTTGACTTTCACACTTTGATGCAACACTCTCTTGTATCTAGATGAACCCATATCCCATGAACATGTTCTTTACCACTTTTATCATGCTATATCATATCATGTATCATCTATCCTCTCATGTATCATACTCCCATAGATTCTTGAGTTTGGTTTCCAAATAAAACCATGTTTTGCAAATACTTGGGAAGTTCTTAAAATGAGTTAGGAATTGATATTCCAAGTGGTTAGAATATTCATCCAAGTTCTGGAAGTATACTTTCAAAACTCTCATTTCAAAACCCCCTCTTAAACCCCTCATTTTGATTTAAAGAAATAAACCTTGTTTTTCTCAAAACCCTCAAAACAGTGAGTCATTTAACTTCAAGGAATTATTTTGAGTTCAATACTCAATGTATGAATGCAAAACCACTTGGAAAGTCTTTCTAACTCATTATAGAACATCCATGATTTCTGTATAAAATGGGCCTCTAGATAATTTGTTTTCATTTTCTAAGATTTTTCAATATTTCAGTTGACAGTACGGACTCTGTTCCTGAGTGACCTCTGTTGTTTATATGATTTCTCTCAATATGTGATAGTTATTAAAGATTGGCTTTTTGGGTTGTGTTCTAGACACAATAAGGAAGATCTCCATAAAAAATAATGCATTGAAAATATTCCTAACCCCTCTTTTCAATTTCCAAAAGATCATGTTACTGTTCTGTCCACTATTCACAGCAAGCACATTTTAACTTTCATTCTTTGATTTGATGCTTATACGCATTCCAAATTAGTTCATATCTTAGGAAGCGGTTCATACTACATTTGCATATATCCCATATTGATTTCATTCATTTATTCATACACATTCTAGACTTCTAAGTCATTCTAGGAATCCATGAACACAAAGCACACTACAACATTTACACATTCTAGATACATACATTGCATCCATGCAAAGATTTGGGGTTTTTGTAACTCCTAATTAAGAAGATTATAAGGAATGATCATGATCACACGTTCATGCTTCCCCTCGATCTAATCATCCTTTCTCATCCATCCCGGGGATTGAGAGATCTTCTCTTCTCAAAGATTAGCATGCATCATTCTAGCTTGCTAAGCATACTTTGATCCTTTTGATTTATTTGTTTCAAGAACAATTCATGTCCCCTTTTAGATTAGGAAAACTTGATTACTTGATATGTGATTAGACGATTTTTTCCTAGGTTTGTTTGTGTGATCTTTTACCTTTGCATTGTGTGATACTTGGCTTAGATCTTATGAATGATATTTTATCTTTAGATCTTCCATTTCAAGTTTCTTATGTGATGTAATATACTATCATAGTATTAATTGTCGAACCATAAATAGTATAAGATGATTATTTGGATGCTAATTGAGGCCCATCGAAAGACGGGGCGAGTTGAGGGTGTTTTAGTCGCGACAAAGGCTCCTTCCTCTCTCGTACCAAAACCCCGAGCCAAGTTCTTTAGTTATGAAAGGCCGGTGCCCTTTATCCATTTGAGTGAGTCAAAATTAGGTTTCTTGGTTCCTTAAAGACCAAGTGGCGACTCTGTATCTGTTTTCAACAGACCTATTTTCTTTCCTTTGATCCAAATTTCTAAAAGTTGCCTCTTTATCTCAGGGGATGATGATAATTTGGGTCTTGACCTTCTGAGTGTTCTCCAATTTACCAAAGGAAATCTTCCTTTAAAGTACTTGGGAGTTCCCTTAGTCACTACTAAATTAAAAAAGATCCACTGTGAAGAGCTGGTCTCCAAAATTTGCTCTAGGATAAATTCTTGGAAATCCAAATCCCTGTCCTTTGCTGGTAGAACCCAACTCATCCACTCTGTCTTTTCTGGGATTCAACTGTTTTGGTCTGGTATGTTTATTCTCCCTAAAAGTGTTCTTAAGCAGGTGGAACAAGCTATGAAAAGATTTCTTTGGAGTGGCACTATTGACATTGCTCATGGAGACAAAGTTGCTTGGACTAATGTTTGCAGACCCAAACAAGAGGGAGGCCTCGGGTTTAAAGATATTTTTCTCACTAATACTGTGCTTAATCTTAAACATCTGGGGAACCTTTTGGACCCAACAAATAATTCCCTATGGAAGCATTGGGTTCACTTGTACATGATTAAAACCAAAAGCATTTGGGAAGTGAAAGCCCCTGGACAATGCTCTTGGTATTGGAGAAAGCTCTTGAAACTAAGAGCTATAGCTAGACCATTACTTAGGCATAAGGTTGGCAATGGCTTACATACCTCCCTTTGGTATGACAATTGGTTCCCGATTGGACCTTTATTTGAGAAATATACTAGCAGGATTGCCTATGATGCTGCTATAGCCCCTAATGCTAAAGTGGTCGCTATCATATCTCAGCTTGATTGGAATTGGCCTGTCTCAAATTCTATAGGCCTTAATGAGGTCCGGTGTCTCTTGGCTAACTTTTATAAACCAACTGAATTGGATGATAAAATTGAATGGACTACCTCTCCTAATGGAAACCATGTTTGGGATCACCTTAGGCCTATTAACCCGATTGTCCCCTGGTACCCTTTTGCTTGGTATTCTGGATGTACGCCCAGACAAAACTTTATTCTTTGGCTTGCCATCCAGAATAGGCTAGCCACACAGGATAGAATTTGTAAATTTATTCCTGGCCCTCTTGCTTGTTCTTTATGCCTTAGTCACATGGATTCTCATAACCATCTCTTTTTTGATTGTGTTTATTCTAGGTTTATTTGGCAGGACTTGATGCTCAGATGTAACTTAACTTGGAATGGAACCCCCTGGGATAGTACTGTCAGTTGGATGACCCAGCACTGGAAGGGAAAGACCCCCCATCATATGATTCCCAGAATTTGCTTGGGAGTTACCGTCTATGGCCTGTGGAGGGAAAGGAACAATAGAAGTTTTAAGAATTCATCTACACCGAAAGAACAATTATTGAAGAACTTTGTCTCGCAAGTTTATGCTCAAATCAAGAACAAATGGAAAAGGCATTGTTATCTTGATGCCTTGTTGGTTAATTGGCAATAGAGAATTTTTTTTTTTTGTTTTGGGACTATCTTGGTGTTCCTTGCAATATTTTGCTTGGTTTTTTCCTTCTTAGTCTCTTTTTTTGAGTGATCTGATGTAAGCTTTTGCCTGTTGTGGCATTTCTGTGGTTTGTTTGTGCCACTTGTCCTTATGCTTTGTGCCTATTGTATATCCTGGGGTATGCCCCTTGTACCTGTGTACATCCCTTTTTTGGAATCTATTTACCATTTTTCGAAAAAAAAAAAAAATCAAATAACAAACAAAAACAAGCAAGTGGTGGAAGCCCGCGTGTCCACAATCTGGCGACTCCACTGGGGATAGTTTTATTTTCAAAACAAAATAATACAGAGGTTTGACTCATAAGAAGCATCCTTAAAATCATCTTTTTACTGTGCCTGGTTCACCGCATTGCACTCTTGCATTTCCCCCCTCCGAATGTGTCTGAAACGCGGCGCTGACATTGTTCAAGTCTTGCTGTGCCAGGGCACAAGTCACCGTTGATACTGTACCTTCCAAGGTATATCAAAAAGAGTAAAAACCTCCGTACTGTCTCCCTGACGGTATATTGGAACTCTCGTCAACAGACCCTCTTTGACTAAACCCAGCCTTTGCATATAGATTCTAGTAGAACCTTTCATAGGACTGTTCATTTATCTTTTCAGATAGGACAATATGATATAACTGTTGTATGCCCTGGTGGGATTACTTGCGCGGTGTAGACACTTATGTGGCATAAAATAGAACCTCTTTCTTATGATTCCCAAGGCAATCACTCACATGTGATCACATTGAGTTGACCTGCCTGGGCACCATGATAAGGATGTGTGCTCCATGCTCACAAAGATATACACCGCAAACCTTGTTTGTTGGTCCTAAGACATAGGAGTATGAAAACTCGCTAGACAGTATGATCACCATCATCACCTGTTCCCGTCATATATCCCTATTTCTTCCAGAAACTCTGCCCAACTCATCAGGATATCCCTGTTTTTCCTAGAAACTATGTCCGAATCACCCAGATTTCCTAGAAATCCCTATTTTCCCCCAAATTACCCAGAAATCTCAGTTTCTTCCAGAAACCCCGATATACTTGTGTCCCCCAGATACCCTGTCCGAATTACCCAAATCTTCCTACTTCTCCCAGAAATCCTATTCGAACTCCCCAGGTATCTTTGTTACACCCAAAATCCTAGAAAATCCATGTTCCTCCTAAAACTCTACCCAAGCTTCCCATAAATCCAAATTTCCCAGAAATACCCAAGGTACTTGTTTCTCCCAGAAACTCTGCCCAAATCACCCAGAAACGCCCAGATATACTATCCATATTTCTTAGAAATACCCAAAATACCAGTTTCTCCTAGAAGCTCAGTCCAAATCAACCAAAAATCCCTATTTCTCCCAGAAACTCTGTCCAAAATTCCTGAAATATTCCAGAAATCCCTGTTGTCCCTTGGTGATCATACTGGAAAGTAAGGTTAGCACACTCTATATGGTTAGGATCTTACTTACTTAACTGCTATATGTTAGAAGTAGGGGCATCATATAGATTAGGGCCTGCATCCGCATGCTTGTCTCATGTGCATACACAATTCATGTCAGTTTGCTTGCACGCACGTCTTGTCAGTCTCACATGTGTCAGTCTCTACACATCAAATGCATACGTATCATCATCCCCACGCATCTCAATCGTTGTACAGAAGTCGTATACTTACTGTAACCATCCTCGGTTTGCATCGTTAAATCCTTCAAAACTCTGATCATCTCTTCCTGATAGGAGTCCATAAGAAGTGTTTCGCGCCTCTGCTAATTTGGACTTTTACTTCTATTTACGGAAAACCGTAGCCGGGTAAGGACACTGTTGTACCTCCCCAAATTCATTATCGTGATCACGGGCTAGCACAGACCATCATCGATCCACCAATGGCCTACAAAGCTCTGGAAGAGAAAGTGAACAAGCTACAAACCACTGTTGAGCAGTTGAGTTTAAGGGTTAGTCGATTTGATAAAATGGCACGGAGCATTAGCAAAGAGCTGCTTGAAATGGGGACCAGAATGGAGGATGCCATCATAGAAGAAAAGTTCAAGAAGGATGAACCCTAACACTAGTCCAAGAGGCCTAAATACTCCCAACACTCCCCGGATGTCAACACCCTGTGCAGCCAACCCATGGCATACCCTCATCGGCCATACCAATCCTCCAACCAAACCACTAGTTGCCCTTACCAGAAAAAGCAACCCCGTACCTTTGCCAAACTAGATATCTCCCCCTCTAGCCTTAGGCCGTCTGCTAAAAAAGGGACACCTCCAACTCCTTCAGCCTCGTGCCGATCCCCCACCACCTAACTGTGACCTGTCCAAATGATGTGCCTACCACCAAGGCCCAGGCCATGACACCGACCAGTGCATACGTCTCAACCATGATATCCAGGACCTCATCGACCAAAACATTATTGAGCCACCACCCATTCAACCCCATGTCACCTAAGCCCCTGGCTTACCTATTCGAATGATCCCCTTCGCTGAGGCCCACGAATGTTGAACCTGTGCCGGTGAAGTGATGGTGTTTGGGACTCTTGCTAGAAAACCAAATGAAGATGCTCTTTAGAAAAAAAAAAGAAATAAAAAGAATAAGTGAGTCACTGTGACATTCCATTTGAGACCGGGTCGAGTCTAGTCGAGTCTGTTGTATGTTTTGTCTATTTCAAGTTTAGTCTTGTGGTCGAGTCTGTCTGTCATCGAGTTGTTAATGAGTCTGTAATCCTTCTCTCCTGATGGAATGAAGTCTCATTTTGCCTAATCAGATGTGCCTAGTCATAGATGCATGAATCGCTGAACTGAAGTGTCACTTTTCAAATTACCATGGATATTACTGTGCTAAAAAAAAGGGTAATTTTTTTACTCAAACAAAAAAAATCCTGAAAGGTCAAAGTCAATTTTGCGCTGACACCGATGAAGAGCCGAGAATTGAAGAGTCTTACTTTAAGAATTCAAAGATGCTTTTGCTCAAATCTCGAAAAGACATACTTGGAACTGATTTGGGGCTTGCCCAACACCATTTTCAACCATTTTAAAGCCTTGAGCCCAGTCCAATCAAGAGCCATGCAAACGTGTCCAATGCAGACTTAGTCATTGTTGGTAGCCAAACATTTCAATGAGTTTCTTCCCCCTTCAAAAAAAAAAAAAAAAAGCTCGCTAGGTTGAAAACCCGAAAAGGGCACCTAGGCAAAAGTGATAGCTAAAAAGGTGTTGATTTCCAAAATCTGACCCTAGCCAGTCAAAAAGTTGAAGAAATTTTTGATGAAACAAATCAGAGAATCGTATACTTCAAGATACATCATAAGAACGTGCCTAGATCACATTTCAAAAGGCTCGAAACGACCACAAATAAATCCCCAGAGCTGACGTGCACATTCTGGAATTTCGAGACTATGATCGGAAGATCTCACATTAATCAACTATGTGAAAAGGAAAATTGACTGGCTAGGCGAAAGTGAAAAGGATCAATCCTCAAAAGAAAAAGAAGAAGAAAAAGAAAAAGAAAAGGAAAAGAAAAAGAAAAAGAAAAGAAAAGAAAAGAAAAGAAAGGGAGATGGAAACTAAATCCTCCTCTTCAAGGCTACCATAAGTAACCCAAGTTTGAATTTCTTTGATGATTGGTTTGAAAAACCCTCAACCAATTTCTTTCAAGACCTTGCCTTGAACTACGCTCGACCAGATTCCCACTCGGGGATACGTAGGCAACTACATCTGTTCGGTCGCTCCACCCACAAAAATAGCCCAATTTCTTTCAAGCTTCGGCCCGAACTACGTTGGACCTGATCCCCACTTGGGGGTACTTAGGCAGACTTTCAAAAAAGAAAAAGAAGGATGGCTCGCTAGGTCAAAAATCTGAAAGAACGCCTAGGCAAATATTAGAGCTAAATCCAAGGTGAGCAATAACAAAAGAGAGAAAAAAAAGCTCGCTAGGTCACCTCACTAGTACCTAGGCAAAAGTTATGAGCATTTGAGAGATTAAAGTCACGGTCCTTGCCTCAAGCCAGAAATCACCTTCCACACTAGGGGCAAACTTTGGCTACTCGCCTCGTTTGCCTAAATTTTACTACCTACCCTTCATACAAGGGGCAAACTTCGGTCACCTACCTCGTTTGCCCAAAACCTCCAATGAACCTTCCTCCAAACTAGGGGCAAACTTCGGTCATTTACCTCGTTTGCCTACCGATCCCACTTCATGCCCTTCAAACTAGGGGCAAACTTCGTTTGCCACCCGATCCCTATACACCAATGGTAAGCCTTCAAGTCACAAACATTGTCTTGAACAGATGGAAACGGAGCATCTTTTATTCTATAAGCTAAGGCACTAATTCAAAGCACACCTTGGGAGAAGCAAAGAAATTTATTAGATCAGTAGGGAGAAATTTTCAAAAATAAGATTCACCATCAAAGTGATGCCACGTTAAGGTGAGAAGTAAACACAAAAGAGAAATGGTACATCATTTATGACAAGAGCCCATTAAGTTTTGGCAAGTCGAGCTTGTTTCATTTCAGTGTCGATTGTGTCGTCCTTGTGTTTCGATGTCTGTTAGTCGTCAAGTCTGCCGTAGTCTCAAATAAGTGAGTTGATAGTGACTAATAATGAATTTTCCAAATAAAGTTATAAATTTTTTTAAGAGCATTCCAATGACAATACAATCAGGAGTACCAAATATCATTACTGCACCAGACAAGGCGTCAGCATGAGAAGTGTCCAAACTTAGGGCAAATGCAAATTTCATCCCTTTTCAAACTGCCAAAAGTTAACCATCATCTTCTAGAAACATAAGTCCATGAGTGGCTGTTGATCTTTCATCTTTCTTCATGCAACATAAGTCCATGAGTGGCTGTTGATGATCTTCCTTTCTTCTAGCAACATAAGTCCATGAGTGGCTGTTGATCTTTCATCTTTCTTCATGCAACATAAGTCCATGAGTGGCTGTTGATGATCTTCCTTTCTCCTAGCAACATAAGTCCATGAATGGTTGTTGCTCACCTTCGTTCATGCAACATAAGTCCATGAGTGGCTGTTGATGATCTTCTTTCATCCTAGCAACATAAGTCCATAAGTTGCTATTGAATATCACCCTCCATCAGTGTCAAACCACCGCAAATCATCTCTATCACAAACAAAATGATACCTTGACTCCCATTTAATTGGCGTATTTCCATCTTCCTAGTAGAGTACATTACAGAATCTAACCAACCACGAGAGATTTAGAGATGAATCCTGGTTCTAGGTCAAGAATTGAAAAGAGATTCTCAGAGAGTCCATCAGCTCCCGAAGGCCCTAACCGACTCTTTTGGATTGAGCATTACAGAATCTGACCAACCACGAGAGATTTAGAGATGGATCCTGGTTCTAGGTCAAGAATTGAAGAGAGATTCTCAGAGAGTCCATCAGCTCCCGAAGGCCCTAACCGGCTCTTTTGGATTGAGCATTGCAGAATCTGACCAACCACGAGAGATTCAGAGATGGATCCTGGTTCTAGGTCAAGAATTGAAGAGAGATTCTCAGAGAGTCCATCAGCTCCCGAAGGCCCTAACCGGCTCTTTTGGATTGAGCATTACAGAATCTGACCAATCACGAGAGATTCAGAGATGGATCCTGGTTCTAGGTCAAGAATTGAAGAGAGATTCTCAGAGAGTCCATCAGCTCCCGAAGGCCCTAACCGGCTCTTTTGGATTGAGCATTGTAGAATCTGACCAACCACGAGAGATTCAGAGATGGATCCTGATTCTAGGTCAAGAATTGAAGAGAGATTCTCAGAGAGTCCATCAGCTCCCGAAGGCCCTAACCGGCTCTTTTGGATTGAGCATTACAAAATCTGACCAACCACGAGAGATTCAGAGATGAATCCTGGTTCTAGGTCAAGAATTGAAGAGAGATTCTTAGAGAGTCCATCAGCTCCCGAAGGCCCTAACCGGCTCTTTTGGATTGAGCATTACAAAATCTGACCAACCACGAGAGATTCAGAGATGGATCCTGGTTCTAGGTCAAGAATTGAAGAGAGATTCTCAGAGAGTCCCCTACCATCCCCAGCAGAAGATAACAGAAGTCCGAACCGATTCTCTGGACTTGTCATCATAAGGATCGGCCAACGATTGAAAACATCACCCGCAGTCAAATCACCCCGATCCCTAGGGCAAGCACCGTCTATTCACAATTCAAGGATCCGTGTCCACTGATTATCATGAGCTTTCTCACCTGTCAGTCATTATGAGTTTCCTCACTTATCGTGAGCTTATTCACTCCGGTTATCTCACCTGTCAATTATCGTGAGCTACCCCACTTATTATGAGCCTCCTCACTTTGGTTATTATAAAACTATTGGTTATCATGAACTCCCTCACCTATGGGTTATCCTTAGTTGTCATCCTCAAAGACCCCACATCCGATCCCATTCGTTTGTAAAGCACACTTCCCGTAGTTTGAGAAGTTTGCCCCGAAACCCAGAGTCTTTTCAGACCGTGGTCGGCCACTACATCATAGTCAGAAGCACTAGCACAACACAAGTCCACTCGGAGTGGCACACCCCCACAACACCTGCTCATACTAGGATCATAACACTGGACATGATAGGACTCATGACACAATTCATATCACATCCATGCATTGCATATCACTCTTTTAGCATAGCATCCTCCTGATTGTTGTGTATGTGCATGTGTGATTTATTTCTTTGTGCCCCGAACTACGTCCTAGTCTGATTCCCCTTGGGATACGTAGGCAGCTCACGAAGAGCACGACCAACACTAGCCTCAGCATCATTGCATCTTTTGCAATGCTTTTTTTTATCCTAAATCTATCGCCTCCAAAAGATCTGTCTCTTCAAAGCTTTGGCACTCGCTTGCGACATGCGTTGCCTCGCAAGTTCATGCCAAAGAGGGGCAAACTGTAGACACCCCATTTTGTCGGCTATCAGATTGAGGAGACCCATAGCTTGGTGGTTCACAATGATCGAAAAAGACTCAAAAGGACTCCTAGAAGTTAGCTATATTTCTTAAAATGCTCAGAATGACCAAAATGCCCCTGAAAGCACGAAAACTCCCAGATTTGGTCCAAAAGTTCTAGAAACATGCTATGTTGTAAGAAAAGTAAAAAACTGAGTTTTTAAGAAAAATCGGATGAAATCGTCAGCTCCCAAAGACCCCCGGAAGTCCCGGAAGTTCCCGGAAAATCCCCGTTGACCGGTTTGACCAAGGTTTGACCAGGTTTGGCCAATGTTTGACCAAGTTTGACCAAAATCGTCCGAATTCGCCAGAATCATTCTAGATCATGAGAAAAGTATAAAAATGAGTTTTAAAAGAAAATCGAGCGAAAACGTCAGCTCCTGGGAACTCCCTGAGATTTCCAGAACTTCTCGGGAATCCCAGGTTTGACCAGTTTGACCAGAATTTGACTTTAAAACCGGGGCACCGTAAAAATTTTTAAATATTTTTCATGGATACTAGAGGTCAATATCTTTTCGACGGTATATCGCACATAATTTTCGGATTTAAAACGAGTTTATTATGAATTTTCGAAGGCGAAAAAGGCGATCAAATCGGCTTTTATCGCAAATACCGCAAAAATTTTCAAAGTGACCTATCCCCGATTTATTTGTTATGTAAAGTAGACTCCATTACCTTTCCAACAGTATATCACAACCTCAATTTGGAGTTCATATGCATTTTCTGTGAATTTCGGACGAAATAGGGCCTTTTCGCGAATACCGGAACCTCTGGGGGCCTAAATACAATTATCTGGACGAAGGAGGAGCAGTGCCGCTGCGGCACTGGCCCACTGTTGCCGCGGCACAGGCCCAGTGCCGCCGCGACACTCTCCCCCAGAACAGTCCACTTTTGTAATTTATTTTGGGGGTCCAATTTGATATATTAGAAATCAAAACGACGTAGTTTTGGTTCCCAGCTTATTTTGGACTAATGGGAAACCATTTTAAACTTTTTAAAACTCCATTTACCACCCCTCCTTTGCCTATAAAAGAAGCCATTTACTTCCATGTAGAGGAGAGACATGGAAGCTTAGAGAGAGCTTAGGAAGAAATTCTAGAGAAATATAGAGAGAGAAAGAGAAGAAGTAGTCTTCTTCTTCTATTTTCATCCATCAAAGTGAGTTTTCTTTTTACTTGAGTTTGCTATCAAAACTTCAATCATCCAAACATTTCTTTCAACCACCATTCTTGAGCATCCATGAGATAGGAAGCTACTTTCATGTCCAAATGTCTCCATATATGAGTGAAATACCAAGCTACAAGTCCAATATCTCAATGATTATCAACTATTGATTGCTATTTGAATGCTTGTTTACTTTGATGTTCATCTCTCTCTTAACCTCATTTCTTTTTTACTTTTCTTTGATTATTTAGTTGTTCATCATCATCTAGATGACATGTTGTTTGAGGAGAGTGAATCCTTATGGATAGTAGCTCTTGACCTCAAAGACATGTTTGATGGATGATGATTCTACCTTCAATACATTCATATGTATTCTTGAAGTCATATTCTCAAACAAAACTATGTTTGTGCAAATAATATTGGGAGTTCTTTGATGATTCAAGGTTGGATGAGGTTCTAAGTGGTCACATGGTCATCTCAAGAGTTTAAGTTCATGCTTTGAACATCTATTTCAAAACCCCCAATCAAGAACTCAAACTCTATTTCAAAACCCAAATCCATTTTCTTCAAGAATGATCCAAAACAGTGAGCTGTTTAGATTCAAAGATTTGTTTTGAATTAAATACTTGAGTTATGATGATGAAACCACATGGAAAATCTTCCTAAGACATCATAGTTTGTCTCTAATTTCTCCCATCAATTATAGAGATGTGAAAGTATTATTTTTGGATTTAAGAAGTTCATATTCATAATCTGCCTCTGTTCTCACAGAATGTTTACCTGAATATTTGCACTTATTCTGGATGTTTTCGTCATTGTACATATATCTTTTCTATTTTTTTTTTATGAAACTTGGGTGTCTTAGGAAAATTTTGGTATATAATAGGTCATCATAAACCCTTTATGTGATTTATGAAAAATCATACAAAATCAGTCAACAGTGCAGCTTTTGTTTCAGAGTCATGTGTATATTCTGATTTATTTCTTTTAATCTGTGATAGCTATTGAGGTTTGGCTTTTTGGGTTGTTTTCTAGACATAATAAGGATGATCTCTGAGTTTTCCCACATTTTCCTAGGCATGTTTGACCTCCCATTATGATGTTACAAAGTAATGCATACAGTCTGTCCACTATTCACAGCATGTCATTTTTTGACTTTCACACTTTGATGCAACACTCTCTTGTATCTAGATGAACCCATATCCCATGAACATTTTCTTTACCACTTTTATCATGCTATATCATATCATGTATCATCTATCCTCTCATGTATCATACTCTCATAGATTCTTGAGTTTGGTTTCCAAATAAAACCATGTTTTGCAAATACTTGGGAAGTTCTTAAAATGAGTTAGGAATTGATATTCCAAGTGGTTAGAATATTCATCCAAGTTCTGGAAGTATACTTTCAAAACCCCCATTTCAAAACCCCCTCTTAAACCCCTCATTTTGATTTAAAGAAATAAACCTTGTTTTTCTCAAAACCCTCAAAACAGTGAGTCATTTAACTTCAAGGAATTATTTTGAGTTCAATACTCAATGTATGAATGCAAGACCACTTGGAAAGTATTTCTAACTCATTATAGAACATCCATGATTTTTGGCTTGACTTTGAAGCACTTGAAAGTGGTCCATTTGAACCCAAACATTCCTTCCAGACATTCTGCCTCTGTTGTCACAGCAGCTTGGTTGACTTCCAGCTTCTTTTTCAGAACACTTTTCCAAAAGGGGTGGTCCTAACTTATTTTTTCCTTAAACTTCAATGTCTTAGGGAACTTTCTATATAAAATTGGCCTCTAGATAATTTGTTTTCATTTTCTAAGAGTTTTCAATATTTCAGTCGACAGTACGGACTCTGTTCCTGAGTGACCTCTGTTGTTTATATGATTTCTCTCAATCTGTGATAGTTATTAAAGATTGGCTTTTTGGGTTGTGTTCTAGACACAATAAGGAAGATCTCCATAAAAAATAATGCATTGAAAATATTCTTAACCCCTCTTTTCAATTTCCAAAAGATCATGTTACTGTTCTGTCCACTATTCACAGCAAGCACATTTTAACTTTCATTCTTTGATTTGATGCTTATACGCATTCCAAATTAGTTCATATCTTCGGAAGCAGTTCATACTACATTTGCATATATCCCATATTGATTTCATTCATTTATTCATACACATTCTAGACTTCTAAGTCATTCTAGGAATCCATGAACACAAAGCACACTACAACATTTACACATTCTAGATACATACATTGCATCCATGCAAAGATTTGGGGTTTTTGTAACTCCTCTTCTAAGAAGATTATAAGGAATGATCATGATCACACGTTCATGCTTTCCCTCGATCTAATCATCCTTTCTCATTCATCCCGGGGATTGAGAGATCTTCTCTTCTCAAAGATTAGCATGCATCATTCTAGCTTGCTAAGCATACTTTGATCCTTTTGATTTATTTGTTTCAAGAAAAATTCATGTCCCCTTTTAGATTAGGAAAACTTGATTACTTGATATGTGATTAGACGATTTTTTCCTAGGTTTGTTTGTGTGATCTTTCACCTTTGCATTGTGTGATACTTGACTTAGATCTTATGAATGATATTTTATCTTTAGATCTTCCATTTCAAGTTTCTTATGTGATGTAATATACTATCATAGTATTAATTGTCGAACCATACATAGTATAAGATGATTATTTGGATGCTAATTGAGGCCCGTCGAAAGACGGGGCGAGTTGAGGGTGTTTTAGTCGCGACAAAGGCTCCTTCCTCTCTCTTACCAAAACCCCGAGCCAAGTTCTTTGGTTATGAAAGGCCGGTGCCCTTTATCCATTTGAGTGAGTCAAAATTAGGTTTCTTGGTTCCTTAAAGACCAAGTGGCAACTCTGTATCTGTTTTCAACAGACCTATTTTTTTTCCTTTGATCCAAATCAAATAACAAACAAAAACAAGCAAGTGGTGGAAGCCCACGTGTCCACAGTGACATGAGGAGCATGTGTATTTCTTTTATGGTTTGAACGAGGATGATATGTTTTGTGGAGCTAAGTTTACAGTTGTATGGGAGGAGGTGTTTACAAGTTATTCTATATCTTTTTGAGCTTAAAAATTGGAGAATTTTGTGGGTACATTCACTGCAAACCCTCACAAGACAACACTCGGCCACTAGGGGGAACCTAGGGGTTTAACGGCTTGTTGCACTTGCTAAATGCAACCGCGATTCCTGCGAAAGTGAGTTAGGTAGTCTCTTTCTTTTTATTTTAGTTTCGATTACCTGAGTTTAATTTAGTTTATTTTAGTCGTTATAGTAATAGCTAGCTTGTTTTATTTCCGCTTTATTGCTAGGGACTAGCAAATCGCTAGTTGGGGGTTGTGACAAGCGGGGGTATTTGTAAAATACAGCCGCGCTAAAAGAAGAAAATACACTAAATTAGTTTACAATTCCTTTGTTTATCTGCAATTTGAATTGCAATGCCAGTTTGTACACAATTTGATTAAACTATGATCAGTGGTATTGTTTTAGTGGTTATTTGTGCAGATTACTATTTCTGTGTGAAGAATTGGATGAAAATGATAAAAGGAAGTACTTGGTTTTAATGAAGACAATTCAATCATGAAAAAGAAGTTTCGAGCAATCGAGGTTTCGATCGATCGAATGCAGTTCAAGAGCTCGAAGATCCCAGAAGTTCAATCAATCGAACATGGCTTTTATCAGATTTTACGCGCACGCAGCGGAAACAAAATTTTAACCCTAGCATTAGGTTTTTTTGTATATATAGTCGTATTGTATACGTCCGAAGGGACGCCCACTTTTACTTTTCATCAGTTTTATAGAGAGAAGAGAGTTTTTTTTCTTGCTTTTGTAGGTTTATCAAGATTTCTATTGGTTTTGCTTGGATTCTTTTAAGTTTAATATAAGTTCTTCATTCCAGGTTACTTTTTATTGTTTTACTTTTATTCTACTCGTAGTTTACTATAGTTTAATCTGCTAAACTTGTAGTTTTGCATGTTAGATAAGTTTATACCATTAGTTTTTATAGTTTTCATGTTTAAAACACAACCAAACAAGACTTTAATAGACTTTTATATTAAAAACAACTCTGTGATACTCCAGACTATGTCTGAGTAGTCCCCAGGTTGGGAGATTACGATGAAACCGTGACCTTAAGCCTCTACCATGCAGCAGAATAATTCATGTGTTCGATTGATCGAAGTTTGTTCGATCGATCGGACCAGAGACATTGTCGAGTGATCGAAGATATTTTGATCGATTGAGAGATGAAGATATTCGATCGATCGAAAGCGCATCGATCGACCGAACTCTCTGATTCTTGAGAACATTCTATGCAGTATTCTTAGACTTTCTGTTTTAAAGATTTGTTATCAAACTGTCCCCAAACGCTCAGTTTGTCAAAGCAGTCTTTAAACTTAAAGCCTTAAGGCATTTTTCTTCAATACATTTTGCAAAACACCCTCAATGCTAACACCATTGTAGGTGCAAGTCTTAACTATTGATCCAAACCACTTTTATGTGTTTCAAACTTAATTGTGATGACAGGGTCCCGGTCATGAAAGGGCTATGGATTCTTTATCCTAAGAGAAATACGAAATACTGTAGAAGATGTACTCCATTGAGCTTCAACGTAATTGCATGGTAGATGGCTAGGTTGCGGTAGATTTGTGTAATCCCAACATTCCCTTTTATTAAGAAAAACACTTTTAAAACATCGCTTTAGATAATTAGTTAATCGTTAGTTTAATTTACTTTAGTTGCTTTAATTCTAGTAGTTACCTTGTGGAACTTTGTGTTCTACACCCTTTTTAAATATTGATTTTTATTTTCCTGTTAGAGATTAATCTAGGTAATTAGTTTAACACCTTCCCTATGGGATCGACCTGGTCTTAACTAGATTACTACTTGCACGATTACCTACACTTGGGTATAGCACACAAGCGCACACAGAAAAATTCTCGTGTCAGTGATTGAAGTAGGATTGAATTTTCTTGTAAGAAGTTGAATTCATAATAAAATGAATACTCATTATGTACTGAGTTAGAAAACAAAAAGGTACGTGATCACTCACTCGTAGGATCACAATGTGTAGAATAAGTATCTGAGAATAATCATCAGATGATTACTATGGGATAATCATAGTAATGCAATGACTAAAGGCGTAAGGCCTCCAAGGTATGAAATAAGAATTCTTTGTCTCATGAGCCAATAATTCAGGAGAAGTTTTAATGATAAAAATTAAGGTTACCAATAAGAAAAATTTGTGAAACGAAAGAAAATGAAGACTAGTTTACAAAGGGGGGTTATGCAGGAGTCCCTTAGGTGAACGAATATAGAGAGCTCCTTTGCAATATTGTCAAGGGATACACACTGGCAAAAGTTAGTCAAATGGTTGACGGTCCAAATGATTTATAAAGATTAATTTAACAGATCATAAGTCTAGATGACTTACAGCGATTGGTTTATAAATGAATTGTTGGAATCGATTTTCATGATGATAAGTCCAAAGAGGTGACTTATAGCATTAGAAAGCAAATGAATTCACAATTGGATTTATCACTGATCAGAATGATCCAAAATCTTGTTAAGTGAAATCAGAGAGGACAACGAATGACTATCAATTACTGGAATAATAAAGGACGTCCCAAGATTCATCCTAAAGATAATCAATCTAATGCAATCAATGAAAGAAATTAGTAGATTTCCTTAAAAGGAGTTAAATCAGAAGAAAAAAAAATATAAAGACGATTACTCAACCTTACATGGTTTTAATTTATATCATGCACAGGGTTAGAGATGCATTTCTTCAGCGTGTTGATAGAATGTCGATGTTGTAAACCCGGAACGTGTCTTTTCTTGGTAGGCCCTGTGCGATCTGGTCGTTGGCTTGAAGATGGAATACAGTATTAATTTTTTTTTTTTTTTTTTTTTTTCGGAAAAAAAGTAGTATTAATTTTTACTAGTGTTCCCAGTATGAGTCGTTCGTTGTGATTAAACGTGGTCGATGTCAACAGTCTATGAGGTCGTTCAATCTGTTGAAGGTATGTTCTACTCTCACGTCTTCCATCGACTCGGGTATTCAATTAAGCCGATATCTCATGCGCTCCTTGTTGTTGGAAAGCATTGTCGTTGTGTGCCCTCAGCATCAAACAGTCATTGAGAATATGTCCCTTCTTGCTGCAGTACTAGCAAATGAAGTTTGGTCGACGGTAGATCTTCGAAGTCTGACGATCTATGTGTATATGTCCTGGCAGATTGCAAGTGTAGTAGTCGTTGTGAAGATTCGCACGTTCTTGTGTATTAGTTGGTGCCTATAAGGATATCTCATCTTATCATATTTCGTTCATCACATACAATCTGAGCAATATAGAGTAATCCCAGCATATAAGGTGTCTATCTATCCACAAGGCCTATTTGTATTTCTATGTAGGACTAGGGATTTCCTATTCCCAAGTTTCGTGCTATGACTTTAACCAACTTACAAGTGGAACCAATCAACTAACATGTAACTTAAGGTGATGAGGTATCTTATCCTTAGTCTTTCTAGACTCTAGGCTAAGCTGACTATTCCGAGATTCGTCACAGGAAGTTCGTCAGGGCCTAAACTTCTTGTCGATATAACAAGTCGTTCTAATAAAATATCTAAGGAAGCTATCCATATATACCAAGCATCTATTGTCTAACGACTAACCTTACATCCTTTGAAGATGTCATGAACCATACAACCATAAGATTTCTTATACCAATACTGGTCATAGTTAGTTTTGTT
Source organism: Hydrangea macrophylla (assembly GCA_033977485.1). Lineage (NCBI taxonomy): Eukaryota > Viridiplantae > Streptophyta > Magnoliopsida > Cornales > Hydrangeaceae > Hydrangea > Hydrangea macrophylla. The sequence goes on along the minus strand of CM066998.1, from coordinate 13,659,972 downwards.
AAGCAGGTTACGTGTGTTAGACAGACGGTAAAAGCCTAAACCTAGGCTCTGATACTAAAAATCCCTGTCACGCCCCGGAGTAAGCCAAAAATAGGGAAAAATAAATTTCATTTATGGGCCCGTAGACACGTGACTGGTTTGATTAACCGTACTGTCCTTCTAACTCCGCACAACATTCATAAGGGCAATGCTAAAGTATGAACATAACTTAAACTATCAGAATACAAATACAGCCGCGGAAATAAAGCAAGTTACAACATCATCAATCTTATTACTAGAGGCCCATACTAAACATACTATATAAACTTAACATAAGAAACTACTGAGATAACTATCTTCGATATCCAGCTCGGCTCTTATCCTTCTTAGCTCCTCAGCACTACATCCTGAGCTCTATCTTCTAATAACAAACCTGCATTACTCTGGACATGGGAATGCCCAGGGCGTAACATGCCGGCAGCTTTGGAACAAAGCTGAGTGAGAGTCTAATCGTACAATAATCAATAAAAACAAATATCTCACAACTCACGTTATTGTTCTATGTCTTAGGATATGGTTAATCTTTTATAAAAAAATGCATTCTTTCACGGGCATAGCAAAGGTCTCAACAAAACATATAAATAATAAAGCATATTATCATATTTGATCATAGAATACATTCTCCTTAACAATGAGATGATACCCTTCAAAACTTTAATCCAGGACTGAACTGATCAACGACATTGACTGAAAGAAGACTTAACTCCAAATGTATTTACCGGTCAAGAAAGAACAACACTCGACAATGAATCGCTTGATTGAACACATCACTGATAATCCTCAAAACAAGTGTGTGGGATATTAACAATCACTTGGTCGAACACGTCATTCCGATCCTGAGGTCACCCGCATGTAACCGAACACTTCATGCCGATCCTCAGACCAAGGGTACGGGATATTAACAATCACTTGGACAAACACGTCATGCCGATCCTCAGTCCAAGGGTGCGGAAAAATAATCAACCACTTGATCGAACACGTCATGACGATCCTCAGGTCATCCGCATTTGACCGAACACGTCATGTCGATCCTCCGATCAAGAACACAAAACATAACTCTCCAATCGACTTCCATGGAATTACAGATAGACCAACTTTGTAAGAAATATCCGAACACGACATGAAAGTTTACTAATCAACTTTGATCGGTAGCCATATGATGGGAAACGACGCCCAACGTCCCTTATTCGCATAAAATCTGTTATTAAAGGTTGTATCGTTATCTTATGCGTTCGTACGTTTTGTAGTTCAGTTCACTAATAACTTCAATTTATAACCTCCAAGATTTCACTATAAGTTCAACATTTCCATTTTACCCCTCAATATACTTACGATAGAAGCTTTCTAAATCACTATCAATGCAATAATCGTGCCATACAACATACTTATAGCTTGGGTATGAATTCTCAATGGTCATCACACTATAATCATAATAACGGAAGTATAGCAAATAGTTCATGGATCTATAAACATTGATTTGATACCAATAAACATATAGATGAAACCCTTAACATGCTTACATATCCGATATCTCTACCATAGCACGAATAATCATAGCGATATAAATTCCAAGGAAAATATGGCATCATACACAACACATTACTGTACAACACATCGTTCAAACAGCTTATAAGGATCTTTAATTAATCTTAATAGGATTAGAGTGAGGTTAGGAAACTCACCTCGAGTCACCGATCCTCGGTAGCAGCTAACCGTCAAGTTCTACAATAATAAATGAAAGAAATAATAATAACGTGTGAGTGCAACTATAGGGGAAAAATGGTAACTTTACCAAATGAGGATATAAACCTCAAGGTGGTGATCTATGTGTCATTCTAGGTTCAACGCCATTGACTAAACTCAAATCGAAATCCGTCGTATTTTACGAGGTAAAAATATAGGGCTAGCTATACTAATGCGAGCCCTAAAAGACAGGCTGTATTTTCGACCTCAACAATAGGTCACCAATCTTTAAGAGAATATTCTAGACATTATTCTAAGACTCTGAGAATTGACCGCGCATTTTTCTAAACTATGGTTTATTTATTATGAATTATCAAAGATAATTCAATATAGAAAATACGACTGATTGTGCACTAATTATATAAATATCTATGGGAGACAAATAGTCCCAAAAAATATTTTTATAAAATACTAGACCTTAAAATAGGATAGTGATATATTTCTCATAATTTTTGGAACTCATTTGGTATTTTAAATAATTAAAGAATAACAAACGGTTCCTTATAATTAATTAAAATACTGACCTTTGGGTTTTATAAATAAATAATTTATAAAACAAGGTTATTAGGCCTTGGGATAAATAATATAATTTTTTACATATTAAAAAATGCCCTTAGGCATTTAATACCTAATTATCATAACTTGAAACTATTATTTATTATTTATTTAAATTGGATAAATAATAAATACATTAATAATTTAAAATATAAATTCAGACTATAATATAATATATTAGAATGTTAAAGGCTAATTTATAATATTGTACAAATTATTTTTAAAACATTAGCCAATGTAGTATTATTAAGGCTAACAATTATTATTTATTTTCAACTAAAATAAATAATATATATAACATATAAATTATAATTTCAGAATAAAAGAAATATTAAAATATAATATTTCAGATTTAAAAGTTTAATAATAACCTATAAAACTATTTTGAAATCATTAAACAATAACTAGTATCTTTTTATTTTAATCAAACAAACCTTATATTTCACAATATAAGAACATTAGTTAATAATGTTCAGAATTATATAAAAATTAATTAATAGTACTAACTTATAAGGATTAATATTACTAAAACCATATTAAATCAACTATTATCGAATACATAAGGCTCTATTTGGCAAGCAAGGCTTGCTAACACACATAAGCTAACTCATAAATTGATTACTGATCGGGAGAGAACTAATCCTAATTATACGCCTTAACGCGCATTTGTTAGTGCCTTTTTATCCTGTTTTTGTATATTTTTACTTCGTTTTCTAGTTTCTGACAGGTTTTGGAAGAAATCAACTAAACCAGGCTAAACAGGGTGAAAAGTCAGAAAGAAAGAAGCTGAAAAATGAATGTCGCGCGCGCGACCCGCGCCCGCGAGAATCTAGAAATCGCTTGCGCGATCCGCTCGCGCGAGATCCCCAATAACTCGCTCGCGCGATCCGCGCGCGCAAGGTACCCAATGTCGCGCTCGCGCGACCCGCTCGCGCGATATGCCCAAAAATCAAAGTTGCGTATTTCAGTATACTGAAGACTCCTGTGCAAACGAGACTGCTAAACGACGTCCAGACTGTAAATTACATGCGTTTCAGTCCGTTTCGAGTTGTAAAGGCTTCCAAAACATGTTGTAAATCTATATAAACCCTATTTTACTTCAATTAGAGGGTTGGCAATTATTATGCACACATTCTACAACCATACTTCCAGCCATTGAAGAGAGGGAAGCAAGGAGAAGAAGAAGAAGACCAAGGGTTTCCATGGCCTCCTCCATCAACCTCTTGCTATCTACTACTTCCATGGACGGCTAGATCATTGATCTAGGGTTTCAATGAAGCCCTAGACGAGTAATAGGGTTTTATTTATGTTTTTATTTTAGGTTTATTATGTATGGATGACAGTCACATGTTTAGAGGATTTTTATAAATAAATCGTACTTACATTGATTAAATCATTGCTTTCAGAATTTATTCTTGTCTTAGATCTGTTTTGACTGTGATGTGCTCAACGATCTATTCTTGCTGTGCTTGTTTAGATTGTTTACATGTGATGGTGCTTTATTGATTCGTGCTATCAAGTATCCGAATAGTCCATGCCTAGGTTAGACGGATTAGATCACAACCCTAGTTTAGTGTGAGATAATTCGTGCTATCCGCAGATGGATTATGTTGGTGCTTGAACCATGATTATCTTCTTGTCGGAGGAATTGGGCTTGTAGCTACAATTCCCCATATTCATCCTATGTAATAAGCTAAAGTAATTCATAAATATTCCTATTATGAAGCTAGTGGTGGATTTGTAATCCTAGGTTCCCTTTAAATATTACTTAAAAACAATTTTAATTGCTCTCATAGTTTAGATTTACTTTTATTGTTATTAGTTTAATTAAATTCAAAATTAAATCCGTTTTTCCTAATTAATTAGACTTAGGTTTTAAAATTTAAAGCTGTAGTAATCAATCTCTGTGGGTTCGACCTTTACTTCCACACTGCAAATTTATTGAAAAGTAAAGTATACTTTTATATCTTGATTTTGACTAGATCAATTTTTGGCGCCGTTGCCGGGGATTGTATTACTACTCTTAGTTTTATAATCTTAGTTTAGTTAATTTGTAAATATTAGGTTAGTTTTTATTTTTCTTATTTTCTGTTTTTGTTTTTAGTTACTAACTTTTTCTTTTATTTTGTAGTCAACGCTTCCGAGTGGAGCAGCTAATTACATCAAAGGAGCTTACGCAAATAAAAATATAAATACAATTAAATAAATTGCTTCCTTTGGAATTCGCTTTAAACCGCTGTAAGTCAGGGCGCTGTGACGCACTATTTGCATTAGTTTAAGGTTAATTGCACTGCATTAGCTAGGAAACCCGGGGCGCTGGGCTTGACGCGGTCATTGCATTACAGGATAATATTCATGCATCATAGTAGTACTGTGTGCTTGATTGTCGTCTTATCTGCGTGATTGCTTGCTATTTGTTTTAGTTTAGTTGAGTCAGTCTTTGTTTTTAATTTTGTGTCTTTTGTTTTAGTTTATGTTAGGTACACGTTCAAACAAACCAGAGTTAAAATCTTTCGATCTTGAACTTGAACGTACCTTAAGAACTAGTAAGTCCACAACCCAAGCTTCTAGAGCTAGGTTGCAAGACGACGAATCAACTCCGATTCCGTCGTCGTTGTTTGAGGCCGAAATTCAGAGTACCCGTGAACGGATAAGGAGAGCTCGAACTTTTAAAATCGAACCAATTAAAATGGCTGACGGTGGAAATAACAATAACAATCAAAACGACGGTGCGAATATGAACAATCTTAATATACCGCCACCACCTCCACTTATAAATTATTTTATTCCTACTACTTACACGCCACAAGCCGGTATCGAATTACCGGAGGCGACGGCATCTCACTTTGAGATTAAGTCGTCTACGATCTCGTTACTACCTTCTTTCCATGGCCGTTTAAATGAAGATCCATATAAACACTTAGGAGATTTTCAAGACATATGCTCCACTTTGAAAATTCAAAATCTTACTGATGATGATTTAAAATTGCGGCTCTTTCCATTTTCTTTAAGGGACAAAGCTAAGTTTTGGCTCCAATCACTTGAGCCAAACACAATAAAAACATGGGAAGCCTTACACACCGCCTTTTTACAAAAGTTTTTCCCTATTATGCGTACAAATAAGATAAGAAAAGATATAACTAATTTTGTAATGCAAGATGGGGAGACGCTTTACGACACTTGGGAGAAATTTAAGGAATTATTACGCTCGTGTCCGCATCATCAAGTTCCTAAGTGGCAACTTGTTCAGGTTTTCTATGAAGGACTTATTCCCTCGGTCCGTAATACCGTCGATGCCGTTTGTGCGGGAACTTTCCTACACAAAAGCGCCGACGAGGCCTGGAAAATATTTGAGACGTTAAGCGAGAATTCGATGCATCAGGCTGTGTCGGTACGTTTAGAGGGATATCATCTTCAACCTAAGCGAGAGGTGACAGTTGAGTCAAGCCAATCAATTCAAATACAAGAGTTAAATAGAAAACTTGACCGACTTATGCAAATGAACAGACCGTCTAATCCATCCTCTTTAGAAGTATGTGCATTATGTTCTGAACCGTCCCACAATATCTTTGCATGTCCTTCTGCATCTCAATATCCGGAATTTGTTGAACAACACGTTAATTCTATGCAACAATTCCCACAAAATAATTACAATCCTAGGTCGACTAATTTTCCAAATACGTACCGACCCCAATACCAACAAGGTCAATACCAACCACCTCCTCCACCTCCACGCAATAATGCATTTGAGGAGAAGGTGTTGGCCTCACTTGAAAACTTTGGTTCGGTGGTTCAGTTAGTACACTCTCACACACAATCCATCGCAAAACTGGAGTCCCAAGTAGGGCAAATTGTTAATACATTAAACCGTTTAACTGAGAGTAAGTTGCCCAGTCAACCTACTCAGCAACCTAAGGGGCAATATGCAGTGGGTAGTACGAGTGAGAGTGTGAACGCTGTTTCGACTAGGACGACTGCTCGAGATGAGGAAGTTGTTGTAATTCCGGATGAGAGTGAGAAAGATGGGAAAATTAACTTAAATGTGAATAAGGAGGGTGAGGGAACGAGTAGAATTCAAAAAGATAAAGGACCGGCCCCAACAAACTATATTCCAAGAATGCCATATCCACCAAACGTTGAGGGACCGTCACATTCGCCTAAGAAAGGGTCTAAGGTTGAGGATATACTCGAGGTGTTCAAACAAGTTAAAATAAATATTCCTTTCCTCGATGCTATAAAACAAATTCCCGCTTATGCTAAATGTCTAAAAGACCTATGTACTCAAAAACACAAAATACGGAGTCATACTCCTAAAAAGGTCTTCCTCACGGAAAAAGTAAGCTCTGTATTCCAACACGCTCCTCCAAAGTATAAGGATCCCGGTACGCCGACCATCTCATGTGTCATAGGTGACACTGTCATTCATAGGGCTCTCCTTGACTTAGGAGCTAGTGTTAATCTCATACCTTATCACGTCTATCAACAATTAGGACTAGGTGAACTGAAACCTACGGCCGCAACTATACAATTAGCGGATCGTTCTATTAAAATTCCTAGAGGAATCGTCGAGGACGTCTTGGTTAAAGTTGATAAATGCTATTATCCCGTTGATTTTATGGTCCTCGACACCGAACCAGTGCTAGATGTTAGGAAACATACTCCTGTCATCTTAGGCCGTCCATTCTTAGCAACCGCTAACGCACGCGTTAACTGTCGGACGGGGGTAATGAAAGTGTCATTTGGGAACATGAACTTAAAATTGAACGTTTTTAACGCTATGGATCAACCTCCTAAAGACGACGATTACCTATGTGAGGCGGAAGGTGAGGTAAAACGGAATATTGAGCCTACCAAAGAAATAAACGTGAGTAACGAAAACAATATAGCGGACGATGATGAGTGGATGAATCCTAATCCCGTGGACCCTAATACGGAATCTACTCGAAAGGTAAGAAATCGATTTGAACATACTGACAAACCGTTAATCGATTTAATTCAAAGCGATGTTATTTCTGCTTACCATCGAGCTCTACCTGACATCCTTAGGGGTACACAGTCCGATATACGGCCTCCATAAAGTCTTATGCTAGGAATGTCTAGCTAAAGACGTAAAAGTTAGCGCTTCTTGGGAGGCAACCCAAGCTTTATTTCATTCGTTTTTCTTATTTTTGGTTATTTTTGGGTCTGTTTGTGTCTGTTATGGACATTCTGGATAGGTTTGGGGGTTGGAATTAAGTTATTTTAATAGTACATACATAATTTTAGCCACACAGTGGAAAAAACCAATATCGCGCGCGCGGCCCGCTCGCGCGAGACGTCGCTCGCGCGGCCCGCTGGCGCGAGATTGCCCCTTAAACGTTTTTCTTTGTTTTCTCTTTTATGAGCCCTCAGTAGTTCCTCGCGCCTCATTTCGCGGGCGCGAGGTACCTCGCTCGCGCGGAATTAAAAAAAAAAAAAAAAAAAAAATCGCTGGGAATTCGCGCGCGCGACGGCCGCTCGCGCGGACCGCTCGCGCGATTTCCCCAATTTCTGTTTTTTCTCTTTTATTTTCTGTATCCTTCCCCCATACTTGTTCTGATTATGTTTTTGTTTCTGTTTTTGTTTATTAAGCCAGTTTAGTTCAAGTAGTCGTTGTTTTCCTTATTTCATTTAAACTTTTTCATTTTATTTCTTTTCCTTTTGCTAGTGTAGTTTAGTTTAACTTAGTTTTTAGATTTATATTTTGTATTTAGATTTCATTTACTTTTAATATTTTTGTTAGTTTCTTTTCGTTTATCTAGTAGTAACAGGTAACATTGAATTATATTGCCATATTCCTTTGTGTCACCTGTTCTTTGATTGCCGAGATTGAGGTATTATCGTTCCTTATGTACTCTCCTTTCTTTCGTTTTATTGTTTCATTGGGGACAATGAAAGGTTTAGGTTTGGGGGTATGCACACGCATGCACATTAGTTTATGCTAAATTTTAAAATTTTTCAAAAAGTGTGTTTAAATAAACGATAGTACTAATGTTTTTGCAAGATTAATTCGATACTTCTTGTTCAATAACTTTGAATTGTTATAGAATGGTAAACAAGGGAAAATGTGATTAAACATTTGCTGAAGTTATGATGTAATGTTTTAAGTTATGTATTGTTTGAATCGTAGTTTTATATCATAGATTTGCATAAAAACCTATGCACTGCACGTAGTCACTTGAATACATGTTGGTTGTGAACTATAATATGATTCGGATTTCTAGATAACACATGGTGGAGACTAAGCCCGGTGAGCTTTTGAGCCTATCTTTTCTGTTTTGAGGGTTATAAATACATCGTGTGTTTGTCGAATTTCATTGAAATAGCGCATCTACTTGTTGTTTAGTCTCATTATTCTTGTTTTGGTTGATAGTCAAGTTAAAATATTTGTTACCATGCTAAATAATCTTCCGTCGTAAATATTGAAGAACCGTATTACCTAGGACATGATTTTAGGCCTTCTTTGTTTACTGCCGGCCGATAAAAGATAAAATTGCCTTAGTTTGCCCCTTGAGCCGTTAAAATGCCTCTTTTTCTTTGTTCACCATTATCCTCTTTAAAAGCTCCAACTTGATCAACTTGGAGTATACCACTGGAAGAGTGATCAACTTTTAGTAGTATTAAGGCGATGTGTTGATTGAGAAGAAGAAAATAAGATGATGTTTGGGGTGGGTGCCTTGTTATTCAATGAATATTCATTTGAGAAGCGAGAAAGGAAAAAGGAAAAAGAAAACAAAATAAAGAAGAGAAGGTTGAAAAAAATGAAAGAAAAGAAGAAAAATGAATGAAAAGGAATGAAGAGAAAGAAAAGATGAAAAGTTTGTAGAAGAAGAATGAAAGAAAATCGAACATGCCTTACAATGCCATTCTAAATCTACCCATATATCCATTTTTCATAGCCTGAGCCACATTACAACCTTTGAAAAGTCCTATTTGATCTTAGAAAACATGGTTCGGATATGTAAATGATGGGAGGGGATTAAAACATGGTAATGATTAATTTCTTTTGATTATTGGCATCCTATCCATGAGACTACTGTTCTTTCGTGTCATGCGTCTTTTTCATGTTGTATGTGAGCGTTATTCGTTTTGAAAATATATTTCCTTTGCTCACGTATACTAGAGAAATTACACATGTTTCAGAGTGTTTCATTTTAGAGTGTAATTGACATTGTGAGATTCGTAGTCGAAGCATAGTTTGATGGTTATCCGAGTTATATTCCAAGTTATTGACATGCGCGTGTTCATCTGACTACCATATCACACACGTGCGATTTTATGAGAAACTCTATTGATTTATACGATGCATGTGCTTGAGAGTGTTCTTCATGATGTAGGTAGACGTTTGATTCTATTTCTTTATGTTCGTTATTCTATTTCAAATCTTTGGTTTATAATAAGGAGTATTGAATATTATGTTCTTTGTTTTTAATAAAAGTTTTTAAAATTAATAAGTTAATAAAGATGGTTGTGGGCAACTTGTTGACGAGAACCCTCACGAGACTTCACTCGTCCGACTAGGGACACCTAGGGGTTTAAAAGGCTTGTTGCATACGCTAAATGCAATCGTGATCCATACGAAAATGGAATAGATTTTTATTGTAGTTTTTTATTTTAGTTTTGCTCGAGGACTAGCAAAATGTAGGTTTGGGGGTGTGATCGGGAGAGAACTAATCCTAATTATACGCCTTAACGCGCATTTGTTAGTGCCTTTTTATCCTGTTTTTGTATATTTTTACTTCGTTTTCTAGTTTCTGACAGGTTTTGGAAGAAATCAACTAAACCAGGCTAAACAGGGTGAAAAGTCAGAAAGAAAGAAGCTGAAAAAGGAATGTCGCGCGCGCGACCCGCGCCCGCGAGAATCTAGAAATCGCTCGCGCGATCCGCTCGCGCGAGATCCCCAATAACTCGCTCGCGCGATCCGAGCGCGCGAGGTACCCAATGTCGCGCTCGCGCGACCCGCTCGCGCGATATGCCCAAAAATCAAAGTTGCGTATTTCAGTATACTGAAGACTCCTGTGCAAACGAGACTGCTAAACGACGTCCAGACTGTAAATTACATGCGTTTCAGTCCGTTTCGAGTTGTAAAGGCTTCCAAAACATGTTGTAAATCTATATAAACCCTATTTTACTTCAATTAGAGGGTTGGCAATTATTATACACACATTCTACAACCATACTTCCAGCCATTGAAGAGAGGGAAGCAAGGAGAAGAAGAAGAAGACCAAGGGTTTCCATGGCCTCCTCCATCAACCTCTTGCTATCTACTACTTCCATGGACGGCTAGATCATTGATCTAGGGTTTCAATGAAGCCCTAGACGAGTAATAGGGTTTTATTTATGTTTTTATTTTAGGTTTATTATGTATGGATGACAGTCACATGTTTAGAGGATTTTTATAAATAAATCGTACTTACATTGATTAAATCATTGCTTTCAGAATTTATTCTTGTCTTAGATCTGTTTTGACTGTGATGTGCTCAACGATCTATTCTTGCTGTGCTTGTTTAGATTGTTTACATGTGATGGTGCTTTATTGATTCGTGCTATCAAGTATCCGAATAGTCCATGCCTAGGTTAGACGGATTAGATCACAACCCTAGTTTAGTGTGAGATAATTCGTGCTATCCGCAGATGGATTATGTTGGTGCTTGAACCATGATTATCTTCTTGTCGGAGGAATTGGGCTTGTAGCTACAATTCCCCATATTCATCCTATGTAATAAGCTAAAGTAATTCATAAATATTCCTATTATGAAGCTAGTGGTGGATTTGTAATCCTAGGTTCCCTTTAAATATTACTTAAAAACAATTTTAATTGCTCTCATAGTTTAGATTTACTTTTATTGTTATTAGTTTAATTAAATTCAAAATTAAATCCGTTTTTCCTAATTAATTAGACTTAGGTTTTAAAATTTAAAGCTGTAGTAATCAATCTCTGTGGGTTCGACCTTTACTTCCACACTGCAAATTTATTGAAAAGTAAAGTATACTTTTATATCTTGATTTTGACTAGATCAATTACCCAAGCAGGGCCCAAGCCTAATGATATCTTTTCCAAATTCCTCCAGACTCTGCGTGCTACATAATATATACGTATATACACAGAATATATATATAAATTCGTATATATATACATTTTGCACCCAAAACTTCAATCGACCATAACTCGCTCAATTCTTAATTAAAATACGCAAACTTTATGTCAAAATCAAGTGCCTCGACGAGCCCGATCTAATGGTATAGGTCTTGAAGCTTAACTCTCAATGGTCTGTCCGTATGGGGGAAAAATAGTCACGACCATAAAAGAATAATTCAATCGTAGGAGGACCAAACGTGGTCTAAGCTTCGAGCCGTTCATCGAGGGTCTTAAGGGTGTCATTAGGGGCATTTTGGCATTGAATTTGCATGTTTTGGTGACGGTCTGAAAACCCGAGCTCGTACGAGCTTCAATGGTGGTCCAGCCATCGTCGGAGCTCTAGGCTTTGTCCGGGGTGTGTGTACTGGTCTGTGAGTGTATAGAAATTACAGAGGGGGCGTGAGAGTATTACCTTACTCTCGGTGTGGTCTCGGTCTCGTCTCAAGTTTCTCTCTCTAGCTTCTCCGAGCACTTCTTCTTCCTCCTTCCTCCTTCTTTCTGTGTGTGTGTAAGTGTGGTCTGTGTGTGTGTGTGTGTGTTTGAGGGAAGAGGGGAGGGAATAGTAAGTGAGGGTGAGGGTGGAGTTTGGTTTTCTTCCCTCTCTTTCTAATCTCTCAGCACTCTCTCTCTCTCTCTCTTAACTCTCACTCTCTCGGGTCTCTCCTCCATCTCTACCTTTATATATGTATATATATATAAATTAGCACATGCACCCGCACTATATATAATATATACATAATATACATAGCGTGTGTGTGTTGTAATTGGCGTGGGTGGCAGTGGCGTGTTGATGCTGATGAGGTTGATGGGGTGTGGGGGAGTGTACTGCATGATGTATAAATATGTGGAAGGGCAATGCTATTTACAAGTGTCATGGAAACTTTAGCTTGCGTGACACATGGTGGGGACAATGTATGGTTGCCACATGGCCATGTGTGGGCCCACATCTCAGTTTGCGTGCTAAAGCATAGGGTTACGTGCAATTCAGTCCGGTAATACCAGTTTCTCCGGTTCCGCGTGTAGGCCAGTCTAAGCTGCGAACATAGCTCGGTCAAATACGACTGTCCGAGTCCTAAAATAAAAGGTCGATTACACTAATGATCACGACTATAGGCTTGGGACTGAATAGAATGTAACCTATGATTAAAATATCTAAATAATAATAATTGAATATTAAAATACGTAATATTAATATACGGGGTCGGGTTTATAAAATCTATAGTTAAGCGATAACGAAAATTTATATATATTATAATCTGTAGTTATAAATTTATGCAACTTGTGTTCTTGTCCCTTCGTAATGAACCCGTCTGGTTGCATCATATAGATGCACTCGTCAAGATTCCCATTAACAAATTGTCTTGACATCCATTTGCCGAATTTCATAATCAAAATGTGCAGCAATAGATAAGAGAATCCGGATAGACTTTAGCATGGCCACCGGCGAAAAGGTTTCCTCATAATCGATACCCTCTTTTTGAGTGAACCCTTTCGCAACAAGCCTTGCTTTAAAGGTTTCCACCTTACCGTCTGCTCCTCTTTTCTTCTTATAGATCCACTTATATCCAATGGGTTTTATTTCGTTGGGTGGTTCTATAAGACCCCAGACTTGATTGGAGTACATGGACTCCATTTTAGACTTCATAGCCTTTTGCCAAAGATCTGCATCTTTATCTTGGAGTGCTTCATTGTAGTTACAGGGATCGGTACCTTGTTTATCAGGGACCCGGTCATAAGACTCTCCCAAGAACATATACCGGTTAGGTTAAATAATAACCGTCCCACTACAATGAGGCACAACTCGTGCCTGTGTATCACTGATATTTCATTGTGAAGATTCTGAACCTAATACACCATTATCTGCATGCTGTACTGGTTCAGGAACCTGTGTGTTAATGGTTGGTTCAGGATCTACACGAGTTTCAATAATCTTCCCACTACGACGCGGTAATGGAATATCGATAACTCTGTCTTGTGATGTTTCTTCTCGTACCGATGGTATCGAAGAAGTATGTGTCAGTGTCTCTCCTCTCATTTCCTCTAGAACAATACGGCTTCTGGGCTTGTAGTCCATAATATAGTCCTCTTCTAAGAATGTGGCATTGGTGCTAACAATAACCTTCTAATCCTTAGGACTATAAAACAGATCACTTTTAGTTCTTCTTCGATACCCAACAAAGAAACATACTTCTGTTCTTGATTCCAACTTTTTTGCCTTCCCTTTCAGCACATGTGTTGGACTACCCCAGATCCGAACATGCCGCAGACTAGGCTTTCGCCCAGTCCACAATTCCGTGGGAGTAGTAGGTACTGAGTTAGATGGTACCAAGTTTAGAATGTATGCATCTGTCTCTAATGCGTGTCCCCAAAAGGAAATTGGTAAATCCGAATAACTCATTACCATGTCCATAAGAGTCCTGTTCCTTCTTTCTGCTACACCGTTCTGTTGAGGCATACGGGGTATAAACAACTAGGATGTAATCTCTTGCTCCAATAAGTATTCCCTAAACTCTCCCAAGAGGTACTCTCCACCACGATTAGATCATAGTGTCTTGATATATTTACCTAGACGCTTCTCCGTTTCAGCCTTGAAGTCTTTGAATTTCTCAAAGCATTCAGACTTACGCCGCATCAAATAAATGTACCCATACCTTGAGTGATCGATGAAAGTGACAAAGTACTCAAATCCCCCTCTTGCTTGGACAATAGGACCACACAAATCAGAGTGAACCAGTTCCAACGGCTCTTTTGCTCTATAGCCCTTGGCTGAGAACGGCCTCTTGGTCATTTTACCTTCCAAGCAGGATTCACAGACTGAAAGTGCCTCCACTTCCAATGAGCTTAATGGCCCATTTTGAACCAGTTTTTGAATCCTTTTCAAATTAATATGACTAAGACGTAAGTGCCAAAGATGCATTTGGTTCATCCTCGAAGGTTCTTTTCTCTTAAATGGCAAACTATTTGTGTTATTCAATTCATTAAGTTGCAGTATAGGAGAGACAGGATTTATAATATAAAGATCATCCACCAATTGACCAGAACAAATAAAATGTTTATTTTCTTTAATAACTACTACGTTATTAAAATGAACTGAATATCCATTCTTGTTTTTTTTTTTTTCGGAAAAAGGTGAATAAAAAAAAAGCCAATCGGCACTATACAAAAGTACAAGGGGCATACCCCAGGATATACAATGCGCACAAAAAGAGCATCAGGCGATGCTACAGTGAGAATGCCTCAAACAAATGCCAAGTCTAGAAAGAGACTCAACCAAACAAAAAAATCCCAAAATGGGGCCAAGCACAAAACGTAAACATTAACTCACAAGCCCCCTAAAGCTGCAAAATTATAAAAAAAACTTCCAAGAGAAAGATGGATAGGAATTAACAAATCATGCTAAGCCCATCTAGCTATGTAATCAAATAGGTGAGGGTCATTTCTCCATTTAATTTGGATCTGAATAGAGATTTGGAGATAAATATCTCGAAGAATCCTTTCCTTTGTTTTCACTGGAGATCTGAAGGTGCGAGCATTTCTTTCTTTCCAAACGTAATAGACCGCTAGCCCCAGGCACATTTTAGGGATGATATGGTTGGGGGTTTTCTACTATATGGGTTCCTTCTCCCAATGGGAACTTTAACCTTGCACATACTTGGGAACACCTTCGAGTTACTGGCCCAAAGGTCCCATGGCATCGGCTCATTTGGTTTCCAGGAAATATACCTAGGCATAGTTTCATTTCTTGGTTGGCAATTCTTAACCATTTATCTACTCATGACAGGATTGTCCACTTCACTCCTAGAACCTTGGGATGTGTTCTCTGTCATCAAGGTATGGAATCGCATGATCATTTGTTTTTTAGTTGCTCATTCTCTTCTTTTATTTGGCAGGCATTACTGCAACGTTTGGATATTAATTCCTATGCTTCCTCTTGGAGCTCTATTGTGGAATGCGCAGCTAGGAAATGGACAAAGAAAATTCCCAACCACATTATTCCTAGAATGTGTCTTGGGTTGATCATTTATAGCATATGGAAGGAAAGAAATGCTCGAACATTCAAATCCGAAGTTAAAACAAAGGAAAGGCTCCTTCAAGAGATCTACCTCCAAATCATTATTCAGATCCAGATCAAGTGGAAAAATGATCCACATCTCTCAAATTACATTACTAGATGGACTTAGCCTGAAAATATACCTTTTATCTCATTTTTCTCAGTTTAATTTTCTTTGCTAGTTCAGGTTTTATGAGGGACCCTTGAGCTTTGCTCTTGTGTTGTTTTTTTTTTATTATTCTAGGATGACTTTTTGGTAATTTCTCCATTTTGAGTGATATTTTGCTAAGGTGGGTTTTCTTGGCTACAAGCCTTTGATCTTTCCCCTTAGTTGCATCATCTGGATGCCCTTTTTGTGCTTATTGTATATCCTGGGGTATGCCCCTTGTAGTTTTGTATAGTGCCGTTTGACTTTGCTTTATTTATTCACCATTTCCCGAAGAAAAAAAATGGTTGGGGGTTTTCTTCGTCCAGGTTCTAGCTGCCCAATCCAGTAAGGAGCCCCAGGAGGGAGTGTGATATGATATCCCCAACCGATGTAAGAGACCCTGCCATATAAAAGAGGAAAATGAGCAACCGAAAAACAATTGATCATGAGATTTCATACCTTGGTGGCATAAAACACACGCCAATGGGCCAGGAGTGAAGTGAAAAATCTTGTCATGAGTAGATAACTTGTTAAGAGCAGCTAAACTAGAAGGTACATAAAGGCAATTTCTTAATATTAAAATCCTATTTCTACCAAAACTAAGATGTAGATCTCCTACTGCAACTGCTGCTACTCTCGTAGCATTTCCCATATATAGATAAATCTCTCCATCACTGAGCTGCCTGGTTCCCTGGAACCCCTGCAAAGAATTGCATACATGATCAGTGGCTCCCGTATCTACACACCAGGTACCGGAAGATCGGACCGCTAAACATGATTCAACAACTAGTAAATGAGATTTACCTTGATTGTTCTGTCTGGCGAGATAAATTGGACATTGCTTCTTCCAGTGTCCTGGCTGCTTGCAAACAAAATATTTGTCTTTAGGCTTTCCCGGTTATCCTCTTGTCCTTTGGATTGGCGAAGGACCCGCGGCCTTCTTTTGAGCCTTTTTCATTTTCTTCTTGCCTTTTGACTTTGTAACAGAACCTTTCTCAAACACAAGAGCACTCCTTGACTTTCTATTGAGACCCTCACCTGCCTGGAGTTCTTTAAGTAGCTCTGCTAAGGTATATTTAAATTTATTCATGTTGTAATTGAAACAAAATTGTTTAAAAAACTTTGGCAGTGACTGGAGTGCGATATCGACCTAGGTTTCCCCGTCGATTTCAGCTCCAAGTATCTCTAGTTCATTAAGAAGAGATATCACCTTAAGAACATGATCCCTTACAGGCATTCCCTCAGCCATAGTTGTGTTAATCAAGTCTTTCATGGCAACCTGCCTAGCAACACGACTTTGATCCCCGAACATCTCTCGGAGGCTCTCCATCATGTCATAGGCGTCGGCCATTTGACTGATGGTGATGTTGCAGCACATTTGACATGGATGCCAAAATGTAACACCGTGCCATCTCATCAGCCTTGACCCATTTCTTGTGAGCCTGGGTTTCCTCAGCGGTTGCCCCCTCACCAGGTTGCTCAGGACATTCTTGAGTAAGTACAAACTTATACTTTTCAGCAGTTAACACAATATCCAAATTCCTTTTCCAGTCTATATAGTTTGGTCCAGTAAGTTTGTTTTCTTAAAGTGTATAACAGCGAGTGGATTGAAAGAACCCATTTAAAAGCCTGAGAATCACATAATATAAATAATTAAATTTGGGCAAAAAATTACAATAGATTCGAGTTGAAAATATAGGTTCCCTCTACCATATTTGAAAAGAATCCGCCAGCAACCTGAAATACTGTGATAGTATGACTCGATGGGAAGCCATATACTATCCATCATTTGTTTAGATAGGCAATTGCCTTTTAATTTTACTATCCAGGCAATGTACCTTGCCTAGTAAAATTAAACTGCTGACTTGCTTTGATCCTATAAATAACAATAGTGACTCAGATGGAGAGGATATTATTATTTATAGCTAAGTGTATATACCATCACTTAATTCTAGGTCAAGAGTTCCGTGAGGAACACCTCTGATGGAAAGGTGACCCACACTAACAATCACCCAAGACATTCTTTTAAAGAAATTTGTACTGATGATTCCATGATCAACTACATCCGATGGGGAGGATGACACTAGAGCCATCACACAAAATTAATCATATCATCTACAAGCCAGTGATGGTGACCATGGGATTTATACTTGATAAATTCCCTCTCCCACTTAGAATTTAAAAAAAAAATTAGGGTTATAATTCCTAGAAAAACTTTTAATTTAATTAATAAAAAATAATAGAATACTTGACAAGGATTAATTCATCCTTACTTATCAAACCCACATGTGTAGATAATAAAATTATTCTATTGTCATGATTTTAGAAAATAAGTACTTATGTTTTCAAATTATGGAATTAGTTTTATTTCTAAGTACACATGTAGTTGTCCATCATTTTAAATTAATATAAATTAAACATGCAGCTAGACATCTGAAATAGGTCTAGGAAGAATTATCCATGTTGTCCTATTCATTAAACATGAAACAATAATAATCATTCAATCACACATAAATAAGGAAACCACAATAAAATATGAATCCCACTATTATGGTCAAGCTACAACTCTTGTGAAAAATCTTCATTGAACCCGATTAGCTCTATGTCACCACTATGCACGGGGGTCGAGCTGCCCGGTTAGCTCGCGGGGATCGAAACTGCTTTCAGAACTGTCTTCAAAAACTGCTTCCAGATTGCTTTCTGAAACTGCTTGTAAACTGTCTTCACGAACTGTCTTCACAGATTTACTTGTGATATATTACATAAACCCTATGCCTCCATGAAGGAGTTCACATGCTATTTCTTTGCAGTAAATTAACCACACATCAATCAAGTGTGGGATCCAATATACACAAATCCTATGCCTCTATAAAGGAGTTCACATGCTATATTAAAATAGCAAAATTAACCACGGATAAAACCATCGTGGGATCTAATCACACAAAATCAATGACCATAATAGTGGAATAAGATTGCTACAAAACAAGGGTTAGCACAGTTCTACGTTCTATCCATCCATCAAAACACGCATAAGATCTATTTTATTGGACAACATGGTTGCGTCCAACCCATACGCAGAATCAACGTTGCTCTGATACCACTATTAGGAAACTGCGTTCTCAGAATCCGTTGACAGCGCGTATAAGTTGGTACAGCATAAATTACGTGAAAACTACAATACCCTATAAGGGCGGGACTAGGGTTATCTTAAACTGCTAAAACGGATTACTGTGGTAGATGAATCGAGAACACGGGCTCGATAACAGCTCACGATCTTCTACAGTATTCCTTTGCTGCCAAAATATCGAACTGAGTGTGGGCTCTTTCAAAATTCTTTATGTTTCTGCTCTCTCTTTTTATGCTCTCTTTTCTATTCCGAGTTATAATACTCTTGATGGAAAAACATAAACTGAGGAGAGAGCCAAAGCAGCACATGATACACCCAAAATTGGCTCTATCCTATGACCGATCGGTTCAAATCAGCAGCCAGTCCATGTCCCGGTCAAATCATGCACAACTCCTCGGACAAGCATCAGCCCGAACGGTTTAGCCTACCCGAAACTCATCATCCCGAGCGGTTCATCCACGACCCGGCCAATAGGTTGGGAAAACCGCATAGGCACATCCCACCGCGGGAACAGCTCATCCGGGCCCACAGGCATAATCCCGAGCATTACGGGCAGTTTCCTACTCAAGCTAGAAGACTAATGGAAAGTGCAAACTATTTCCTAATCTAATTAGGAAACCCCCACAATTAATGCCAATCTAAATCAATTGGATTATATTTCCTTATCCATGTACGAGTATGTCTCTTACATCTATAAAAGAGACCTCTCACCCCCCATTGAAGGGGCTGACTTTTTAGTCTACACAGTACTTCTATAGCATTCATCAACATGCCCCGCCGACATACGGTAGCTCCAAAATTGTTGGTCCACCACAGGCCCCCGACTCTTTTACAGTATAGTGAACGTGCTCAGACACACCCGTGGACGTAGGTACCTTCATTAACAGGGCCGAACCACATACAAAAAACTAGTCTCTCACTCTCTCTCTCTCTCCTAAAATTGCTCTACTTTACTCTTACCAATTTTTGGCATTATCAGTTTGGCGCCGTCTGTGGGAAATGACAAGTCTTCTCATCAATGAATCTCTTGACTAATCATCATGCCACCGAAGAAGGGTAAGAAGGTTGATCAGCAGGCTGATCGGGATGTTCCACCGGCCCCGGCACCGGCTACGACAGTCATGACATCCGAACAGGTCACCGCGACCCTCACACAATTCTTGGAGGGCCAGCGTCAAATCTAGCAATAGATCGAAGCCCTGCAAGCCCAGCACAGCAGTCCTCAGTGACCGGGAAATGACCCGGGAACATTGCGTACGGTCGGGAACCGATCTTGACCAGACAACGTGCCCGATCCAACCCGTCCCATGTTGAGGATGCCAGAGACATCAATAATGGGCGTGCTGCCCGAAAGGAAAGGCAGGAGCATATGGCCCGGGAATCAATCCAGGGTCACTCGGTCAAGAGCCGAGTTGTCCCTAGGCGAACGGTTACCCGGAGCCATAGCCGAGCGCGATCCCAGAGGACAGCACACCGCCATGAAGAAGAAGCCTCTTCCACCAACCCGACTAGCTCCTCCAATACCGGTCGGGAAGGAGTGGAAGCCCGAATCAAGGACTTACAAAAGCAGATTGACGGAGTGGACAAAAAGCTTGGTTAAAACCGCGCTCAGAATCAGGCCAATATCGAGACAGAGTCACCGTTCTCCAACCAGGTCACGAGGTTTGCCATCCTGCGCAAATTCAGGCAGCCTCGTCTAGATCCCTATAATGGCTCGGGAAGCCCGGTCGACCACGTTTGGACCTACAAGGCTCAGATGGCCCTAGCCACCAACTCCGATGAACTATACTGCCTAGCCTTCCCCAGCACTTTGAAAGGCCCGGTCGTGCAATGGTTCTACTCCTTGGAGCCCCGATCGGTCTGCAGTTTCAAGCAACTCAGCAAGCAGTTCATCAACCAGTTCATCGGTATGAATGAACGGCCAAAACCTGACATGCATCTACTGACAGTCATACAAAGGGATAATGAGACCCTCAAGGAGTTCACCAGCCGATTTAATCAAGAGAAGCTCGGCATCCATGATCTTGATGAAACCGCCGCTATTATAGCCTTCTGCTTAGGAGTTTAACACACCAAGTGCGCCACGTCGTTTCACAGAAACTGACTGGTAACCTTGGTTGAACTCACAGAGAGGGTTGGAAAATACATTAACACTGAAGAATTTCTAAAGATTAAAGACCCCGGGCAAGAAAGCAACGAGTCTTCCAGAAGTAAGCGAAAGCGAGATCAGCCCGGGAGTTCTGATAGTTCTTCCAGTTCACAGCGGTATGAGTCCGGTAGCCTTGACCCGACCTCCAGTTCATAGTGATCTGAGTCCGGCAGCCCTGACCCGACCTCCAGTTCACATCGGTCAGGATCAAGCAGTTCCAACTTTGTCTCCGGCACAGAGAAATCAGGAGCCTGACGATCCTAATCCGACCCCCTGTCTCCATCATTCTAGATGAGCCCGACTATAGTGGTACTTGCTTGATCACCACATGAGGCTCCACCGATTGTCAGAGAGCTCATCCAAAGACCTCGGGTCTAACCCCGAGGCATCTAAAGACCTTGGGCCTAAACCCGAGGCATGCAAAAGACCTTGGGCCTAAACCCGAGGCATGCAAAAGACCTTGGGCCTAACCCTGAGGCATCAAAAGACCTCGGGCTCCGAACCCAGGCACTAAAGACCTCGGGCTCAGAACCCAGGCATCAAGACCTCGGGGTCAAGCCCGAGGCACCGGCTTCGCTTAGGTCCAACCGTTGATGGGGGCAAACCCCCTAGGTGGCTGATGATGGCAAGCTTCAAAAGACCCTGCAACCCCTATGTTCCAGTTCGGTTACCTACAGTCATAGCCTCTGTAAGACCCTCGTCTTAGCAAAAGCTTGGGGGGCAAGACAGTGCAGTGAACTAAACAGGTAATCACACCGGGTATTTACAGGCCTCGTGGATGACCAAGTCAAAATCTTGGACAACCCGAGCACCTACAGTACTCAGAGGCATTAACTCCACTTAGGTCTAAACCGACGATAGAGGTGACTAAAATCTCTTAGGTTGGCCGACGATAGAGGAGCAAAAAGACCCTAAAGCAACGTGATTTAGGTCAGCTCCGCCAACATGGTCAAACTCTTCTCCCAACGGTCTTGACGAAGGCTGACTGGGCGGAAGATAACCATCCTGGGGAGTTAACACAAAAGGACCCTAAAGTAACACACTTTAGGTCGGCTTTTCCAACATGGTAAAATTCTCCTACCCACAACCATGACGAAGATTCATGGGCAGAAGATAACCATCCTGGAGGCTAACTCAAGCAAAAAAGACTCCGAAGTAGGCCGAGTCTCAACTCTCGGTCACTTCCCGAGCATTCAAAGACTCCGAATTAGGCCGGGTCTCAACTCCTGGTCAGTTCTCGAGTACCTAAAGGTCCCGAGCTAGGCTGGGTCTCAACTCTCAGCCAGATCCTGAGGACTCACCAGGCTCAGAAGCCCCGAGGCAGCTTCCCCAAGCACTCAGACAGTGGCAAGTAACATCAAATTGATTTCCAAACTTGCCCTGATATAGCATCTGGCCAACCTTGGAAATAGGGGGCAGCTAATACACCCAAAATTGGCTCTATCCTATGACCGAGCGGTTCAAATCAGCAGCCAGTCCATGTCCCGGTCAAATCATGCACAACTCCTCGGACAAGCATCAGCCCGAACGGTTTAGCCTACCCGAAACTCATCATCCCGAGCGGTTCATCCACGACCCGGCCAATAGGTTGGGAAAACCGCATAGGCACATCCCACCGCGGGAACAGCTCATCCGGGCCCACAGGCATAATCCTGAGCATTACGGGTAGTTTCCTACTCAAGCTAAAAAACTAATGGAAAGTGCAAACTATTTCCTAATCCAATTAGGAAACCCCCACAATTAATGCCAATCTATATCAATTGGATTATATTTCCTTATCCATGTACGAGTATGTCTCTTACATCTATAAAAGAGACCTCTCACCGCCCATTGAAGGGGCTAAATTTTTAGTATACACAGCACCTCTATAGCATTCATCAACATGCTCGGCCGACCTACAGTAGCTCCAGACTTGTTTATCCACCACAGGCCCCCGGCTCTTTTACAGTATAGTGAACGTGCTCAGACACACCCATGGACGTAGGTACCTTCATTAACAGGGCCGAACCACATACAAAAAACTAGTCTCTCACTCTCTCTCTCTCCTAAAATTGCTATACTTTACTCTTACCAATTTTTGGCATCATCAGCATATATATATATAGGCTATGATAGGGACCGTAAGAAGTCAGTAAGGAATAGGCTTCCTTATGGAATTAAGAAACCCTAATTCGAACTGAATCAGATTCCTATTTCCATAAATTATAATTCATACCACTAAAGAATTACAATTGCACTCCTACCCTTATCTCAAAAATATATTTCGAGCTCCATGTTATTAAATGCTTATTATCTCCCCATGTTAAGATTACAGATATCCATTAATTAAATATAATTACTGACAATCATATTTAATTAATCTCTTAAAATTCCTTGAGATCCTCCGCTTAACTTATCTGAAATGTCGGATACAAAATCCACCTGCAGGGTTTGACATAATCAAAATTTATAAGCTTTCTCAAAGGGAGATCATCAATCCCAAAATTGAGACATGGATTCCATCATTAATTAATATCCACCACATTTGAAGACTTTTAAAAAAGTTTATAGCAATACAATAAATATTCACCCAATCTAATGAGATATTGACCCATTTAAGGATCTCACCCTTTTAGAGATCAAAGTGTAAATATCAAATGTACGTGTCTATAAATTAACTTAGGATTTAGAGTGCCACTTCCATCTCCAGTGAGTGCCGCGTTTTTGCAACAGATAGCTGGTATACAACACGTTTTGTACTATCAAAAGGACGCCTGAATTAGGGTTTTTGCCCCTGATATGACTGAAATACCCCTTTTAAACTTGCCTATAAATAGAGGATGAATATCCTCTTGCATGTGGTTGAAAAATCTAGCTTAATCCTAGAGGATATACTCCTGTCTTAAAAAAGCTTTCTTAAACACAATTAGAAGTAGGTTTTGAGAAGGTTAAGGGGAGCATTTAAATAGAATTAGAGTGGAAGAGCTTAATCAGTCTTTGGAAGTTCTTCAAAAATCACCAAGTTGAGGAAATCTTGGAGGTAAAGCTTTAAATCAATTGGTCTTGATTACATTCTAATCACCAAAATGCTTAGAGTCTTTGAACTTTCTTCTTCTTTTCTTTCTAATCTTTGAGATTCATAAGACCCTCAATGTCTTACTTGAATCCTTAGATTGAGGTTGATATTAGTACACTTGATTAATAAATCTAAACCTATTTCCATGGTTTAGGTTTGTTATGTGTAAGTCTCATGGAGTCTATCCATATTTCTTTGAGATTTACAAGACATGAACATCTTTAGTCTCCAATGACCATCAAAATGGTAGGAGAGCTAGCTTTAGACAAGCCCAACTCCATGGCTTATTTGTCTAAGTTGACAAGAATAAGATGAACTCACCAAATGTGCAGTGAGTTTACAATCTGTTTTTGATCGTAGATTTTTAGTTGAACATCGAACCGTTGGAATAGAGTGAAACCAATGGGAAAGTGTTTATAACTCAAAGTTCTACCACTACAATTTTTGTTTCAAGGTAGTTTCATGTTTTGAGTGATTTGATCAAGGGTTTTGTGGAACAACCATAATCTGTCCAGAGTTTTAGAACAGTAACATCTTTTGAAATAAGCAAATCAGAACCTTAATCAAGCACTTTTGACCTAAAATAAATTTTTATAAGTAGGTTAATGTGTTAGGAAGCTATCCTAAAAAGAACAAAGCATTTCTGATTTTTTTACTATTTTTAGAAAATCGTGCAAGAACTCTGGACAGAGGGTTGCAGAATCCTTAGTGATGTCTGGTTTTTGTCCAATTCTTGGGGATCTAACCCTTGAAACTTTGATTTTCTTTTTGGGTTAAAAACTAGACACACAGAGGCATCTTGTGTACAAAATTCATCAAGATCAAACCATGGGAACCATGCTTTGTATTTCTTGGAAGTTCTGATATGCTCTCAGCAATTTTCAGAATTCTGTAACAATTTTGATCAATCTTATAAATAATGGCTTAGATGATAGTTACATGAGTCAAGGTTCAAACCATGTTTCAATAATGATTAGTTAAGCTTGAATTTAAAGTTTAAGTGACCTAAATCAATAAGTACTTTACGATTTCTTCTTGTTTATGTTTACATTCATCCATGTGACTTGGCATTTATAATTAGGATTCGTTTGCTTTAAGTTAATTACATTTGATAATTTAGGATTAGAGGCCTAGGATCATTATTCAATTTTACATATTGTATATCATGTGGACTAACCCTTGTTTTGTTGCGCTGATGAGGTATGACTTTTTTTACTCTCTCTTAGCTTAACTTCCTTTTTGATTTTATCAATTTTATGACCTCATGCGCGACACATTATAATTAGGATCTTGCCTTATATGAATACATGTGATTAGAGACTCTTTTCTAGGATTTTCTTTCATTTGTATGCATTGCACGTTTAATATCGCGGCTGGATCCTAGGTAAGTTCTCTTGTTCCCTATTGCATATCATATTGCTTGCTACTCGAATTATGTGGTTTCTGAATGACATTTTATCACTTGCAATCTTACACCCTTTAGACATGCTTTTGTAATGTATATTTATACATATGTATTAGTTGAGGGCACATTTAAATTAATACTTCGATTAAAAGGATGTTAAGTAGAGGTCTATCGCGAGATAGGACAAGAAGGGGTGTTTTAGTCTGATGGACTCCTTCCCTTCTCGTTCAATGATCCCCAGACCTAGTTTAATCTTTGGTTTCGCAAAAAGATCAGTTGCTTTAAAATAGGTTTCTTAATTTTCCCTTTTAAAAAAAAATTAAGTGGCGACCCATTTGTTTTGAATTTGAAATTTAAAAAGAATTTTAAAAGAAAGATGTGGGTAAAAGAAAAAAAAAACTGCGATATCCACAATCTGGCGACTC
The DNA here is from genome assembly GCA_033977485.1 of Hydrangea macrophylla. Lineage (NCBI taxonomy): Eukaryota > Viridiplantae > Streptophyta > Magnoliopsida > Cornales > Hydrangeaceae > Hydrangea > Hydrangea macrophylla. The sequence goes on along the minus strand of CM066998.1, from coordinate 13,634,118 downwards.
TGCTGGGGATCGAACCCAGAATCTCTGGTTTCGCAGACCAGAATTCTGACTTTGGGTTCATTTGAGGATTAGACTCGAAAAACATCCTTTTAATCAAATTAATTAATCTTTGTGTGCCTGTTGCATTTCACTTGCATGTCTAGCCAGTCGATTGCACGAAACTATGACCTTGGAGGATCGGGGCAACCCAGTCGGTCAAGCCATCATGGGACTGTGTGATCACCCTTGATCTCGTACCATGTGTTGGTTTATGAAGCATCCTATCGGGTGTGTGTCAAGGGTCGCTTATTTGACCAAAACCCAGCTTCTGCATAGTAGCTACCATAGAACCTTTTAAATCTTAGGAAATCAATTCTTGATTAGGGTTATGTGCTAGGAAGTCTTGTATGCCTGGAAGGGATTATTTGAGATGATGATGATACTTACTTGATACGACATATGTAAACTCTTAATCGCTTTTGAGCAATTCCTCTTCATGTCCCATAACATTTGGGAATATGTTAGATTTTGATTATAAGATTACATCTCTTATATCATGTAATTTTCCGAAAAAAAAAAATCTCTTATATCATGTTTAGCTAAGCATCATTGACCTTGTATGTATCCGAATTCATGAAAAGTACGGTGATAATCCGATCATGTGATCCTTCTACCTAAAGAATTTTAAATTCGTCTTTGAAAGCAACAGATTTTTACCATCTTTATTCAAAAGTTTTCAATCGTTCTTTAAAAAAAAATCATTGAAGTTCACTTTTTGATTCCAAGTTAACCCTTGTTGAAGGAAGAACCCAAAGTTTTTGGGTGTTTATTTTTGGAAAAGTTTCACCAACTAAAGAAATGTTTTTCAAATGAATTTCAAAAATTTTGAATACCCGACCTTCGAAAAGGGTAGTGAGGATCACAATGAGAGGTAAAATTAGTGTATTTGACATGAATGAGGATCTTATGTGCTTATGTGTTTATGTGTTAGGATTAGGATTTTCTTTTCTTTGACATATAGATTAGGCACACACACACACATGCATTGCATTTGTGTGACATACAAAAGAAAGTTTTTACCAAATGTCTTTGTGTGACAAAAGGAAGCAGATAAAAGTTTTTAAAAGAAAAATTTTAAAATTTGTTGTAGGGGCGAAAATAGCATCAAGTTCAAATCAAGCCTGGTTTAGGGATCCAACGGCGAGGCTAGTAAGAAGAGAAGACGCTAAAATGGTAGAAGAAAGGAACGAGGAAGTAGCCGGGTTGAGAACACTGGTAGAACAACAAGCAGAACAAATGAGGCGACAAGCCGAAAACATGAACCGTATGATGGTAATGATAGAAGCACTGAATCGCCGACCGCCGCATGTAGTTCCGCCGGTTGTGGACCCACCTCTAGGGGGAGAAGGAAATTGGCTTGATGATTAGGAGGCACAATGGACTGATGCGTTACAGGCCAACAGGGAAAGGGAGAAAGCTGATAAAGAGAGGCTACTGACCGAGAAGATCGAGAAGCTGAAAAGGGTGATGCATAAGCCTCAAGGGGTCGATACTTATCTAATGGAGTTGGAAGGACTGTACGATGGAGTCCATGAGACACTGCTAGCCAGCTTTAAGATACCAGTCTTTGATAAGTTTGACGGAACGGGGAACCCTCGCAGTCATGTACGGATGTGTATCGGAGCTTTCCAACCGAGCGGGTTAAGAACCACCATGATGGTCGTCTTGTTCCAACAAACTTTAACCGGAGCTGCCTTATCCTGGTACCTCACTCTCGAACAAAACAAGAACCGGGTTTGGGAAGAGGTGATGAAAGCATTCGTGGTGCAATATGAGTACAATCAGGACCTGGACGTTACCGTCAGAGATTTGGAGACTACCAGGCAAGGAAATAGAGAGTCTTTCACTAAATACTTGAGCCGTTGGAGGGGGAAGGCGGCTAAAATGGTACAGAGGCCGTCTGAGAAAGACTAGATCCGAATGCTGATGAAAAACCTTCAACCTGCCTATCAAGAGAAAATGAGATTCCAGTTGATCAACACTTTTGCTGAGGTATTTGATGTAGGGACTCGGATCGAAGACGTAATCCAAGAGGGAGTAATAAAAAGGAGGAACAGCCAAATCGTTATAGAAGGCCGAACTATGGGTTCAATGGAGGACAGTCGAGGGGTCACTCTGGCCCCACTGATGTCAACGCACTGAACGGGCCAGAGAGGAAATTTGACATAACACCAAGGAAAGGGGGGGACAAAGCATCGAGAAAATTCTCAGATCTGGGAGTATCGATATCAATCGCTCTCAATAGCCTGTTAGCGAAAGGGCATCTCGTCTGTTAGAACCTCGACCTCTACCAAGTCCGCTTCTGCCAAGTTTTCAAGGGGATCTCTTTTGCAAATTCCACCAACAGAAGGGCCACTCAACGGATCGGTGCATGAGGTTAAGGCACGAAATCCAAGATCTAATCGATAACAAGGTGATATCAGAACTGCCCGTCAGAGCTCCAAATGTCACAAGGAATCCGCTACCAAATCACCATGTTGTACCACCACCGCAAGGCCTCTATTTCTTGGGGATAGAAGGAACCATCTTCGATCCATCTAGGCTAATCACTAGGGCTGGGACACCAAGGAGGCCTTATTAGCTGATGGAGAATCCGACAATCTGTACTTTGGAGGATGTTCCGAAGGGATGTGAAGAGGAAAAAGCAGAACAAATGGATTGGTGGGTTCAGAAAATGGGCAATATGGATCAGATAGAGGGTGATTTGTGGTACAAGAGTGATGAAGAGGTGGGAATCAAAAAAGAGAATTCGGGAAGGGTTTCGGAGGCTGACAATCTATGGATGAGGGAAGAAGTCAGTCATCTAACTCGATCAGGCAGACACTTCAAGCTGCACGAACTGGAGGAAGACCACCTGGGGAGGGATCTAGACAAGGGAAAGCGAAAAATAGATGAAGAAGCAATGGAAGATAGGATCCTGAAGCAATTGAAGAAAACTCAGGCTAACATCACTGTTTGGGGCTTACTGATCACTTCAAAATGTCACATGCAGGCAGTCTTGGATGCTTTGAATCAATCCAACGTTTCCATCGATGTAACACCAGAAGACCTCATAAGAATGATCAGTAGGATTTCTACTCTGGCTATTACCTTCTCATCAGACGACCTATCTCCGGGAGGCCCTGCTCACAATACGCCATTGTATGTCACTGTTGAATTCCTGGGGAATACTATACCTACTTGTCTTATTGATAATGGATCCGCTCTAAACGTGTGTCTGTTTTGAACAGCCAATCACATGGGTTTGGATGAAACAACGTTCATGCCATCCGAGCAAAAGGTAAGGGCGTACGACAATACTCAAAGAACGGTCATGAGAATAATTCTCCTCCATTTAGCTATCGGGCCTATGGAAAAGGAAGTCGAATTTTAAGTCATCGACATACCTGCTTCTTTTAATTATTGCTGGGAAGGTCGTGGCTAGACAGTTTGGGCGCCATACCATCTACGGTTCATCAGAAAGTCAAGTGTGTTTGGAAGAGCAAGATTTGTGATATTCTCGGGGATAGTTGGGTTCGTCCATCTGAAGCTTCATCAAGCGCGCTGGTTTTGGAAGTGCAGTTCCGAGAAGAAGAGACGGGTCTGGGAGGGTTCAAATTCATTAATATGTTGGAAGGTGAGAAGCCAAGAGAGTTCCTGCCACTTTACTTCGATCAGTATGCAAGCCTGTTGGTCGTAGGGATCATGAAGAAGATGGGTTTCTTTCCAGGAATAGGATTGGGAAAAAATCATCAGGGTCTGCCAGAATTTCCAAGCATCGCCACTCAGACTCACAATCATGGTCTGGGGTATCAACCGTCAAAGAAGGAACGTAGAGAGAAGAAGAAAGCGACTGATGCACCGTTGGACCCTTATCTGAAAATGCTCAACGGATACTTTGTGAAGGAAGGAGAAGATTTCCCCTTTTGCGGATTCCCAGAACCATGGATGAATCAGAAAGATAAGTGTTTAAAGTCGGGGTTTGAGATCTTCTTCCCCTATGAGTTCTCTGCATATGAAGATCCATACTTGCAGATGCCTGTTAAGTCAGTTACTGCCAAAGATTGGATTGGCGCGCTAGATGGCTCGGTCATGAAGGACCTACTGGGCGAAGGAAGAAAAGAAATTATGGAAGCAGGTCATGAAAAGGCCAAAGAAGAATACGTTGAGGGTCTGGTAGAGGAGGCAACTGAAAGTGAGGAAAATTGGGAAGATCAAGAGAAGACCGACAAAGGAGGACCTGGGAAAGAAGAGATGGAGGAAATTACCAAGACAGGGGATCTGGAAGAATGCTTCATCACTGATCTGGGAGGAGAAAGCAAGAAAGAGTGGCTTTTCGAGTCTAGTGATAGGAATTCCCCACACCCAAAGTCTGTAATGGCCCAAATGAGGCATCTTTCAATTTCCATGTCTGTTGTAATCACTCCAAATAAAATCAATTAAAACATGACTAATTCTACCTACTCGAATACGCTTAATGAATGTGATGAATGTGATGATCATGAAATACCCATTGAATTGCAAAAATTAATTGAAAAGGAAAAAGAATCTGCATGTAAAATCATCGAGGACACTCTAACAATTAATCTAGGAAATGAAAATAATCCTCAAAATGTCTTTATCGGCTCTACACTTAGCAAAGAAGAAAGCAAAGAACTAATCAAACTATTAAGTGAATTCAAAGATGTTTTTGCATGGTCTTATAATGATATGCCATGCATTGATCCAGAAATAGTCCAACACCACATCCCCATCTTCCCCAATTCCAAGCCCGTAAAACAAAATTTGAGGCGAATGAGGCCTGAATGGGCAATCAAAGTCAAAGAGGAGATTGAAAAGCAGTTAAGAACCGAATTCTTAATGGTCACCGAGTATCCGGAATGGATCGCCAATATAGTGCTTGTCCCAAAAAAGGACGGTCGTGTTAGGGTCTGTGTCGATTTTCAGGATCTAAACAAAGCCAGCCCTAAAGACGATTTCCCTTTATCGCATATCGATCTCCTCGTTGATAACACTGCCGGGCATGAACTTCTGTCCTTCATGGATGGATTCTCAGGGTACAACCAGATTCTAATGGCACCCAAAGATAGGGAGAAAACCACTTTCATCACACCATGGGGGACTTATTGCTATAGGGTGATGCCATTTGGGCTTAAGAATGCAGGGGCGACATATCAGCGGGCAGCTATTACGTTATTGCACGACATGATCCATAAAGAGGTAGAGGTGTACGTGGACGATATGATTGTAAAATCTAAGGAGAGAGAAGGACATTTAGAGGCATTGAGGAAATTCTTCAGAAGGTTGAGGAAATATAGAATGAGGCTAAACCAACAAAAATGCACCTTCGAGGTCACCACCGAAAAGCTGTTAGGATTCCTCATCACTCAGAGAGGGATAGAGGTAGACCCGACCAAGATAAGGGCCATAGTCGAAATGCAGCCGCCCAAGAACAAAAAAGAGTTAAAGGGATTTCTGGGTAGAATATAGTTCATAAGCCGCTTCATCTCGAAACTTACCTTAACCTGCAACCCGTTGTTCAGGTTAGTCAGAAAAGGAAAAAAGTTTGAATGGGATACCCTGTGTCAACAAGCCTTTGATAAGATCAAGACCAACCTCCAAAACCCACCTGTCCTGTCACCACCCTCACTCGAGAGGGCTTTATTGCTATTCCTTTCTGTGTCCGAAGATTCAATGGGATGTATGCTGGCCCAAGAAGGGGAAGAGGAGCATGCGAAAAAAGCCATTTATTATTTGAGTAAGAGGATGACCGGATACGAACTGAAATACTCACCCTTAGAAAAAGCCTGTTGGGCCCTAGTCTGGTGCACCCGTCGTCTTAGGCACTACATGTTAGCCTTCCCCGTTGTCCTAATCTCCTGAATGGACCCACTCAAATACCTATTCAAAAAGCCTGTCTTGACCAGTAGAATTTTACGTTGGACCATGATGCTGGTGTGGATATCGCATTTTTCTTACCCACAGCTTTTCAAAATCAAATTCAAAAAAACAAAAAAACAAATGAGTCGCCACTTAATTTTTAAAAGGAGAATTAAGAAACCATTTTAAAAAAGCAAACTGATCTTTTAGAAACCAGAGATTAACTAGGTCCGGGGATTATGGAATGAGAGAGGAAGGAGCCCGTCGGACTAAAACACCCTCTCTCATCCTATCTTGCGATAGGCCTCTACTCAACATCCTTTTAATCAAATTTTTTAATCTAAGCATGCCCTCAACTAATACATATACACATATACATCACAAAAGCATGTCCAAAGGGTGTAAAATTGCAATTGACAAAATATCATTCATAAACCACATATTTCAAGTAGCCAGCAATATGACATGCAATAAGGAACAAGAGAGCTTACCCGGGATCCAGCAGCGATATTAAACGTGCAATGTATACAAACAAAAGAAAATCCTAATAAAGTCTCTAATCATATATACATATAAGACAAGCTCCTAATTCTAAGGTGTCACGCATGAGATTGAAAAATCAATAAAATCAAGAAATGAAATAAACTAAAAGGGAGATGAAAAGTTGTACCTCAAGTGCGCTACAAAACAAAGGTCAGTACACATGCCTTAGACAAGATATAATATCAAAGGGTAATTAATCCTAAATCATGTTCAATTAGATTCAACTAAGACAAGAGATAAGTCCTATTTATGAATATTGTCATGTATCAATGAATGCACGAATATGAACAAGCATGAGGTATGAATTTATTCACTAATTTGGATCCCTAAGCCTCTGGGTTTAATCTAGATTATCATTATTCAAAGTATGATTTGGGTCCTAAGGCATTAAGAGACCATTTGAGTTGAAATAAATAAGATTAGACAAAAATAGGAGCAGTTTTTTTATGAATTACAGAGAGCAGACCAGATGTTCAAAAATAGAAATAAAATACTTCCAACAGTTGGATCTGAATGATATTTGGATATGTTATGCCTCTGTGAGTCTAGTTTCTAACCCAAAACGAAAAATCAAGGTTTGAACGGTTATATCTCCGGGAATACAGAAAATACTAGACCTCACTCAGGGTTTTATAACTCTCTGTCCAGAGATCTTGTATGATTTTTTAAAAATGGCAAACAAATCTGAATTGCTTCATTCTTTTTCGGGAACCTTCTTAACACATTGGATTTCTTATAAAAAATTATTAGAGGTCATGAAAACTTGGTTAGATCTCTGATCTATCAATTGTAAAACCGGTTTGCTGTTCTGAAACTATTCTGAAATTCTGGACAGATTGTGGTTGTCTCACAAAACTCATGATCAAACCATTCTAAGCATTAAATCTTACCAAAGAAAAAATTACAGTGGTAAAACGATGTGTTATTGACACTTTCCCGTTGGTTTCACTTGATTTCAACGGTTAGATTTCGGACTAAAAATCTTTGATTGAAAACAGTTTGTGAATCCACTGTTTTCATTTTGCTAGTTCAACTTTGTTGGTTAACCTCAACTATTGAAAACATGAAGTTGAGATTAAACCAAACCACTTTTCTTACCATTTGATAGTCCTTGAAGACTAAAAATCACTTTATGCTTATGGATTTTGATGAAGTATGAAAGGAACTTCTCAAAATTCCAAACAATGAACTCAAACTTTATAGACCAAAGCTTGAATTCAACTTACTACTCCTACCATTTGATGGTCATGGGAGACAAAGATATGACTAATGTTCCTAGTTTCAAGAAGAATAAGGGAATGACTTCATTAAATACCAAGTTTAGAGGATCCAAGTCATATGCATGGACTTGGATCCAACTATATAAAACAAAGTGATGATCAAATTTTGACTCTCATGTAGAGTATGAGCTTTACATGAGGTTCAAAGGATCATACTCAAGAGATCAAGAGAGATATTGAAGATCTCCAAGACTCTCAAGAGAAGAACATATACAAGAAATTGAAGGGAGAATTAGAAATAGAAACTCCTAAGCTTTCTTGACAAACAAAGATAACAAGAGATTTTAGTTCAAAAAGAAAAGAGTAAACAAACAATCTAAGGCATAGGGGATCACCTCCAAATTATCCTCAAAGTATTCTTTGAAGATCTTCCAAACTCTTCTTCTTAATTCTCTAAACTCTCTTCTCTCTTCTCTCCAAAATATGTTGATGTAGTAGTTATAGATGTTCTATGTAGTGTCCCCTTGTTGTATATCTCTCCTTCTCTCTTATAGACAAAATTACCAGGTATTTTTGGTGAATTTCGGAGCAAAAAATAGGTGTAATTCTCTCATTTGGTGGTACAATGTGTACTTTATGAATTTAGACAGACTGCTGCCCAGGGCGGCAGTCGACAAACTGCCGCGACATTCCGTGAATGCCGCCGCGGCAGTCCATGAATGCCGTGCCGGCACTCAATGAATTCCGTGCGGCACTCATCAACCGCCGCGGCAATTAATTGATTGCCGCGTTTTTGTCAGTCTTACTTTATCAGTTTTTGTTCTTATTCGCATACGCGTACGTATTGCTCTGCAGAATACGGACTTTAAAAGTGAACGTCATTTAGAAATTTCAGGCGGCACTTGGTGAATGCCGGCCCGGCACTCGGTGACTGCCGTGCGGCACTCACTGAGTGCCGCGGAAGTCCGCCGTGTGCCGGTTTTAGCTTAAATTCCCCCTTTTAGATTTTTCTTTTTTTCAAAGCAAATGATTCTTGAGGATATTTTTCAAAAATTGTGTTTTATACCTGAATTCTCCTAAATACCTGGTATTTTCTCTTTTCTGTGAAATTTTACCGCGTTTTAGAGAACTTTCTGAAGAGCTTGGAATACTTCGAATCTTCCGGTCCTTGTTATCATCGGATACGGAGGCGACACTCTCCTGAATTCGACGGTTGGTCAAAATTGGGGTGTCTACAGTTTGCCCCTCTTTGACAGAGCTTGTGGGGCAATGCGTCCCATAAGTGAATGTCAAAGCCTGTGTGAAGACAAGCCTTTGACCAGACTGTCGAATTTAGGTAAAAAAATGCGTTGCAAAAATCGGCTTGTATGGACGGTTCATGTTGGTCGTGCTCGATGGCGAGTTGCCTACGTATCCCATCGGGAATCAGACCAAAGCGTAGTTCAAACATGGGGGCCGAACATACACAAACACAAGTAGTCACACGGATAAATGCACCTATCCAATCGTGATGCAAATGCCATGCCACGGTTCTTTCAGAATTGAGCCGATTGTACAAATGTCATGCTCATCATGTCTCCCTTACGCATTTTGTATGACGTGTTAATTAGGGAAGATCACCTAATTCAGTGACCGATGCGAAGATCTCTTACAGGGGTCATGATTTTTTTGATTTGATCTTGGGGGGAGAATATAAATCTGTTATATTCCCAAAACGGGGGTTAACGCAAATCTGTTGCGAGAACCGAGAATATAAATCTGTTATATTCCCAAAAACGGGGGTTAACGCAAGTCTATTGCGAGAACCGAGAATATAAATCTGTTACATTCCCAAAACGGGGGTTAACGCAAATTTGTTGCGAGAACCGAGAATATAAATCTGTCATATTCCCAAAAACGGGGGTTAACGCAAGTCTGTTGCGAGAACCGAGAATATAAATCTGTTATATTCCCGAAACGGGGGTTAACGCAAGTCTGTTGCGAGAACCGAGAATATAAATCTGTTATATTCCCGAAAATGGGGGTTAACGCAAATCTGTTGCGAGAACCGAGAATATAAATCTGTTATATTCCCAAAATGGGGGTTAACGCAAATCTGTTGCGAGAACCGAGAATATAAATCTGTTATATTCCCAAAAATGGGGGTTAACGCAAGTCTGTTGCGAGAACCGAGAATATAAATCTGTTATATTCCCAAAATGGGGGTTAACGCAAATCTGTTGCGAGAACCGAGAATATAAATCTGTCATATTCCCAAAAACGGGGGTTAACGCAAGTCTGTTGCGAGAACCGAGAATATAAATCTGTTATATTCCCAAAACGGGGTTAACACAAGCCTGTTACGAGAACCGAGAATATAAATCTGTTATATCCCCGAAACGGGGGTTAACGTAAATCTGTTGCGAGAACCGAGAATATAAATCTGTTATATTCTCAAAACGGGGGTTAACGCAAATCTGTTGCGAGAACCGAGAATATAAGTCTGTTATATTCCCAAAACTCAAATATTTTCAATTCAGAATTGGGAGCCCACGGGCTCAAACATCTTCAATTTCAACAATCGGGAGGCCCACGGGCTCATAGATACTCTTAAATTTCAAAATTTGTAGTCAAAGTGTACCTAAAAACGACCCTGAGGGCCAAAAGTACAATGAGGGCAATTTTTGGAGGCCTCAAATTCAATTTTCGGGACTTGATTTGAAATTTTTGGAGGGAAGGTAAATATCCTTGAACCGCCTTAATTGCGGCACACGCAGTTTTTCGCGGCAATCGGTGACTGCCGCGCGACACTCACGGAGTGCCGTTGCGGCTCTCGGAGAGTGCCGCGCGGCAGTTGACTGACTGCCGTGCACGGAAAATTGAGTGCCACGTTTGAGCGGCAGTGGCTTAAACCGCCGGGTTCATTACATTTCGTTTCATTCTCTCAAACTCCTCTCCCTCGAAATCTCTCTGGAGAAAAATTTCTCTTTTTGATCTACGACATTCGCAGGTTAGTTCTGCTAGATCAGAGTTTGATTAAACCTGTTTATTTCACTGTTTTTTCGAATTTTCATTAATCTAACGCGCGGATTCTCTCTTTTTCTTTGACAGATTATGGCGAGTGGTTCAGGGCGTAAGAAGAAGGCCAGATACACTGCTACTCATCACCCGGACGTCACACTCCTACTGAGGGACCCCGATGAGCATTTGTCGGCCCACGCGTTCAAGCGCGAGGTAAACGCTCTTCTTTTGTTTATTTTTCGTATTTCTTTCCCGCATTTCCTTCTTTTTGTGAATGTAACGTAGGACCGCCACAATTCTTTAGATACCCTGTCCCGAATGTCGTGCTCGCGGCGCCCCTGAGCGTCTCGAATACTTTATTCCATGCCTTTGTAAAGGAATTCAAATTTTAGTTCTTATTTCTCGTGAACTTCGAAAATTCTTTATAAAAAAATAAGAAAAATGAACGTTATGCTTGAATTTTCCGAACATTTATCCTTTATTTATTGTTTATTCACTGTTTTTGCTTTCTTCTTTGTCCACCCCCTAACAACAAACCTTTTTATTCTTTCTTGCAGCTACAGCCGAAGGTCCTGAAAGGGCATGGCAGCCTTGCTCATGGCTACGAGTGGTATACGAAGCTGAGTGAGACCATACGGGGGCTTATTGACGCAGCAGGGTTTGGAGACTTCGTCAAACTCTTGACATATCTGGGCTATTTTTACTTCTAAAACCAAGTCCATTTGGGTGGACTGGATACATGCTTACATGTTGAAAGGGAAAGGTTTTTGGGAAGTTAAGACCCCATCCCAATGCTCTTGGTATTGGCGAAAGCTCCTTAAACTTAGGTCTATGGCTAGACCAATGCTTAAGCATAGGATTGGTAACGGGTGTGGCACCTTTCTCTGGTATGATAACTGGCATCCTATGGGTCCTATTTTGGATAGAGTTGGAAGACGTGTCCAATATGATGCTGCCATCCCTTTAAATGCCAAAGTTTCTGCTGTTATTAATGGAAGTGAATGGAATTGGCCTCTTACAAACACTCTTGAATTAATGGATATTAGAGGCCAATTACATTCCTTGCCTCTCCCCACTACCACTAGTGATGTGATTCAATGGTTACCCTCCCCAAATAATGTGTTTTCTTCTGCCAATACATGGGATTATATTAGAACTCACTATCCCAAAGTCCCTTGGCATGGCCTCACACGGTTCCCGGGTCATATCCCTCGATATAGTTTTATTATGTGGTTGGCTATACTTCATAGATTATCCACACATGATAGAATTTATACTTACACCCCAGGACCTCTTGCTTGTGTTCTTTGTCACAAAGCTTTGGAATCTCATGACCATTTATTCTTTAATTGCTCATTTTCTTCTTTTGTGTGGCAGGGAATTCTTAATAGGTTGGAAATCTCATATTCCGGCCATTCTTGGGATGATCTTGTGACCTGGGCAGCGAACAAGTGGAAAGGGAAAACTCCAAGGCAGGTTATTCCTAAAATGTGCATGGGTTTGGTTGTGTATAGCATCTGGAAAGAAAGGAATGCTCGTAGTTTCAAACTTGTAGTGAAGCCTAAGGAAAGAGTGTTACAAGACATCTTTCTCCAAATTTCCTTACAGATTCAAGCAACATGGAAGAACGATCCCCACCTTCCTCAGTACATTGATAGATGGGCCATTACTACATAATTGGGGCGATTTGCTGTGGTCCTCATGTTTGACATACTTGACCTTGCCTTAATGTAAATCTTGAGTTTTGTTTGTTCTGTGAGTTTTGTAAGTTCGCTTTGTGCATTTGATTGTTAGGATGGGTATTTCTCTGGGGTTTTGGCGTTTGATGTTTTCCTATCCTATGTTGCATTATCTGGATGCTTTTTCTTTTTTGTGCTGATTGTATATCCTGGGGAATGCCCCTTGTACTTTTGTACAGTGCCGTTTGGCTTTCTTTTCGTTAAATTAACCTTTTTCCGAAAAAAAAATATTAGGGGACTTAATTTGTCCTCCAAGCAAACTGAGGTTGCTAAGTTCATCCATGAAAACAAAATTGATATTTTAAGTCTAGTTGAAACTAAAGTTAATCAAACCAATGAGGAAACAATTAGGAGAAAGATTTTTAAACATTGGAATTTTTTTTCTAATAGTAACACTACGTCTACAAGCAGAATTTGGATAGGATGGAATAGTGATAAAATTAGCCTTAAAATTCTAAAAAGCACTCCTCAACTTATACATGTTAGTATTGAAAACGATGAGAAAACCACCTATTTGGAGGCCTCCTTTGTTTATGGTTTTAATATTGGTCAAGCTAGAGGTGAACTCTGGACCTTAAGGCAATTAATGCTAGTTGTGATTCTATTAACTACATTTGCTTAGGTGACTTCAATGTCACTCTGTGCCCTGAAGAAATTTCTAATCCTAATCATGGATGGAATAATGATATGCTTGATTTTAAAAAGGCTACTGATGATTGTTGTTTAGTGGATCTTAGGTATGTTGGGGAAATGTTTACATGGTGCAATCGAAGATACAGGAGGCCAGATTTTACTCAAAGAAAGCTTGATAGAGCTATGGTCAACCAGACCTGGCTTGATAATTTCTCTGATTCTTTCACTCATTTTTAGGCTCCAGGTATTTCTGATCACTCTCCCATTGTTGTTCATATTGATAAGATTCAAAGAAGGAAGGGCAGGGCGTTTAAGTTTTACAACTATTGGACCAAATTGAATAACTTCTCTGATATTGTTAAGAATGCTTGGAACCATAAAATTGATGGGACAACCCAATATCAAGTCTGCCATAAGCTTAGATACCTTAAACAAGATTTGAAAAAATTGGGTAAGGAGTCTATTGGCCAAGAGAAGATTAATGCTGATAAGGCTAGAGAGGCGCTTAAGTCCATTCAATCTGCTTTACTTGCTAATCCAAATGATACCTCTCTTTTTAAGGAGCAAAATCTCTGTTTAAAAAATTTTCAAGAAGCAATTTGGATTGAAGAGGAAATCCTTAAACAGAAGTCTCGATTACAGTGGCTAGATGTGGGTGATAAAAGTTCAAAGTACTTTCATCTCTCTATTAAAGAAAGGAGGAATTTTAAAAGAATTATTGCTCTTGAAAAACCAGATGCTAGTTTCACTGCCAATTGTGATGAGGCTAAAGGAGAAGCGATTCGATTTTTTACATCCTTACTTGGTACTCCTTCTAACCACAATTACCCTGGTATAGATGCGATAAGGTCATTTGTCCATAAAAGAATCCCTCATGAGTTAATGGCAGATCTGGATAGGATTCCGTCTGATGAAGAGATTAAAAAGGCCTTCTTTAACTTGCATAGTAATAAAGCCCAGTCCAGATGGTTATAATGCTTTTTTCTTTAAAGATTCTTGGGCCACTGTTGGTACTTCTCTCTTAAATGCTGTTAAAGAATTTTTTCAAAATGGGGGGCTATTGCGAGAATCAAATACTACACTTATTGCTTTGATTCCTAAGGTCTCTAATCCAACTAAGATGGGTGATTTTCGTCCTATCTCTTGCTGCAATACTGTTTATAAGTGTATTTCTAAAATTATTGCTAGTAGGCTTCAAATAATTCTCCCAAATTTTATTGATCAAGCCTAGTCATGGGAAAGCTGGCTCTCCTTCATCTAATCCAATATCCAATGAAGTGGCTTATCCTATCAAGAATATGTCTAATAATCCAAAGGGTGTCTCTGAACCATCCACTAGTCCCACAACCATGGGTGACCTTTCTGTTTTTGATCCAGAGTTGGGGAATAAATATGTCCTCAAGGGAGATGGTTCTGTGCTTCTTAGAGATGGATCCACAATCAACAGTACCCAATCAGAAGGACAAATCCGAGTACTAAATGTGGCTAAATCTATTTCTATTCCAAACCAGCTCTCAAATGAAATTAAAGGTTCCATAGATGCTGGTCCTACTAGATCCTTGTATTCTCAGTTAGGAAGGAATGCTCTCAAAAGAGAAGACCCTCATGGCTACTCTGATGAAGATCTCGAATTACATGAAGATTGGGAGGACAGTCTATCTTGCCAAGAAGAAAATGAGGATGGAAGAACTTTGGAAGGGAGCTCATTTAAGTCAGTCCAAGACTCTAATGAAATCCTTAAGAAGAAAAAAGGAGTTACTGGAAACAAAACATTGTCTGGTAAATTTATCCTTACAAATCCTTCTCGGACTGAAGTGTATTCTATTAACGATGAAGGTATTCAGGAAATTCAGAGTCAACTTCAACCAGTTCTCTCGGGTAAAGACACAGTTGGTACATGCTTTGATCCAAAAAGTCCCACAAATACCCAATCTGCCTTGTTTGCCGAGAGTAAAAGCCACGCGCCTATTCAAGTTAATTCCAACGGCTTTATTGAGCCTCAAAACCCGCATAAAGCTGGCAGTGCCCATGTGCTTACTAGTAACTTTCCCGAGAATTCCGGTGATTTGTCTCCAAAATTTAGGATTGTTAATCACATGGATCCGCATGCGATTGACAGCCCTAAAGTATCCAATGGTCCGAATAAGATGAATAACCCTAATGCCACGTGTGTTATGAACACTCCTTTAATCCCCGGTCAAATGAGTAGCAAGCACATGGGTGGTGAAGCCTTTTCCCGAAAATCAGGATCTATGTCTCCTAATGCTTCCACAAATATTATGAAGACTACACTTGTTAATCATTCGGGCCCACAAGTTGACTCCCAAGGCTCCCATGCGTCCTCTTGTGGACAAAGTCTCTTGAGTGTTACAGATTATGATTTACAAGTCATCCCAAATGGGCCCCCTAAGGAGACAACTCATGTTAGTGATCAAAGTTTAGCACATGGTGCTACGGATGGGCCATGTGAAACGGATGGGCCAAGTGTTGAAATTCCTTCATTTTCCACTGCTCAACAATCTTATGCATCACATAATCACAAGGTACACTTATGCTCTAGTTCCATTAGTCAAATGAAGACGGGCCCACCTTTGAATTTGGCAGCCAAAATTATTTCTCCTCATAAGATTCAAGTCACTAGTCCCATTTGTCAAAAGGTTTCGGCCCCACCTTTGAACTTGGTTGCCGAAAGTTGTTCCCCCATTAATTTGAACACTCTTGCTCCAGCTTTTCCAAATCTGCAAGACCAAAATTCAATTTTAAAAATTGAACCCATTAGTCAAAAGGTCTCGGGTCCACAAGATTCCTTGGTAGCCAACATTAGTCCTCATTATTCAAATGTGGATGACAAGCATATGGGCTGTCCTACTAATATTTACACGCCTACTCAAATAGACCCAAAAACTTCATCTGTACACCCACAGGCCAACAACCCTTCTTGGGTCTCCCTTGTTAAACAAAAAGTTGCACCTACTTTTAAACTTCGCTACGTTAAACCTTCGGCTAATGGAGAAAACAATTGCTATATTCTACCTAAAGAGCTAGCTACAGAAGGCAGTAAACCATGGGACAACACCCTTGTTGGGTATTTCATTGGGAAGAAGCTACCTTACTCCTTTGTTAAGACCAGCACTGCCAGGCTGTGGTCCAAAGTTGGTCTTATTGACATGATAGCAACGGATTCTGGGTTTTTCTTTTTCAAGTTTGACAGCAAAGAGGCTAGCGAAGCGGTTCTTGAAGGGGGTCCCTGGCACTTTGCAGGGCAACCCATTATTCTTCGTAGTTGGTTACCGGGCTTGCGATTGTCTAAAGAAGCCCCATCATCTGTTCCCATTTGGGTAAATATATATAATATTCCCTTAGAATACTGGAATCCCAACGGATTGAGCCATATTGCAAGTATTATCGGAAAACCCTTACACGTTGATAGGACGACAGCCACATGTCGTAGAATCTCATGTGCCAGAATTTGTATTGATGTTAGCGCTGAACGTGAATTACTTAATGCCTTTGATATCCAAGTTGAAGATCCTATTAGTGGAGAACCAGAAATTATTAGAATTCATGTTGAATACCAGTGGACACCTACCCTTTGTAAAAAGTGCAAGAAATTTGGCCACAATTGTGAAAAAACCCAGAATAATTATAATCATCAGAAGGAGCATAGATCCAAGAAAGGCATAGAAGAAGGACAATGGATGACCAAGGAAAAAGGGAAAATGGTTTCTACGGTAGATCCTAACCAAGCACCTTCCACTTCTGCTATTCCTAATGCCCCAGATCTTGTACAGGGTCATCTCTCAGTTTTTCAATGTAACGAAAGGGAAGCTAGGGAACCTACCACAGACTATCTGGTTAAAGGTGCAAATCCTCCTCCTACCAAAACCCCTCAGACGATCCCTCGGCCTCAAAGCCCCGAGAAAATTATTTCTTCCTTTACTCCTATGGAAGCTTCTGATGGAAGAGATAATAGGGAAAAAACCCCGGATCAAGAATCCCCGACAAGGAGTTATGAGCATGTTATATATTCTATAAGCCCCAAAGCAGTCCACAACCTTCATAATGCCTCTCCAAAGCATCTGGAAATCAAAGCTTCAAACCCTTTTGGCATCCTTTCTGATGACACGATTGATGCAGACATGGAACAACCCCAACAACATCAAGGTGGATTTCCACTAACCACAAACAAAGGGGCCTTTGATAGTTTGGAAGGAGGCGGAGGACTCACTACCAGCATAAGGTCCGGGTTAGCTCTCAAGCTATCTCCAGGTAAAGGTAATAATCAGAGGAAGGGAATTCCCTCAGGTATGAAAAAAAATTCCTATACTCGTAATCAATGATTATTTGTAATTGGAATGTTAGGGGGCTCAACAAGTCCTATAAACAAAAAGAGTTAAAAAAATTCATTTTTGAAAATGATATTTCTATTATGGGTATCACCGAAACCAAAGTTAAACAAACTAATGAGGTCTTCATCCAAAATTCCATCCTTCCTCACTGGTGTTTTTTTACTAATACCCAAACTGACTTTCATGGAAGAATATGGATTGCTTGGAATCCAGACGTTGTCCATGTGGACATTTTGATCTCTAATCCTCAGGTTATCCATACTAGGATTACTAGTGATGATAATAAAATTAACTTTGAGGCATCTTTTGTTTATGCGTTTAATACTGGAACCCAAAGGATTAGCTTATGGAATTCTCTCAGGACCATTGCTAATGATATAGGCCCTAATCCCTGGATTGCTTTGGGAGATTTCAATGTGACTCTTCATTCCAATGAAATTCAAGGCACTGATAAGGGAAGTGAACTTGAGAGGGAAGATTTCTCTAAATGTATTAATGATACTTGTCTCGTGGATCTTAGATATATTGGAGTTTTTTTCTCTTGGTGTAATAGAAGATTTGGAAAACCGGACTTTACACAGAGAAAGCTGGACAGGGCAATTATTAACCAGGAATGGCTCGATACCTTCCCTTTGTCTCTTGCTAATTTCAAGCAAGCAGGTATGTCTGACCACTCTCCTATCATTGTTAACATTGATAACACCAGGAAAAGAAAAGGAAGACCTTTTAAATTCTATAATTTTCTGACTTCCTTTGAAAGCTTTTCTCCTACTGTTCAAAAGTCTTGGGACTATAGAATAGAAGGCACTGCCCAATTTCAACTCTGTCATAAACTTCGGCGTGTTAAAAATGATCTTAAAATTCTTTCAAAAGATATCATTGGCAAAGAAAGATTTCGATTGGATAAGGCTAGAGAAGATCTTTTTCAGAGTCAAACTAAACTGGAGGCTAATCCCATGGATAATGATCTAATCAAGGTGGAACAAGAGGCTATGAAAAATTTTCTAGAAGCCGCAAGAATTGAAGAGGAAATTGTTAGACAAAAATCTAGGATTCAATGGTTGGAAGGTGGAGATAGGAACTCTAAATATTTCCACAATTCTATTAAAATAAGGAGAAACAAGAAACGCATTCTTTCTCTTGTTAGGCCTGATAATACCACGACCAATGATGAGGGAGAAGCTAAGGTGGAGGCTGTTAGATATTTCCATGATATGCTCGGAACTACTGCTAATCATAATTATCCTGGTCCGGAGGAACTCAAAAAATTTATTTCAAAATCTTTACGCCCGGAACAAAGTAATACCTTGGATGCTATTCCAACGGATGAGGAAATTAAGAAAACTCTTTTTAGTCTTCATAGTAATAAAGCCCCGGGTCCTGACGGATTTAATGCTTTTTTCTTTAAAGAAACTTGGGATATAACAGGGCCTTCCGTTCTTGCGGCTATTAGAGAATTTTTTACCTCCGGAGAGATACTAATTGAATCTAATGCGACTCTCTTAGCCTTAATTCCCAAAGTGCCGAATCCTTCATCCATGGGGGAATTCAGACCTATTTCTTGTTGCAATACCGTTTACAAATGCATATCCAAAATTATTGCTCAGAGAATTCAAAAAGTTCTCCCTAGTCTTATTGATCAATCGCAATCTGCTTTTGTAAAAGGAAGAAAGATTAGTGACAATATTTTGCTTGCTCAAGACCTCATGAAAGGTTATCACTCTCCTAATGGGCCTCCCAGAGCCACTGTTAAAATTGACTTAATGAAGGCTTATGACAGTGTCAGTTGGGTGTTTTTATTTGATCTCCTTAAGATTTTGGGTTTCCCTCCCAAAATGCTCATATGGATCAAAGCTTGTGTGACATCCCCAAAATACTCCATTAACTTTAACGGTGAATCTGTGGGGTATTTTGAGGGGGCCAGAGGCCTAAGACAAGGGGATCCTATGTCGCCTTATCTTTTTGTCCTCATAATGGAAGCTCTTAGTCAACTGCTTTATTATAACATATCTAAAGCTGAGAGTTTTAAATATCATTGGAAGTGTGATAAACTTAAAATATCCCACTTATGTTTTGCGGATGACCTGATGATTTTGTTCCATGGAGATGTAATATCTGCTAAGTTCATTAAGACCACTCTCGACCAATTCTCTGAATTCACTGGGTTGAAGGGTAATAATGCTAAGAGTTGTCTGTTTGTGTCTGGAATTGAGACAGATGTGGCTGAGGCTATTAGGGCAACTTTCCAATTCTCTATGGGGGCTCTCCCAATTAAATACTTGGGGGTTCCCCTAATTACTACCAGACTGAGAAAGAATGATTGTAATGAACTTCTTAAGAAAATCACTAATAGAATACAATCTTGGACCTCTAAATTTTTATCCTATGCTGGTAGGACCCAATTGATAAACTCAGTCATTATGGGCATCCACAACTACTGGGCTGGAATGTTTATTCTACCAAAAGGTCTTCTTAAAGATGTCGAGAAGATTTTAAGAAGATTCTTATGGTCTGGTGGTACAGAAAATTCTTATGGCTCTAAGGTTTCATGGGACATTGTCTGTTTACCAAAAAATGAAGGTGGATTGGGCATCAAGCCTTTAGTTGAAATGAATCATGTTCTTAACCTCAAACATATTTGGAATCTCCTCTCCACTTCAAACAACTCAAATTGGAAGAGATGGATACAAACTTATATGTTAAAGGGTCAAAGTTTTTGGTATGTTAAACCTCCCTCACAGTGTTCTTGGTATTGGAGGAAACTACTAAAACTTAGACCTACTGCTATTTCCTTGGTGCACTATAAGATTGGCAATGGTTCTAATACTTTTCTATGGCATGACCCTTGGCTACCCTGTGGTTCTCTTTTTGCTAAGTATGGGCAACGGGTTATTTATGATTCTGCTATTCCTACTAACTCTAAAGTGCAGGTTATTGTTGAAGGAAATGAATGGAATTGGCCCATTGCAACCTCTTGGGATTTGATTGAAATAAAAAATGCTACTTTGTCCTCCCCTAGTCCTTCCAATACTAATGATGTGGTGATTTGGATCCCTTCTCCAAATGGAGCCTATGTTACCTCTCACACTTGGAATTTCCTTAGAGAGGCACGTCCTAAGGTCCCATGGGCACATCTTGTTTGGTTCCCTGGAAGCATACCTAGTCATAGTCTCATCGTCTGGGCTGCTGCTCATCAGAAACTTTCAACCCAGGATAGGATATGGACCTTTACTCCAGGCCCCCTAGCTTGTGTTTTTTGCAACAAAGACATGGACTCTCATGACCACCTTTTTTTTACTTGTGTTTTTTCTTCTCATATTTGGCAGGTGCTCATGAGTAGGTTCAATTTGTCTGGATGCCCACTTGATTGGAGATCCATCATCAATTGGGCTGCTACAAAATGGAAATCAAAAAAGCCCAAACATATCATGCCACGGATGTGCGTCAGTACCATGGTCTACACCATTTGGAGAGAAAGGAATACTCGCATTTTCCAACTACTGAGCAAACCTAAAGAAAAAATCATCAAGGACATTATATGTAGCATACGGGATCAAGTTCAGGTTAGGTGGCACAAGGATCCTAAAATCCGCGACTACTTATCCATATGGACCTGATTTCTCCCTTGTTTTGATTTTGGCAGCAACAGATGAACAGATAACAGTTGATTTGGTTGTTGATTGTTAAGTGAGGGGTTTTCCTTTTGTTTACCCACTGTTGTGTCATGTTGGTGTGTTGAGTACTTGGTTGCTTTCTCAGTACTCATGGGATGTCCTTTTTTTCTTGGTTCACCATGTTGATAGGTTTTCATCCCCTGTTTGTTAGTTTGTTGGTGGTTTTTACCACATCCTTTTGCTCTTATTGTATATCCTGGGGTATGCCCCTTGTACTTTTGTACTTTATTTTTGGATTAATTAACCAGTTTTCCGAAAAAAAAAAGATAATGTGCTTCTTGCCCAAGACCTTATGAGAGATTATCATAAACAGAAGGGAAAACCTAGAGCAGCAGCTAAGGTGGATATTATGAAGGCCTATGATAGTGTTAGTTGGAAATTTCTCGTTGATCTTCTTGAAGTGCTTGGTTTTCTTCCTAATCTTAAGAAATGGATTATAGCTTGTGTTACCACTCCTAGATACTCTATTAACTTTAATGGCGAATCTGTGGGTTATTTTGATGGTGCTAAAGGCTTAAGACAAGGTGATCCTATCTCTCCCTACTTATTTGTTATCATTATGGACACACTGAGTCAACTTTTATATCATAATATTCACAGAGATTCTTTTACTTACCATTGGAAATGTGACAAGTTAAAAATCTCACACCTGTGCTTTGCTGATGATCTCCTCTTTTTTTCAATGGGGATGTTGATTCTGCCAGTTTGGTTAGAAGAACTCTAAATCAGTTCTCTAACTTAACTGGTTTACGGAACAATGCTAAAAGTTGTCTTTTCTTCTCTAATGTTGAGGGTGATCTGTTGGTTGATATTGTTAAAATCCTTCCATTTGAGCAAGGTGTGATCCCCATTAGATATCTTGGAGTTCCTCTTATTACTTCCAAACTTAAGAAACAAGATTGTGAGGGTTTGGTCAATAAAATATGTGCTAGAGTTAACTCTTGGAAATCTAAATTTTTATCTTTTGCAGGTAGAGCTCAACTCATTAGCTCTGTCTTAACAGGGATTCAACTCTACTGGTCTGGAATATTTATCTTGCCTAAAGGAGTCCTCAAGCAAGTGTCCCAATATTTGGCCAGATTTCTTTGGTCTGGCAAGACAGATCAAATCTATGGTGCTAAAGTTGCATGGGATAAAGTTTGTAGACCAAAAAAGGAAGGGGGTTTGGGTTTCAAAGATGTTATTTTGGTCAATACCGTTTTGAATCTGAAACATATTGGGAATTTATTGGACCCCTCTAATATATCCCTTTGGAATAAATGGATCCATAAGTATATGCTTAAAGATAAGAGCCTTTGGCAAGCCAAAATTCCTTCCCAGTGCTCATGGTATTGGAGGAAGTTATTAAATCTTAGAGAAATTGCCAAACCTTTACTGTTTCACTGCATTGGTAATGGTAACCATACTTCTCTCTGGTTTGATAATTGGGTCCCGCTGGGTCCTTTGTTGGATAAATACTCAGATAGAATTGTTTATGATTCTGCGCTTAGTCTTAATGCTAAGGTTAGCAGCATCATTAGGGGTCTGGATTGGAATTGGCCTGGCTCCAACTCCATTGAGCTTAATGAAGTTCGTAATGTGTTGTCTAATTTCAATAAACCTAAAAATGGTCTTGATACTGTGAAATGGATCTTAACTCCTACTGGTGATTTCAATACTTCACTTGTTTGGGACCATTTAAGGAGACAGCATCCTGTGGTTCCATGGTATAAGACTGTGTGGTTCTCGGGGTGTATCCCCCGACAAAGTGTTGTTCTTTGGTTAGCTGCCCAAAATAGGCTTTCTACTCATGATAGAATTTCAAATTTTACTCCTAGCCCGTTGGCTTGCACTCTTTGTCATAAGCATATGGAAACACATGACCACTTATTTTTTGCCTGTAATTACTCTTCTTTTGTATGGCAGGACCTTATGAATAGGAGTGGTTTACATTGGCAAGGACACAGCTGGATGGACACCTTGGATCTGATGGCTCAAATGTTGAAAGGCAATTCAATCCAACATGCGATACCAAAAATGTGCCTTGGGGTGGCAGTATATGGGATATGGAGAGAGAGAAATAACAGGTCATTCAAGCACACCTCCAATACTAAAGAAATTTTGCTGAGGGATCTTATTTCTCAAGTTAATGCTCAAATTAGGGTGAAATGGAGTAACCATTCAAACTTTGATAGGATTATTTGTAATTGGTCCTAATGGCCCTTGCTGGTTTTCTTTTTGATCTCTTTTGCTCCTTGATTGTCTAAGCTATGTGAGCTTTAGGATTGCTTAGATTAGGTTTGTTTAGGTTGTTTGGTCGGCCTCAGGTTTAAAATTGCCTCTTGCTGTGCCTGCCATTGTTTTTGAGGTTTTGTTTGCTTCTACTTCATGCCTTTATGCTTTGAGCTCATTGTATATCCTGGGGTATGCCCCTTGTACATTTTGTACATCCTTTTTTGGAATATATTTACCATTTTCCGAAAAAAAAAATTTCCACAAAAAAAAAATCGTTACAAATAATAGTGTATTGCAACAAATTAGCAATTCGTTGGAAATACATGGATATTTTCAACAAAGCCATTTTATCCGTTGCCACAAGTGAGGCGGGAAAAAATAATTTGGCCTCATTGAGTTTATTTTTTTTTTGTGGCAAAATTATTTGTGAAAAAAAATGTTTTGTTATAAAATAGTTTTTTTTTCCGTATTTACGACAAAATATTTCGCTGCAGAAATTTCGAAAAAAAAAATATTTCGCTGCAAATTAAATGTTAAGGTGAGGAGTTTGTTTTGGTAGCAACTTCTAATTATTTCCAACAAAAAAAATTCTTCACAACTTTTTTTTTTTACTAACTCACTAATATTTAAAACGACATCGTGGGGGCGGTTGGGTCTTTTACATTCTTTAAAGGGAAAAAAACCCTCATTCTGATAGTTCTCTGTCTCTGTCTCTCTCTCTCTCTCTCACTCTCTCTTATGATCAGCTTCTACGTCCCCAAAAATAGAGCAACTCCGGCAACCCTCATCAACGACACTGACGCCGACGATAATTCAAGCTCTCAGCCCCTTTGAAGTGAAACCCTTGGTCTAGTTTGTTGATATTTTTCTCTTTCTTTGTTCTGATTTGGTATATTTGTTGATGATGGGGTGATGAGTGAAGTGGTGCATTGTTGTTTATTGCTCTGATTAGTTTTTCCTCTTATCTTAGATATATTGTATCATCGTATATGCTTCAATATAAATCCATTTCTTAAGGTATTTTTTGGGATTTGGTTCATGAGATCAATTGGGGTCTCCTATCACACTTTTTTTTGGGTCTCTTAAACCACAATTGGGTGTTGGTTTTAGATGGGTTTGACTCTTAGTTCAGTAACATAATCAATTGTATTTTTTTGTGAAAATTTTGTGGGTTTAATTAATCTGTGATGATGTGTTTGATTCTAAGGTTTCTGAGATACTTTAGACGCAAATCATTGCACGTCTTCAAGGGAACCAGTTCAAATTCCAATTGGACTAGTTACGAGGGCTCGGCCAAAAAAGTTCAAAGAGGCACTCAATGGGCTAATTCAAGAAGTTTGGTCTTAGGAAAATTCGTGGAGGCCTATGGAGCTTGGTCCACAAAGATGTCTCAATCTAATTCAAGTTCTAGAAGAATAAGCCAGCAGTTCAGGATTGAAGTCAAATTTTAGTTTTCCTAAAATTAGAATTTTATTGTCATTTTTTCGTAATTGCTGAATTGTAGGCTTGCATGCTAACTATGAAATTTTCTTTATTTCTTTAGTTTTGTTTTATTTTAATTTTGGGCGAATTTATTTTGGGGCATAATATTTCGTAGGCTTATAGGGCCCAACTGTAAGCCTCAGCTATTTAAACAATTTTAGGGTTTGTAATATGGAGTTTTGATCATTGATAATATTGTGAGAGTTTTCTCTTTGGTTCTTTGAAGAACTATTCGAACTTATCAGATTTACTCTGTGTCGTTCATACCTGTACTTATCAATCGAGTTTTCCATCCTTGATTGTGGCGTCTTCATCCTTTATACCAAGGTTCGCATCTATTATAGGTGTTGGGTCGCGGTTTCCCTTTGAATCTGACAGTAGAACGGTCCGAGGCATTAATCGTGTTACGGGTTTCGTATCAGTTGGTATTAGAGCACAGTTCTAGTCTCAGGTTTATCATATCTTTTTCATTTCTATTCTTATTCGTTTCTTCTGGTTCTGTTCGTTTTTTTATTCGTTCTCGTTTCTGAACCGTATAAAAAAAAAGGTGTTCAATTACGATCTTGGATTTCGTGTTTAGGATTTGCGAATCTGATCTGTGATTTGCTCTTGTTACTTCGTGTTTGTTCATTCTCGTGATCGTTGTTATTGTGGTTTTTTTTCCTTCTCGGGAATTAGGGTTTCTGAATCAGATACATGAACTGTGAAGTCTGCCTGATTATTCAAAAAAAAAAAAAAGAAAAAAAAAAAAAGAAAAGAAGAGAAGAGAAGAGATCGGTACGGTAGGCAAAAAAAAAAAGAAAGAGTACAAAAACTCGGCTTAAAATTTTATTTTTGTTTTATGATATTTGGGGTCTAAGGAGTCCGAATCTGACCTTACTCCATAGTGTGAAAAAAAAAAATTCCGAAAATTCCTTTTTTTTTTTTTGTGCTTTTGGAAACCTAGCCTTTCGCGTTCGTTTTTAGTCGTGCTTTCAACTTCCAAATTTGATTGGTCTAGTTTTGGTGTGGATTGTTACTGAGAATTTTGGGTCATTGTTTGATCAGTTTCATAAGAACTGAGTGAGAATTACTACGAGTGGAAAAAGGCAGGAGTGGTGAGCACATAAGGGGGTAAAAGCCGACTTGATTTTTGAGTGTAAACACGAGTGAATCATATTGTTGAGTGAAACACGTGAGGGAGTGTAGTGAGGATCTGTTCTATTTCTAATCCGTTCTTGCAGGGTTATGGCTCAAGATCAGGGAAGAGTCACAAATGAAGAGGCTCAACAGCCGGTTGTTACGAATCTACAAATGCAAGCTTTAGTGGGGGAGATGAGGCGGATGATGAGGGCAGAATTGGAACCGATACATGAGAGATTGGATAGAGTTGAAGAGGGTACACCGCATAGGCATCCACAAAATGTTCGTAATGTACAAAGAAGAGTTGATGATGAGGAGTATTTTGGGGAAGAATTTGATGGAGAAAATGATCGGGAGTCAATAGATAATCAGAGGAGATATGGTGGTCGGGGTAGAGAAGTTAGGTTTAGAGAAGCTAGGAACCGGGAAGATAATAATTTGGGTAATATTAAGATGAAGATTCCTTCGTTTCAAGGAAAGACTGATCCGGAAGCATATCTTGAATGGGAGAAGAAGGTGGAATTGGTATTCGATTGCCACAATTACTCCGAGATTAAGAAAGTAAAACTTGCTGCCATTGAATTTTCCGATTATGCTATTATTTTGTGGGATCAATTAGTGCTAAATAGGAGGAGAAATAGGGAGCATCCAATAGAGACATGGGAGGATATGAAAACTGTGATGATGAAGCGATTCATTCCAAGCTATTACTATCGGGAGTTGTATAACAGGTTGCAAAGTTTGAGGCAAGGTAATAGGAGTGTAGAAGAATATTATAAGGAGATGGAAGTTGCGATGATTCGAGCGAATGTAGAGGAAGATCGAGAGGCTACAATGGCTAGATTCTTAGTTGGGTTCAATCGAGAAATTGCCAATGCAGTGGAATTGCAACACTATGTTGAATTGGAGGATATGGTACACATGGCTATTAAAATTGAGAATCAACTCAAGAGGAGGGGCAGCAACACACGTCCAAGCCAAAATCCAAGCCAAAATTCCAATACATCCGCTTGGAAACCAAATACTTGGAAAAGAGATGAGAAACAGCCTTTGGTGAAGCAAAAAACTGAGCAAAAACAAGAATTAATCAGCCATAGAAATCAAGGTAAATCAGATTCTTCTATTTATAGAAATCGTGACATTAGGTGCTTTAAATGCCAAGGCAGGGGGCACATAGCAAGTCAATGTCCAAATAAGCGGGTTATGGTGATGCGAGACAATGGTGAGATTGAAACAGAGGATGACGATTCTGACACCGGTGATATGCCACCATTGGAGGACATTCCTGAGGAGGAGTATGTTGCCCCAGATGCATTGACATTGGTGGCAAGGAGAGCATTGAGTGTGCAAACCAGAGAAGTTGAGGAAGTGCAGCGAGAAAACATCTTCCATACTAGGTGCTATGTTAAGGACAAGGTATGTAGTGTGATTATTGATGGTGGTAGTTGTACTAATGGAGGTTCTGGGATATTGCTGATAAAAAGGAAGAGGGTGAATTTGTAGTTGGAAGCTCTATTGAAAATGGTTCCTTTAAATCTGTTCTTGACTCAAATGAAATATTTAAGAGAAAGAAAAAGGCTGTTGGTGAGGATCAGGCTTCAAAGGAGGTTTCTTCTGCTCAAGAGATTATTTGTGCAACAAGAATTTCCCATCCTTCTGGTATTAGCAAGGTTGCCGAAATTTCTAAATCTGAATATGCAGCCAAGAGCCCTACTCAAGCTATTGGAGAAGACATAAAAAGTACAGAGATTGATCCAAAAAATGCTAACTTTTGTCAATCTGATTTGTTTGCTACGAGTGGTAATCACGCACCCATTCAAGCTGCTTCCAACGGTCACATAGAGCCTCACATTCTGCTTAAAGCTAGCACACCCCATGTGCTTGCCAGTCAACTTCCCTTAATTCCCGGAGATGTGTCTCCATTCATGATGAAGGATTATCACGTGGGCTCCTTAGCTGTTGCCAACGCCTCTTTACCCACTGGTTCTTTATCTAATCTACTACATACACCTTCAGAGAGTGTGCTGCACGCCCCACTGGCCCTTGCCACCAACGGTCAATTTTTGACCTCTATTGCGCTGCAAAAAGATGCTGGTCATCACATGGCTGGCGCAGCCTTTCCCCGGATGTCTGAAGCCTTGTCTGCTAATGAAGCCGCTTGCATTACGCAGGCTGCACATGCTAGTGGGTCCCTTGTGGCTGAACAAAATGGCCAGCTGTCTTTTGGTGTTTTAAAAAATAATCCTAAGGCTCATAATCCCTTGAAATCTAGCGAGCCGGCCCCATAAGTTGACTTCCAAGCTCCATTTGCGTCTGAGTGTGGTATAAGCCCATTACGTGTCTCAGTAAGTAATTCACCAGTTTTACCAATTGTGCCCCAACATGAGACTCCTCATGTTGGTGACATTCCTACTAAATCTAGTGAGCATAAAAGTTGGGCCTCTATGGTCAAGAGGAAAACGGCACCTGAATTTAAACTTCGCTACGTCAAACCCACCGTTGGTGAAGACAGTGAGTTCTTTGTGTTACCTAAGGATTTGGCTACAGAAGGCAGTCAGGCGTGGGAAAACACTCTTGTGGGATACTTCATTGGGAAAAAATTGCCTTATTCCTTTGTGAAGACTATTACAGCTAGAATGTGGTCTAAAGCAGGCCTTATTGATATGGTTGCTACTGATTCTGGATATTTTTTCTTCAAATTTGACAGTAAAGAGGCTAGTGAAGCAGTGCTAGAAGGGGGGACCGTGGCACTTTGCTGGGCAACCCATCATTCTCCGAAACTGGCTAGCTGGGCTAAGGTTAACTAAAGATGCCCCCTCCTCTGTCCCAATCTGGGTTAACATCTTTAATATACCCCTTGAGTACTGGAACTCAAATGGATTAAGCCACATTGCTAGTATTATTGGGAGACCACTCCATGTTGATAAGTTGACAGCTACTTGTCGAAGGATCTCGTGTGCTAGGATTTGTATTGAAGTTAGTGCCGAGCGAGGGTTACTTAATGCTTTTGACATTCAGGTTGAAGATCCTATAAGTGGTGATCTAGAACTCATCAGAATTCATGTCGAGTACTAGTGGACACCTATCCGGTGTAACAAGTGTAAGAAATTTGGCCACAACTGTGTGAATATTCAAAATGACGTCACCCAACAGAAGAGGTTTCTTCCTAAGAAGGATCCTGATGCAGGGCAGTGGAAGGTTCAGGGAAGAGGGAAACATGTGTCAGTTGTTGATACTACACAGGATGCTCCGTCCACCTCTAATTTGCACCCGTTAAAATTAGGTTTGCTCAACATGCGCCCATGGAGATCCCACCTGAAACAGAAGTTCTCAGTGACCAAACGGTCGGTATACAACCAGTCAAGTCCCCACAAAGGAACCCTCATCCTCAAAGTCCTGAACTTGTGATCTCCTCATCTGTTTTAAAAATTGGGATTTTGTCACCAATAGCAGCCCCAACTCTGTAGGTAGAGTCTGGGTTGGCTGGAATTCTGATAGAATTAAACTTACTGTTTTAAAATCTTCTCCCCAAATTATCCATGTTAGGATAGAGAAGGATGATAAATCTCAAGTTTGTGAAGTCTCGTTTGTGTATGGCCACAATACTGGCCAAGGTAGAATGGACTTATGGACTGATCTTAGGGCCATTTCTAGAAGCACCCGGTCTACTAATTATCTGGCTTTAGGTGATTTTAATGTGACCATGAGCCCTGTGGAAGTCTCTGAAGCCAACTTTGGCTGGAATAATGATATGAGAGATTTCAAAAATACCATTAATCAGTGCTGTTTAGTGGATCTCAGGTACAGTGGAGAATTTTTCACTTGGTGTAATAGAAGATATGGTAGAGATGACTTTACTCAAAGAAAACTCGACAGAGCCTTGGTAAATCAAACCTGGATTGATAATTTCTTTGACTCTTATGCTCATTTCCACGTCCCAGGTATCTCTGATCACTCCCCTATTGTGGCTTATATTGATAAAAGTCTTCATAGGAAAGGTAGGGCATTTAAATTTTATAATTATTGGACCAAACTTGATCACTATAAGGACACTGTTAAAACTGCCTGGGGCCATCCTGTTGAGGGGGCAGCCCAATTCCAAGTTTGCCACAAGCTTAGAAATCTTAAACATGTTCTCAAAGAATTTAGCAAGAACTCTATTGGCCAGGAGAGGTTAAATGCTAATAAGGCTAGAGATGCCTTAAAAGTTGTCCAATCTTCCCTTATTCAAGATCCTAATAACGTTGCTTTAATTCAAGAACATGCCAAATGTTTACAAAACTTTCATGATAATATCTGGATTGAAGAGGAAGTTTTAAAGCAGAAATCTAGATTACAATGGCTAGAGGCAGGGGATAAAAATTCTAGATACTTCCACATGTCTATTAAAGCTAGAAGGAACTTAAAAAGAATTTTTGTCCTTAAAAAACCGGATGGTAACTTTACTTCAAACTGTGAAGAAGCTAAAGCTGAAGCCATTAGGTACTTTAAATCTCTACTTGGAACCCCTTATAACCATGCTTACCCTGGTAAAGAAGCTCTCAGAAACTTTGTTCACAAAAGGGTTCCCATGGGTCTTATGGCAGAGTTGGATAGGATTCCTACTGATTTAGAAATTAAAGATGCGTTCTTTAGTATGCATAGCAATAAAGCCCCTGGTCCTGATGGTTTTAATTCATTTTTCTTCAAGGACTCTTGGGCCACTACTGGGCCATCTATCGTTGCGGCCATTAAGGAATTTTTCCATAATGGTGTGTTGTTTAAGGAGTCCAATACCACTCTTATTGCCCTGATCCCCAAAATCCCTAACCCTTCGAGGATGGGTGACTTTAGGCCTATCTCTTGCTGCAATTCTGTTTATAAATGCATATCTAAAATTATTGCTAGTAGGCTCCAAATGCTCCTCCCTGACATGGTGGATCAAGCTCAATCTGGTTTTGTCAAAGGGAGGAAAATCAATGACAATATCTTGTTTGCCCAAGATCTCCTTAGAGACTACCATAAACCTTTGGGTACTCCCAGAGTGGCAGCTAAAGTGGACATTATGAAGGCTTATGATAGTGTGAGTTGGGATTTCATCATAGATATCTTGGAGGTGCTTGGTTTCCCTCCTAATTTAAAGAAATGGATCATTGCTTGTGTTACCACTCCCAAATTTTCTTTAAATTTTAATGGTGAGTCTGTGGGTTATTTTGAAGGTGCTAAGGGTCTCAGACAGGGTGACCCTATTTTTCTATACCTGTTTGTCCTTGTTATGGATACCCTTAGTCAACTCTTTCATCATAATATGAATCTTATGCCTTTTAATTACCATTAGAAGTGTGATAAGCTTCATATTTCTCATCTTTGCTTTGCTGATGATCTTCTCCTTTTGTTTAAGGGAGATGTGGAATCTGCCACCTTGATAAGGCATACCCTCAACACTTTTTATCTCTTTACTGGCCTCCAAGCTAATAATGAAAAAAGCTGTCTCTTTTTCTCTAATTTGGATGATGTTACGATGGAGAACATTCTTGCCACTCTTAACTTTGTTAAAGGTAATCTGCCTGTTAGATATCTTGGGGTGCCTTTAATCACTGCCAAGATTAAAAAGCCAGATTGTGAGGATTTGGTTCAAAAAATGTGTGCTAGAGTTAATTCTTGGAAATCTAAATTCTTGTCTTATGCTGGTAGATCCCAACTAATTAACTCTGTTTTGTCAGGTATCCAGCTTTACTGGTCGGGTATGTTTGTGCTTCCCAAAGGGGTTCTCAAACAAGTAACTCAAATTATGTCTAGATTCCTATGGACTAGTAACACTGATAATAGTCATGGAACTAAAATAGCTTGGGATAAAGTTTGTAGACCTAAAAAAGAAGGAGGGTTGGGCTTTAAAGACGTTTTCCTTACAAATACTATTTTGAACCTTAAACACATCGGAAAATGATCAGAATCAAGGAAGCACTTAATGGGCTGAATTGGGCTGATTATAAATGGAGAATCCAAGAAGATCAAGGTGGCATTTTTTTGGGTTGATCTTATTAATTGGACATAAATTTGAAGAAGATAGGGCTGATTATATTTCCTAATCATATTTATGCATGTGGAAGAATAATGGACTGAATATTTTTTTTTTCGGAAAATGGTAAATATATCCAAAAAAAGAAGTACAAATGTACAAGGGGCATACCCCAGGATAGACAACAAAGCACATAGCATAAGGACAGGTGGCCAAGAAAACCACAAAAAGCCATATAAGGCGTAAACACAAAACCAATTTAACCTACAAATTACAAATCACCTGGAGGACTAGTGGGAAGAAAGACCACCAACAAAAGAAAACAATCAACAAATGTGGGTATCACAAATCAAACCCAAAAGCATGAAAGCACAAAACAACAAAAGTGACAAAACAATGGAGAAACATCCCAACTCAGGAATCTATGTCCAGGGTGATGCAAAGGTTTCAAGCTGAGGATGAAGTTTCCACTTGAACCTAATCTGGAGATTAATTTGAGAGATATGGCTGAATATAATGGGCTGAATATAACTTCCAAGATATGGCTATTTATGTTTTATAGTTGGTAGTTGGGAGTTTGTTCATGTTTCTATGTGTTTTTAATGAGTTAAACTACTTTTTTGTATAAGTCTATGTTAAAAAACGTGGTAGCTTTATTTCCTATGGTTGGGAGGATGTTCCAACTACTTGCATTTATTTCCTATGGTTGGAGGGTTGTTCCAACAACTTGCATTTATCCCTATGGTTGGAGGGTTGTTCCAATCCTATATATACTCTTTTGTATGGGCAGATTTATATAATGGATTAAACACAATTCTGAAGTTGAGCTTTGCTCCTCCCCCTTGTTCTTCACAGAACACAAATTTTGACTTATCAATCAGCCTTTCGCATCTGATTGTGGCGTCTTCACACACCATGACTTATCAATCAGCCTTCCGCATCTGATTGTGGCGTCTTCACTAATCTTTGGAATACCCGTGGTTTGCGTCTCTTTATAGGCGTTGGGTCACGGGTTCACTATCACAACAATCTGATTTTAGCTTTTCTGGGTAAACATGTCAATTTTGTTGTTGGGTCTCAATACAAGTTATTGAGGTTCGCATCATTTGGTATCAAAGCTCAGGCTCTAAAATCAGAGTATCTATCCATTTTGTTTTTGTGTCTTTGTTTGTGTCATCGTGTTCTTAAAAAAAAAATTATTCTCAAAAAAAAAAAAAAAAAAAAAAAATCTGATCTTTTTTTTTTTATGTTCTGTGTCATCGTGTTCTTAAAAAAAATTATTCTGATCGTTGTGTTCTTCATATCTTGTTCTTGTTCGTGTTCTTATTCTTGTTGTATTGTGTCGTGCACAAAGTTACCAAAAAATAGTATGATTTTTTTTTCTTGTGTTGAGTCGTGCACTTCAAAAAAAAAAATTTATCATGCATTTCCTTTGCATGGATTCGAGGACGAATCCTTTGAAGAGAGGGAGAATGATGAGAATCAAGGAAGCACTTAATGGGCTGAATTGGGCTGATTATAAATGGAGAATCCAAGAAGATCAAGGTGGCATTTTTTTGGGTTGATCTTATTAATTGGGCATAAATTTGAAGAAGATAGAGCTGATTATATTTCCTAATCATATTTATGCATGTGGAAGAATAATGGGCTGAATATAACTTCCAAGATATGGCTATTTATGTTTTATAGTTGGTAGTTGGGAGTTATTTCATGTTTCTATGTGTTTTTAATGAGTTAAACTACTTTTTTTGTATAAGTCTATGTTAAAAAACGTGGTAGCTTTATTTCCTATGGTTGGGAGGATGTTCCAACTACTTGCATTTATTTCCTATGGTTGGAGGGTTGTTCCAACAACTTGCATTTATCCCTATGGTTGGAGGGTTGTTCCAATCCTATATATACTCTTTTGTATGGGCAGATTTATATAATGGATTAAACACAATTCTGAAGTTGAGCTTTGCTCCTCCCCCTTGTTCTTCACAGAACACAATTTTTGACTTATCAATCAGCCTTTCGCATCTAATTGTGGCGTCTTCACACACCATGACTTATCAATCAGCCTTCCGCATCTGATTGTGGCGTCTTCACTAATCTTTGGAATACCCGTGGTTTGCGTCTCTTTATAGGCGTTGGGTCACGGGTTTACTATCACAACAATCTGATTTTAGCTTTTCTGGGTAAACATGTCAATTTTGTTGTTGGGTCTCAATACAAGTTATTGAGGTTCGCATCAGAAAACTTTTAGACCCCTCAAACAATTCTCTTTGGAAACACTGGGTACATTTATACATGTTGAAGAATAAAAGTTTTTGGTAAGTCAAACCCCCATCCCATTGCTCGTGGTACTGGAGAAAATTATTAAAACTCAGACAAGTTGCTAAACCTTTATTAGTTCATAGAATTGGTAATGGTGATGATACTTCTCTTTGGTTTTATAATTGGCTCCCCATAGGCCCTCTATTGGATAAGTATACTAATAGAATTGTTTATGATGCTGCTCTTCCTTTTAATGCTAAAGTTAGTGCAATCATTAGAGGAGGGGAATGGAATTGGCCTGGTTCTCGTACCATCGAGATTGATGAAGTAAGATCTATCCTATCTTCCTTCTACAACCCCTCGGATGTGAAGGATACTGTTAGATGGCAAGTAACCCAGACTGGGAATTTTAATACTTCCCTCATTTGGAACCACCTTAGAGACCACCACCCCATTGTCCCTTGGGCTAACTTGGTTTGGTTCCAAGGTGGGACTCCTAGACAAAGATTTATTCTTTGGATTGCTGTCCAAAATAGACTTTCTACCCATGATAGAATTTCAAATTTTACACCTGGCCCCCTTGCATGTGTTTTTTGCCACTCTCAGTTGGAAACTCATGATCACTTGTTCTTTTCATGTTCCTTTTCCACTTTTATTTGGCAGGATCTTATGGGCAGGTGTGGACTCACATGGAATGGGCATAGCTGGAATGACACTTTACTCTGGATGGCTCAAAATCTTAAGGGGAAGAAAGTGCAGCATGTGATCCCAAAAATTTGCTTGGAGGTTGCAGTTTATGGCATATGGAAAGAGCGGAATGAAAGATCTTTTAAGCAGTTTTTTTATCCTAAAGAGATTATACTTAAGCGATTGATCTACCAGATTAATGCTCTTATCAGGTTGAAGTGGTCTTTACATAGAAACTTTGATTCTATGATTAGTAAATGGCACTAATGCCGTCTGTTGTTTTCTGGCTGGCTAGTTTGTTTGTTCTTTTCTGCTAGGGCTGGCATGTTTTTGTTTGCTTTTTTGGTAGCTTTCTTTGCTACAGGTGTTTGAACTGTTTCCTTGGTCTTATTGTATATCCTTTGGTATGCCCCTTGTACTTCTGTACAGTCCCTTTTTTTGGTTTCTATTTACCCTTTTTCCAAAAAAAAAAATTCTATGAAAGGTACTGATGAAAATCAAGAATTGAGCTCAACTCAAGATCTTGTCACTATCAGTAGTCTTGCTGAGCATATTGTGCATACCATTAACCCTATGGCAGTTCCAAACCAAATTTGCATCCCATCATTCCCAGGGACTCAAAGAAGCTAATACTTTTGCAGCCTTGACTGAAGACAATGCTCAACATTCTCAAGAAGGGTTACAATAGTATAGAGATAAAGGGAAAGGTATTATGGGTGAATTTAGACCTAGTATAAATGACACTATAGGAATTTTTTTTCAAAAAGAAGGGTACCTTGGGACAGGTTGTTGATGCCTAGATTGTTGTGAACCATTCCAGTACAACTCCTCCCAATTCTACAGGCTTGAAGGGGCAATTGACCTTACACCCTGACATTTTTTTTTTCGGAAAATGGTAAATATATTCCAAAAAAGGATGTACAAAAAGTACAAGGGGCATACCCCAGGATAAACAAAAAGCTCAATACTTAACTGCCTGCGACAAAGCAACCATCATAAGGACAAAATGGATGACTCCTGAAAAACAATAAATTGATTAACAGGAGACAACAAAACCAAATAAAACAAATTATCTAGCTCCAATTACATAAAAACCTATCAATATTTGAATGGTTTTTCCACTTGACCCTAATTTGTGCATTAACTTGAGAGATTAGATTCTTCAGGAGAGTTTCTCGAGAGTTAGAGGTATTCTTGAACGTTCTAGCATTTCTTTTTTTCCATAAGCCATAGACTATCACTCCAAGGCAAATCTTTGGTATCACATGTTGGAAAGTCTTCCCTTTCCACCTTGAAGTCATAAGTTCCAAACAATCACTCCAACTCTGATCTTGCCAAGTTATCCCGCATCGAACCATAAACTCCTGCCACACAAATGATGAGTAAGAACAAGAAAAAAATAGGTGATCATGAGTTTCCATATCTTTATGACAAAGCATACACGCTAAAGGGCCAGAAGTGAAGTGAAAAATCCTATCATGTGTCGATAGTCTATGTTGAGCAGCTAACCAAAGGACAAAGCTTTGTCTGGGGATACCCCCTAAAAACCATACACTTTGAGACCATGGGACAATAGGGTGGTGAGTCCTAAGATGGTTCCATATAATAAATGTGTTGAAAGTTCCATTAGGAGTAGGAATCCATTTCACACTATCACTGCAAATACTAGGACTGTAGAAGGATGCCAAAACATTTCTAATTTCATTGAGCTCAATAGAGTTTGAACCAGGCCAGTTCCACTCCCTCCCTCTAATAATGCTACTAACCTTGGCATCAATGTTAATTGCGGCATCATATACAAGTCTCTCTGAATATTTATCCAACAATGGTCCTATTGGAAGCCAATTATCAAACCAAAGAGAAGTGTTAACCCCATTACCAATTCGATGAGTTAGTAAAGGTTTAGCAATTTCTCTGAGTTTTAATAACTTCCTCCAATACCATGAGCACTGGGAAGGAATTTTGGCTTGCCAGAGACTCTTACCTTTCAACATATATTGATGAATCCATTGATTCCATAGGGACAAGTTTGAGGGGTCCAATAAATTGCCAATATGTTTAAGGTTCAAAACAGTGTTAACTAAAATAACATCTTTAAAACCCAACCCTCCTTCCTTCTTAGGTCTACACACTTTATCCCAAGACACTTTAGCTCCATAATTTTTATCAGTCTTACCATCCAAAGGAATCTAGCTGATACGAACCCCGCCAATAATGCGACGAAACCCGTAACACGATTAATGTCTCGGACCGTTCTACTGTCAGATTCAATGGAAACCGCGACCCAACACCTATAACAGATGCGAACCTTGGTATAAAGGATGAAGACGCCACAATCAAGGATGGAAAACTCGATTGATAAGTCAAGGTATGAACGCCACAGAGTAAATCTGATAAGTTCGAATAGTTCTTCAAAGAACCAAAGAGAAAACTCTCACAATATTATTAATGATCAAAAACTGAATATTACAAACCCTAAAACTGTTTAAATAGCTGAGGCTTAAAGTTGGGCCCTTTTAAGCCTACGAAATATTATGGTCCAATATAATTCACCCCAAACTAAAATAAAAGGAAACTAATGAATATAAAAAGTCCCTAAGTTGGCATGCAAGCCTATAATTTATTCTAGAGCTTGAATCATGGACACCCAGCCTTGTGGATCACTAGTATCCTCCTTTGGGCCACTCAGATTAGTCTCAACCCAAATTTGTTGAACCAGCCAGCCCATTGAGATTGTCCTTGAATCGCTTTGCTCGCGCCCTTGTAACCGGCCCAATTGGCACGTGGTTCGGGTCCGCATTCCACCTTGTGCTAGCCGCCATGTTCTCATCATTCCCCTCCTCTTGAAAAGGATTTGCCCTCAAATCATCACCTACATCAAAAGGAGATAAATCAGCAACATAAAATTAACCATTTTTCCGAAAAATCACCTACAGTGCCGTTTGGCTCCTTTTTCGTTAAATTAACCATTTTTCCGAAAAAAAAAAAAAAGTAGTACTAACATTATACTCACCAGGCAACTCTAGCTTGTAGGCATTGTCATTGATGCGCTCAAGAACTTGAAAAGGACCATCGCCTCGGGGAAGCAATTTAGAACGCCTTTGTGCTGGAAATCTTTCTTTTCGCATGTGTACCCAAACCCAATCTCTGGGTTCAAAGATGATATTGCGTCGCCCTTTGTTAGCTTGCGTTGCATATTGCTCCGTTCTTCGCTCAATATTGAGCCTTGCTTTATCATGAATCTGCTTAACAAAATCTGCTTTCTTTTTTCCATCTAAATTAACACGCTCAGTCACAGGTAAAGGAGATAAATCCAAAGGAGTTAAAGGATTAAAACCATACACAATTTCAAAGGGTGAAAATTTAGTAGCAGAATGGATAGTACGATTATAAGCAAACTCAACATGTGGTAAACATTCTTCCCATGTTTTGATGTTCTTTTTAATAATAGCCCTTAACAAAGTAGATAAAGTCCTATTTACTACTTCAGTTTGACCATCAGTTTGTGGATGACAAGTAGACGAAAATAATAACTTAGTCCCCAACTTACACCACAAGGTCTTCCAAAAGTAACTCAAGAATTTAGCATCTCTATCCGAAACAATGGTTCTAGGCATACCATGTAACCTCACAATCTCCTTAAAGAACAAATTAGCAACATGTGAAGCATCATCAGTTTTGTGACATGGAATAAAATGTGCCATCTTGGAAAATCTATCCACAACCACAAAAATTGAGTATCGACCGTGTTTAGTCCTAGGTAAACCTAACACAAAATCCATTGAAATATCAATCCATGGTTCACTAGGAATTGGAAGAGGTGTGTATAAGCCATGGGGTTGTACTCTAGATTTCGCTCGCCTACATGTGACACATCTACCACAAATTCTCTCAACATCTTGTTTCATGCGTGGCCAATAGAAGTGTTCTTGTAAAACGGCTAATGTTTTTACTACCCCAAAATGTCCCATTAACCCTCCCCCATGTGACTCTCGCACAAGCAACTCTCTCACTGAACAAGTTGGAATGCACAATTTATTTTCTCGAAATAAAAACCCCTCATGCCTATAGAATTTATTATGGGCTGTTTTTTCACAAGATTCAAATTCTTCACTAAAATCGAGATCTAAAGGATACAATTCCTTAATATGCTCAAAACCAAGAATCTTAGCATCAAGAGTAGAGATTAGAATGTACCTTCGAGAAAGTGCATCGGCAACGATGTTCTCCTTACCTTGTTTATATCGAATGACGTATGGAAACGTCTCAATGAATTCAACCCATCGTGCATGCCTCTTGTTCAGCTTGTGTTGGACTTTAAGGTGCTTTAAAGACTCATGATCGGTGTGAATCACGAACTCTTTAGGCCACAAGTAATGCTGCCATGTCTCCAAAGCTCGAACCAATGCATACATCTCTTTGTCATACGTGGGATAGTTTAAGGCAGCCCCACTTAACTTCTCACTAAAGTATGCAATCGGTCTTCCTTCTTGCATAAGCACGGCGCCATTACCTAAACCTGAAGCATCACATTCAATTTCAAAAGTTTTTGTAAAGTTAGGTAAAGCAAGTAAAGGTGCATGAGTTAACTTCTCCTTGAGTAATTGAAATGCCTTCTCTTGCTCTTCCCCCCATTTGAACCCAACATTTTTCTTGATGACTTCGGTTATCGGTGCAGCTATATTACTGAAGTCTTTCATGAACCTCCTGTAAAAACTAGCAAGTCCATGAAAACTTCGCACATTACTTACACTAGATGGGCTTGGCCATTCTTGGATAGCACGAATCTTTTCTTCATCAACCTGTATTCCTTGTGCACACACAACAAAACCAAGAAACACAAGCTTATCGGTGCAAAAAGTGCACTTCTTTAGGTTAGCAAACAACTTTTCATTTCTAAGCACATCTAACACAAGTTTTAAATGCTTCAAATGCTCTTCCAAGTTTTTGCTATAAATCAGGATATCATCAAAATAAACAACTACAAATTTTCCAATGAAAGCACGCAAAACATGGTTCATCAATCTCATAAAAGTACTAGGAGCATTAGTTAATCCAAAAGGCATAACTAACCATTCATACAAACCATATTTTGTTTTAAATGCAGTTTTCCATTCATCACCTTCTTTCATTCTAATTTGATGATACCCACTTTTCAAATCAATCTTAGAAAATATACAAGAACCGTGCAACTCATCTAACATATCATCTAAGCGAGGAATAGGGTGTCGATACTTTACCGTTATGTTGTTGATGGCTCGGCAATCAACGCACATTCTCCAAGTCCCATCCTTCTTAGGAACCAAAATCACCGGAACGGCGCATGGACTCATACTTTCTCTTACGTACCCCTTTTCCATCAACTCACTAACCTGCTTTTGTAGCTCCTTTGTCTCCTCAGGATTGCTTCTATAGGCTAGTCGGTTTGGAATGGTAGCACCAGGCACGAAATCAATTTGATGTTCAATCCCTCGAATAGGGGGTAAACCATGTGGAACCTCCTCGGGAAAGATATCACCAAACTTGATGAGAACATGGCGGCTAGCACAAGGTGGAATGCGGACCCGAACCACGTGCCAATTGGGCCGGTTATAAGGGCGCGAGCAAAGCGATTCAAGGACAATCTCAATGGGCTGGTTCAACAAATTTGGGTTGAGACTAATCTGAGTGGCCCAAAGGAGGATACTAGTAATCCACAAGGCTGGGTGTCCATGATTCAAGCTCTAGAATAAATTATAGGCTTGCATGCCAACTTAGGGACTTTTTATATTCATTAGTTTCCTTTTATTTTAGTTTGGGGTGAATTATATTGGACCATAATATTTCGTAGGCTTAAAAGGGCCCAACTTTAAGCCTCAGCTATTTAAACAGTTTTAGGGTTTGTAATATTCAGTTTTGATCATTAATAATATTGTGAGAGTTTCCTCTTTGGTTCTTTGAAGAACTATTCGAACTTATCAGATTTACTCTGTGGCGTTCATACCTTGACTTATCAATCGAGTTTTCCATCCTTGATTGTGGCGTCTTCATCCTTTATACCAAGGTTCGCATCTGTTATAGGTGTTGGGTCGCGGTTTCCATTGAATCTGACAGTAGAACGGTCCGAGACATTAATCGTGTTACGGGTTTCGTCGCATTATTGGCGGGGTTCGTATCAAAACTCCTGCAAAAGAGAAACAACAGAACTAGGCAAAGATGAGTCAATTTGGTTAGTGTTTAAAAATGCCTCTTTGTACAAAAGTACAATCATAGGCTGATTTGAAAACAACGCTCGTTTGATCTCACTCACTTTTGCATAAAAATTCTTTTTTTGGTTTCCCTCTAATTTTCCCTCAATGGCTGCATTTTTCTTTTCTTTTTCTCTCTCATTTTTCTCACTCCTTTTCTTTTGTTCACTCTCTTTCTTTTGATCACTCTCCCTTTGCAACCTCACTTGATCTTCATAAACTTGCTTCGGTGTCAAAGGCACTAAGGTGATTGTCCTTTGATTAAGCACGAACGAGTATTTATTTGTGAAACCATCATGCTTAACACGTCGATCAAATTGCCATGGCCTCCCTAACAACAAGTGTCCAGCTTGCATCGGAACCACATCACTCAAAACTTCATCTTCATATTTCCCAATACGAAAAGAAACTAACACCTGTTTAGTTACCCTTACTTCACCACTATCATTGAGCCATTGCAATTTATAAGGTCGTGGATGCTTGATTGTTGGCAGCCCTAATTTCTCCACCAAAGTTGTGCTAGCAACGTTAGTGCAACTCCCCCCATCTATGATCACACTATACACCTTATCTTTGACATGACATCTCGTATGAAAGATGTTCTCCCGTTGTGCCTCATCATCTTCCTTAACCTGCATGTTTAGAGCTCTCCTTGCCACTAACAAATCCCCTTGGGCAGCGTACTCTTCATCATCGGCATCCTCCAATGGTGGCACAGATTCGTTGTCATCTTCATCTTCGGTTTCAATCTCACCATTATCTCGTAACACCATAACTCTCTTGTTTGGACATTGGCTAGCTATGTGTCCCCTACCTTGGCACTTAAAACACTTAATATCACAGTTCCGAGAAGTAGACGAATCGGATTTACCTTGATTTCCATGGCTGGCCACCTCTTGTTTTTGCTCAGTTTTTGGCTTCACCAAAGGCTGCTTCTCATCTCTTTTCCAATTATTTGGTTTCCAA
This sequence comes from Hydrangea macrophylla, assembly GCA_033977485.1. NCBI lineage: Eukaryota > Viridiplantae > Streptophyta > Magnoliopsida > Cornales > Hydrangeaceae > Hydrangea > Hydrangea macrophylla. The sequence continues at coordinate 13,592,110 of CM066998.1, read as the reverse complement.
GCGGATGTATTGGAATTTTGGCTTGGATTTTGGCTTGGACGTGTGCTGCTGCCCCTCCTCTTGAGTTGATTCTCAATTTTAATAGCCATGTGTACCATATCCTCCAACTCAACATAGTGTTGCAATTCCACTGCATTGGCAATTTCCCGATTCAACCCAGCTAAGAATCTAGCCATTGTAGCCTCTCGATCTTCCTCTACATTCGCTCGAATCATAACAACTTCCATCTCCTTATAATATTCTTCCACACTCCTATTACCTTGCCTCAAACTTTGCAACTTGTTGTACAACTCTCGGTAATAATAGCTTGGAACGAACCGCTTCCTCATCACAGTTTTCATATCCTCCCATGTCTCTATTGGACGCTCCCTATTTCTTCTCCTATTCAACACCAATTGATCCCACCAAATGATAGCATAATCAGAAAATTCAATGGCAGCAAGTTTTACCTTCTTAGCCTCAGAGTAATGGTGGCAATCAAATACTAATTCTACCTTCTTCTCCCATTCTAGATAGGCTTCCGGATCATTCTTCCCTTGAAACGAAGGAATCTTCATCTTAATACTACCCAAATTATTATCTTCCCGGTTCCTAGCTTCTCTAAACCTAACTTCTCTACCCCGCCCACCATATCTCCTATGATTATCTATTGACTCCTGATCATTTTCTTCGTCAAAGTCTCCCCAAAAATACTCCTCTTCTTCAACTCTCACTCCCCTCGGTTGAACTCTCTCTCTTCTACGTCCATGAGGAGCATTGTTTTGTGGCTGCTCCACACGTGCATTCTCTACTCTATCTAACCGTTCATGAACTTGTTCCATCTCTGTCCTCAATACCCTCCTCATTTCACCCATTAATGCCTCCAATAGTAGTTTCTGATCAGTCTCTCCCGAAACCTCCCCGGCATTAATTTCGTCTTTATTGGCCATATTTCGCTGCAAAACAAAGATTAGATAAAAAAAATATACAGGACCTCACAACTCTCGCTCACGTGTTTCACTCAACTAGGATGTATCACTCAAGTTCACTCGTGTTTAAACTGAAAATCAATTTGGCTTTTACCCTCTTATGTGCTCACCACTCTTGCCTTTTTTCACTCGTAGTAGTTCTCACTCGGTTCTTATGAAACTGACCAAACAATGACCAGAATTTCTCAGTAACAATCCACACCCAAACTAGACCAATCAAATTTGGAAGTTGAAAGCACGACTAAAAACGAACGCGGATGGCTAGGTTTCCAAAAGCACAAAAAAAAAAATGGAATTTTCGGAAAATTTTTTTCACACTATGGAGTAAGGTCAAGTTTGGACTCCTTAGACCCCCAATATTGTAAAACAAAAATAAAATTTTAAGCCGATAATGCGACGAAACCCGTAACACGATTAATGTCTCGGACCGTTCTACTGTCAGATTCAATGGAAACCGCGACCCAACACCTATAACAGATGCGAACCTTGGTATAAAGGATGAAGACGCCACAATCAAGGATGGAAAACTCGATTGATAAGTCAAGGTATGAACGCCACAGAGTAAATCTGATAAGTTCGAATAGTTCTTCAAAGAACCAAAGAGAAAACTCTCACAATATTATTAATGATCAAAAACTGAATATTACAAACCCTAAAACTGTTTAAATAGCTGAGGCTTAAAGTTGGGCCCTTTTAAGCCTACGAAATATTATGGTCCAATATAATTCACCCCAAACTAAAATAAAAGGAAACTAATGAATATAAAAAGTCCCTAAGTTGGCATGCAAGCCTATAATTTATTCTAGAGCTTGAATCATGGACACCCAGCCTTGTGGATCACTAGTATCCTCCTTTGGGCCACTCAGATTAGTCTCAACCCAAATTTGTTGAACCAGCCCATTGAGATTGTCCTTGAATCGCTTTGCTCGCGCCCTTGTAACCGGCCCAATTGGCACGTGGTTCGGGTCCGCATTCCACCTTGTGCTAGCCGCCATGTTCTCATCACTAGCCATAGCTTGGGATACCTGTTTGAGAACACCTTTTGGAAGCATAAACATACCAGACCAATAGAGTTGAATTCCTGTCAAAACGGAGCTAATAAGCTGAGCTCTACCTGCATAAGATAAAAACTGAGATTTCCAAGAGTTAACCCTAGCACAAATTTTATTAATCAAACCATCACAGTCAACTTTCTTGAGTTTTGAAGTAATTAAAGGAACGCCCAGATATTTAATAGGAAGATTTCCTTTTTCAAATCTGAGACTGTTCAAAATTGTATCAACTTTATCTTGCGCCACATTTGAAAAGAAGATACAACTCTTAGCATTGTTGGCTTGCATGCCAGTCAAATCATAAAATTGGTTGAGGGTTAATCGTAACATTTTTGCAGACTCCACATCCCCATTGAAAAAAATGAGAAGATCATCAGCAAAGCAAAGGTGGGAAATTTTCAATTTATCACATTTCCAATGGTAAGTAAAATCTTCCCTTTGGATATTATAGCTCAAAAGTTGGCTCAGGGCATCCATAGTGAGAACAAATAAGTAGGGAGAAATTGGATCTCCTTGTCTTAACCCTTTAGCACCATCAAAGTAACCCACAGATTCTCCATTAAAATTAATGGAGTACCTAGGAGTGGTAACACATGCTATGATCCATTTCTTAAGGTTAGGAGGAATGCAAATCACGTCTAAGAAATCAAAAAGAAATTCCCAACTAACGCTATCATAGGCTTTCATAATATCCACCTTAGCAACTGATCTAGGCTTGCCCTTTTGTTTATGATAATCTCTAAGAAGGTCCTGGGCAAGAAGAACATTATCGCTAATTTTTCTACCTTTAACAAAAGCAGATTGGGCTTGATCGATGAAAGAAGGAAGGATTGATTGGAGTTTGCTAGCAATGATCTTAGATATGCATTTATAAACAGTGTTGCAGCAAGAGATAGGTCTAAAGTCACCCATCTTAGACGGGTTAGGAACCTTGGGTATCAGAGCTATAAGAGTAGTGTTTGATTCCCTCAATAATTCCCCGGTTTGAAAAAATTCTTTAACAGCTTTTAAAATAGAAGAGCCAACAATATCCCAAGAATCTTTAAAGAAAAAAGCATTATAGCCATCAGGGCCAGGGGCTTTATTACTGTGAAGGTCAAAGAAAGTTTTCTTAATCTCATCATCGGAAGGGAGTCTATCCAAGTCTACTTTCAATTCTTCTGGAATTCTTTTATGAACAAAAGATCTAATAACATCTATGCCAGGGCTGATTGTTGATGATGAAGCTAGTCTTTGTTCAACATGGGCTAGTCATGATAAATGTAAGGGGCTTCTCCTTGCTGATCCACATGCTGATGCTGCGACTCCTTATGCTAATATTTCCTCAGGTCAGTCTCCTGATTCTTATGGAAATCCTAATATTCACCATTCAAAGAATAACAAAAAAGGGGGTTCCTCAGGAAAGAGGAAACCATCTCACAAACGATCTTAATGATTGTTTGTTCCTGGAATATAAGGGGCCTCAACCAGCCCTATAAACAATCTGAGGTTGCTAAGTTTATCTATTTAAATAATGTTGATGTCCTTGGGCTCATTGAAATGAAAGTCAGAAATTCTAATGAGGATATTATTAAGAATAAGATCTTTCGAGAATGGAACTGTCTCCAATAGCACCCTTGATGCTGGTGGGAGAATTTGGGTGGGCTGGAACCCAGATAATCAGACTTGTCAAAAGTATGTCTTTACAGTTAATCTAACATGAAATATCATCTTTAAAGCTAGACCAATAAATTAGGGTTGCACAAAAAAAATTCGTGACCCGTAGGCCCGACCCGTTTGGGTCGGTTTGGGTCGGGTTTAGGTCCAGTAAGAAGTACATTTTTTGCGGGTCAGGTTGGCTCCAGTAAAAAAAAAGAGCAATTTTTTTAATAAGGTATTTGTTTTCTTTCCACTACTTGTTGATGAACTTAATCCTTTTTACAATAATATATATTATGCAACAGATATGCATGGTTTGGTTTGCCTCTTTCAATTGAGTGAATTACACAAATTGCTTTAATGTATGTTTGGAGATGGTAACATATGTTTTAAACCTAAAAACCAAAAAAAGGTTCCCTTTATATCAATCTTTCCAAATAAAATATCAGCTTTGAAGATGAGTCTCCCCAAGTTATTCATGTTAAGATTGTTAGTGATGATTTTAGTTTCCAATTTGAGGCTTCTTTTATTTATGGTTTTAACACGGGACAGGAAAGGAAAGCTCTATGGGCTGAACTAAAATCCCACTTTGACTCAAATATAAATCATGTTCTTCTTGGAGACTTCAATGTGATTTTAAATACCAATGAAGTCTCTGAGCCAGACTTTGGTTTAAATTATGATATTACTGATTTTCTTAATTTGGTTAATTCTCTTTGCCTAACTGATTTGAGGTTCTTGGGAGAATTTTTTACCTGGAGTAATCGTAGATATGGTAGACCAGACTATACTCAGAGAAAATTGGATAGAGCTCTGGTTAACCAAACTTGGTTGGATAGTTTTACTGATTCTTATGCCCATTTCCATGAGCCAAGTATATCTGACCACTCACCTCTTGTTCTCTACCTTGATAAAACTGCTAAAGGGAAGGGTAAAACCTTTAAATTCTTCAATTTCTGGACACAACTTGATGCTTACAATCCTACTGTGTCTAATACTTGGAACACTACAGTTAATGGAACGAATCAGTACCAAGTTTGTCACAAACTGAGACTGGTTAAACATGCTTTAAAAAGCCTTAGTAAAAGTTTTAATGGGAGAGAAAAGTTGTTAGCTGATAAAGCTAGGGCTGACCTTAAAGTGGCTCAGTCCGATCTCCTGAAAAGTCCTTGTTGCCCGTCTCTTGTTTCCAAATAGAAACAATGTTTATCCGATTTCCTAAAAGCTATTTGGATGGAGGAAGAATCCCTTAAGCAAAAATCTAGAATCCAATGGTTAGAAGCAGGGGACAAAAACTCGAAATACTTTTTCCAACACATTAAAAGTAGAAGAAATAGGAAAAGGATCTTCAAACTTGAAAAACCTGACGGTTCCTTCACTTGTAACATTGAGGATGCGAAGCAGGAGGCTATTAGGTATTTGATGGGAACCATAGTGGACCAAAGCTTAAAGATGATCATTTGCAAGTTCCAAATGGGCCAATCACAAGGTCCAGAGCTAAGAAGATCAACGAAGCAATGCAAGGACTGGTGCAATCCACTTGGGCAAAGCTCATAAACTTATTATGCAAGGCCCCAACATTTAACATGGGCTTGAAGGAAGAAGAATCAGTTCTAGTTCATGTGATACAAGCTACAGAAGGGGTGGAATAGCTTATTGGGTTTTTATAGACTTTAATTTTTTTATGTTTCTATGGTTTTGGCATGTGGGCCTATTTTATTTTTTTAAGTAGACATTTATTTAGCTTTAAACATGCAGTTTAAGTTGTTTTGGGCTTGAGTATTTAGCCCATGTCTTTTATTTTCGTTGAAGGCCTTTTTGGCCCAAGGGTTTCTTAGAAGGGATTAAAAGAAAGAACTTTGTAGCAGCTTAGAGATGATACAACGTGAATGAAATTTATTTTCTGGAGAGCTATTCAGTTTTCTCTGCTTGTTCTTGATTGAACAATCCGAACTTATTAAAGGCATTCCCTTTATGGCGTTCAAACCAAATCTGGGTTCTTGAAACAGGATTTCAACGGGTCTAGATCATTCTTGTGACTTGATTGTTAGCTTTCTTGGGTGAATTACAATCTGATTGTGGGTTCAAGGAATATCAATTCCACGGGTGGGTTCACATCAGTATTTTAAAGATCTTCTTGGTACTACTGCTAGTAATCAATACCCTGGGATTGATGCTTTGAGAAGGGTTATCCATAAGAGGATACCAGAGAATATTTTGGAGGATTTTGATAGGATTCCCTCCTCTGATGAGATTAAGCACACTTTCTTTAGCTTACATGACAACAAGGCCCCAGGCCCAGATGGTTTTAATGCTTTTTTTTTAAAAAAAATCTTGGGTGACTGTTGGGTCTGCTGTCACTGAAGCTATCAAAGAATTTTTTACTTCTGGTGATATGTTAAGAGAATCTAACGCTACCATCATTGCTTTGATCCCTAAATTGCCTAACCCTTCGAAGATGGGTAATTTTAGACCTATTTCTTGTTGTAATACCATTTACAAATGCGTTTCTAAAATCATTGCGAATAGACTAATCTTTTCTTCCTACTATTATTGATCAAGCTCAATCTGCTTTTGTTAAGGGTAGGAAAATTAGTGATAACATTTTACTTGCCCAAGATTTGCTTAGGGACTATCACCAAGTTGGAGGGAAACCTAGAGTGGCTATTAAGGTTGACCTCATGAAAGCGTATGACAGTGTTAGTTGGAATTTCCTGTTTGATCTTCTTGATATTTTGGGTTTTCCTCCTAAATTTAAAAAATGGATTACTGCTTGTGTTACTTCCCCTAGATACTCTATTAACTTTAATGGGGAATCTGTGGGGTATTTTGATGGAGCCAGAGGTCTTAGACAAGGTGATCCTATGTCCCCTTATCTTTTTGTTATTATCATGGAGGCGCTTAGCCAACTTCTCAACCACAATATTCAAAATGGCAATTTTAATTACCACTGGAAATGTGATAAACTTAAAATATCCCACCTTTGCTTTGCTGATGATTTAATCATTTTAATGAATGGTGATATTGACTCTGCTAAATTGATTCGTAAAACCTTAAACCAATTTTATGACTTGTCTGGTCTTCAAGCCAATAATGCGAAAAGTTGTGTCTTTATTTCCGGGATTGAAGACCAAGTGGCTAATGATATCTTGAGGGAACTCCAATTTACCAAAGGGACTCTTCCTATGCGGTATTTAGGTGTTCCTTTGATCACTACCAAACTTAAAAAGTGCCATTGTGACGAGTTGGTTAAAAACATATGTTCTAGAGTTATTTCCTGGAAATCAAAATTCTTATCCTTTGCAGGTGGGGCCCAACTTATACAATCTGTGTTGATGGGAATCCAACAATACTGGTCAGGGATTTTCATTCTCCCTAAAGGGGTCCTTACCCTAATGAATTTATCAGTAACAAATTCTCAGCTCTGGAGGAGGAATCAAGTGGTAATGTGAAGGATTTACAAGGTCCAGGGCAGGATCAACTGGAGGTTCCCATCCCTATATTGGGAGAACATGTTGTAGACCATGGTTCCCTCATAGATTCTAAACTAGAACCAACCAAAAGAGAAGATGATATTGGTGATATTAGTAATGAAAATATTAAGGGAGACCAATGCCAACATAATGAGACTGTGCAACAGGTGCAACAACAGCCCCTTGACAAAGATAAAGGGATTACAGATTTTTCTCCTAATTGGTCTTCTCTAAAGGAACACAGTGAACCTGATCCAGGAAGTAGGGAGCAAGGTGATCACAATGTGGATGAATTGAGGGAACTTATCAACAAAGGGGACCATCAAAATAGCTCTGAGGAATCAATTTCCCGTGTCAGCTTAGATACTCAGGGACTGGATACTAGTCTTGGAGCAAGGACCCAGCAAGCAAATCTTCTATCTCCAGAGCCTTTCATTCCACCTAAATCTTCACCAAGTTATGGTAAGCAAAAAAGTAAGAGGAACTCCCACTCTCGTTCTTCAGGTAAGAAATCCCATCATCGTTCTTAATGATTATATGCTGCTGGAATATTCGAGGTCTAAATTTGGCCTCCAAACATAATGAAGTAGCTAAGTTCATTTATGAAAACAATATTGATGTCTTAAGTATTGTTGAAACTAAGGTTAAACAAACTAATGAGGACACCATTAGACGGAAAATTTTCCAGAATTGGGACTTTTTCTCTAACAGCAATCCTAATTCCACAGGTAGGATATGGATAGGCTGGAATGCTGATAAATTAAATTTAACAATTCTTAAAAGCACTTCCCAAATGATGAAAAAAGCACGTACTTGGAAACCTCATTTGTCTATGGTTTCAATAATAGCCAAGCCCGAGAAGAGCTGTGGTCAGAATTGAGATCTATTAACGCTAGTACTGATACTACTAATTATATTACGCTTGGTGATTTCAATGTTACCCTTTGCCCAGAATAAATCTCTGATTCTAATCATGGTTGGGATAACGACATGTTTGATTTCCAAAAGGTAACTAATGATTGTTGTTTAGTGGACCTCAGATATGTAGGAGAATTTTTCACATGGTGCAATAGAAGATATGGAAGGCCATATTTCACTCAAAGAAAACTTGATAGAGCCTTGGTCAACCAAACTTGGCTTGATAATTTCACTGATTCTTATGTTCATTTTCAGGCCCCAGGTATATCTGATCATTCTCCCATTATTGTTCATATTGATAAGAACCATAGGAGAAAAGGTAAGGCTTTCAAATTTTATAACTATTGGACGAAATTGGATAACTACACTGCTATAGTTAATAATGCCTGGAACCAAAGAGTCGAAGGGACTGCCCAATTTCAAGTTTGCCATAAACTTAGAAACCTTAAACTTGATCTGAAAATATTTGGTAAGAATTCCCTTGGTCAAGAAAAGACCAATGCTGATACAGCTAGACAAGCTCTTAAATCTCTCCAGTCATCGTTACTTGAAAATCCAAATGACTCTTCTCTTATTGAGCAACACAATCTTTGTTTGCAAAATTATCTTAAAGCAATATGGATTGAAGAGGAAATTCTTAAACAAAAGTCCAGATTACAGTTGCTTGATGTAGGTGATAAAAATTCTAGATACTTCCACCTATCCATCAAGGAAAGAAGGAATTTTAAAAGAATTATTGTCCTTGAAAAACCAGATGGCCATTTTACTACCAACTGTAATGAGGCCAAAGAAAAAGCTGTTAGACACTTTACTTCTCTCCTAGGAACCTCCTCAAATAACAGTTATCCTGGTAAAGACGCAATCAGATCCTTTGTTCACAAAAGAATCCCTGAAAACTTAAAGGCAGACCTAGATAGGCTTCCTTCAGATGATGAGATTAAGAAGGCCTTCTTTAATTTGCATAGTAACAAAGCTCCGGGCGCTGATGGCTATAATGCATTCTTCTTTAAAGACTCTTGGGACATTGTAGGTACTTCTATTTTAGGAGCTGTTAAAGAATTTTTTCAAAATGGAGAGCTTTTAAAAGAATCTAATACTACACTTATTGCTTTGATTCCCAAGGTGCCTAACCCATCTAAGATGGGTGACTTTCGTCCCATTTCTTGCTGCAATACAGTGTATAAATGCATCTCTAACATCATTGCTAGCAGACTCCAAACAATCCTCCCGACTTTTATTGATCAAGCACAATCTGCCTTTATTAAAGGTAGGAAGATTAGTGATAATGTTCTTCTTGCCCAAGACCTCTTTAGAGATTATCATAAACAGAAAGGTAAACCTAGAGCAGTTGCTAAAGTGGATATAATGAAGGCCTATGATAGTGTTAGTTGGGAATTTCTTATTGATTTGTTAGATGTGACCTGTTTCCCTCCTAATCTTATGAAGTGGATTATTGCCTGTGTTACTACCCCTAGATACTCTATTAACTTTAATGGAGAATCAGTGGGTTACTTTGATGGTGCTAGAGGGCTAAGGCAAGGTGATCCTATTTCACCCTTTC